>CM041782.1:154286109-154346394 GCA_023374045.1 Limonium bicolor
CACCACATAAAATCATAGATTTTTCCAGAAAACGCAAGGTATAAACTCGTAACTTTCAGCTCCGATTTCTTTCTGTGTAGTGCAAGTTAGGGTGGGTTCTTGCTATCATTGTGTAGAGTTTAGTTTCCTCTTTAGGTTAAGTCCAAGAACTAGTTCTAACACGATCTGTACTGAAAATTATAGCGTTGCAAAGTTGGCTACTCAATCGGGTTGTAAAGGGGGAAATTTTCCAGAAACCGAAATCGGATCCTTTCGATTCGAGCAATTCCGGTAAGTTTTCTTCAAATTCCTTCAACCTTGCTAATCTATATTACATTATTGGTCAAAACCATGTTCCAATTGCATCAATTACGCATTAGGTTGAGTGAATTGGTGTGATTCGAATTCGGAAACCCATATAAACCTTAACTTCGAAACTGAAATCGAAAACCAATGAATCCCGCATGTTAGCTAGCGAATTTGGTATCAATGGAACCGGAATTAAATTTTGAATCTAATGGAATAAGAATCATCGAATTTGGTTTTGTAGATTGTGAGGAATTGACAGATTAGTACTCGGGTGCTGTTTGGGAATCGCTGATGAACTCGGAGATCTCGGGCCGTTCGATCGTAGTTAAAAGAAACGGACGGCCGAGATTAAAACGTTTCAGATTTAAGTAAATTAGGGTTTTTATAAATTCCAGTAAATAACCCTAACTTGTTGAGTTAATTTAAATACCTTCCCAATGTATTGTGACTTGAAATTTAACCATAGATTCCTTATTATATCTAGTTTATTTGGATGTAAATTATTATGGTTTTGGAGTTTTTAAACGTAAGTTATGATTTTTGCAAGTTACGGGTTTTCTAGAATTATTTGGTTAATTTAAAAAGATATTTTTATGAAATAAAAATTTTATAATATGTATAAAATGTTATAGTTATTGTATATTAAATTTGGGAATTTTTGGACAATGGTAAGTGGGTTTAAAAATTGTGTTTATGAGTTTTTCATAGGAATAACTTATAATATATGGTTTTTAATGTAACCAAAAATTAAAGTATGGTTTATTAATAAACTTTTTAAGCTGGGAAAAATAAGGAAAACTAAATTAACATTTTATAACAGTAAGTTTATAAATGTTTGGTATTAGCTTTTAAGAGAAGTGAAATTTTTTACATATATGTATATATACTTATATGGGAGAATTAAAATAGGAACTTATGTTAAATCAAGGAATTAAATTATTCTACATTTTATTTATTATTATATGGGAGTTAATATTCTTAATTAAAACTAAGGAATATATATGTATTTTTATACCTATTTAAAAAGGGAATAAAATAGTAAGTTAGGGTAAAACATGGAGCTAATTAAAACAACACTTATATTAACTAAATACTATAGGAGCTAGTATCCTAAGATATAGTAAAAGAAATACTTTATGAAACATACATGGAATGCAGATAAATGTTGAAGTAATAAGATAATTTAAATATAATAAGTTACATAGGGGATGTCTTAATTAAATTCTAATACAGGTATACTTATATATTATATATATATATATATATATATATAAATAATAGGGAAACACTTTATTTTATAAACCGTATCGGTTGTGGTTATGCCTAAAAGTTATTAAACATAATTAAATACAATAAAATTTCCTAAAAATGTTATGGTAAATCTTAATACATAAAGATATATATATATATGTATATAAATACATTAAAATTGATGAGGGAAATAACATTCCTTGTGATAGTTATAATAAGTAAAATATATATGTTAAACCTTAGGTTTTAATCGGTGTGTAATTAAATAGTCACTATTAACTTAAGGGTTTATTTACACAACATAAGCGTAACACGGTCTTGGGTTAACTTATTAAGCCCAAGTCTGAGAACTCCAAAAGCCCACTTAAACAGTTCAAAGAGAGTTTGGGCCACTCTCAGGAATAAATTCTAAATCATTCCAAACTAAACGAAATGGGCCTAACAAAGGATTTAGTTAACAAGTCAAGCCCAAATCTTTGTGAGAGAATAATGGTAAACCTGGAACTATTAATCAGTAAGAAAAGAAGGTTGTTTAGTTTATGAGTCCCTTAACTAATCGACACTTGGGACACCTTAATTATAGGTTACTATTGGGGAATCACTCATTCAAGTTAATTACTGTTCTTCACATACCAGATACGATTTCTCGTACTCTTATGCTTTGCTAACAAGACTTAAAGGATGTTTTTGACAAACACTAATTGTGCAAAGTGGAATTTCTAAAAAGGAAATGGTTGTGTGACTAACTAAGCTTGTGTGACTAACTGAGCCTTGAATGTGAAACTTACATGGTTTTGGGTTCCTTCTGTTTGGTTATCCCGTTAGACATTAACTGCCTAGGGTTTACGCTTCTGCACTCTGTAGGACTGAGTGTTTTGGTATTGCTCTGGCGTAGTTAGTGATCTAGTGGAAGTATGGAAAATGACAATCTTGGTAATTCTTCTTTTGACTCTGGATATCGTTTCATCCATGAGCTGGGTCTTGAGGTTTCGACGTGCGCGCGTCTTCAATGGTAACAGTGAGGGGCTGTATATCCCCTATCCCAAAAGGGACGTAGTAGACAGTGAGGGGCTGTATATCCCCTGTCTTAAAAGGACGTACTTCGCGGTATGGGCCATCTCTCCCAGTTGATTTATTCCACTCTTGAGTTATTGGTTCTTGGATCTATCTTTTCATTCCTAGTCCTTTGTGACTATCTGAGTCTTTCTACTCCTAACTGGAATTGGATTTAACTAAGGCACTGGATGTTCACTAACACATGGTATGGTTTTGTTTCACTAACTTTACCTTTCTGTTATTTATCTTTATTCTTCACTTGTTATCTTGATTTGGTGATTTGTGAAATGCCTTGTTCCTCTGTGTGATTTAAGTGATTGTATTCAAGATATTATTTATTTAAGAGTTGTATTATAAGTTTGTTTTTGGAGGATCGTACCAGTTCCATTCCAGGGAACTGACCCACCCCTCTCGGGGTGGGCTGCTTGGTTTTATCTTGCAGGTACGAGTTATTTTACAGGTGGCCACGAAGAGAACGAGTGATTGGGGTGGGATTAGGTGTTGTGGAGAGTTTATGTGTGTTATTAATATTTTATTATTGTTAAGTTTTCTCGAGGTTCAGGCCGTGACAATTGTAATCTTTAAGTTGTAATTGGTGAGGTTTGGTACCGGGTGTTTGGAACCCGATGGTCTGTACGCCTTTAGTATTTTATTTCCGCTATAAATATGTTAAATAGGGGCATTACTGTTGTTGCCTAAGCTACAATGGTGTTTTCTAGCTTAGGAGAAGCAGGGTAGATGAAGAAGAATGGCCACCTTGCTCACCTACCATGGCCGACCTCCACCCCTCCCTTTTATACTAAAATTTCATCCTTATCTTTAAATTTGTAATCATTAGTTCTAGAATTGTCCTAAGCCATTGATTTGTTCCAAGTGTCCAAAACTAATCCTAACCATCCATACCCAACCGAACTTGAATGGATAAGGAGGGAGCAACTTGATTTGATAATCATTACAAATAGTAAGGAGGTGTGAATAGTTGTAAATAGTAACCGAGATATTTTCTCTCATTTCCTTGATATTTTCGGCCACCACCTTAGGCCATGTTTGGCTTGAGCTTTTCATGGATATTAAGACTATTTATGTAGGTATGTTAATACTAGTATGGGTTATCAGGTTTCAGGAATTTCCTCGGGTTACTTCTGAGCCCTTCCGAAGCCTCGTTTGCCCAGAACCACTAAATACTGAAAAATGTAACTGGATTGTCTTATATTAAAAGAAGAAAGATATGATTGTTTCTTCCCTCAAAACACTCTCAAAAGTATCTAACACTCTTCCTAAGGTTGATAACCACTCTCAGTTCCTAAGGAATTTAGTAATTTTCGGGAATTTCAGGAATCCCGCGAAACTAAGGTTTACCGGGTGATTCCTGGGAAACTAGAGTTTCTAATGTTCACCATGCACTTCCAACTAATTAGAACCTTCTCCATCCTTAGAAATTAGGGTTTTCTAAGGTTTACAGCTAAGTAGGGTCCTAATCACAGTTTAAGAAATTTGGGGTATTACATCCTCCCCCCGTTAAACAAAGCTTCGTTTCCGAAGCTCAAAACAATACATTCCAAGAAACTAAAACAATACTCCACACAGTAATTCTCAATTGGCTTTATCAACCACAAATGATTCAGCAACATCACACAAAACCTCAGACATACCAATCCCATCCATCACACAATATAAACCATTCACAAATTCAACAGAAAATCATTAAGAAAACAACTCCCAAAATAACATTCAAGTATTACCAACCATTTCTCGCACCAACAAACATAGACATTCACACACCAACAAACATTCACAGATACTAATAGACATTCACCACCTACCATACGACTCTCCCCCCCCTAAAAAGAAAGTTTCTCCTGAAACTTTAATTGCTAACCTTAATCAAAGAGTTCTGGGTGTTGAGTTCTCATCTTGCTCTCTAGTTCCCATGTAGCTTCTTGAACTCCATGATGAGTCCACAAAACTTTAACCAAATCTATAGACTTCCCTCGGGTCTCCCTCATCCTACGATCCAAAATTTTAATTGGGTGTTCCTCATAAGTTAAATTGGGTGCAACTTCCACTTCGTTCGGTTGCAACACATGTGACTCGTCTGGAACATATCGCTTCAATTGTGATACGTGGAACACATTGTGAACCCTTTCCAAATTCATTGGCAAAGCTAAACGATAAGCTCAATTCCCAACCTTTTCCAATACTTCATACAAACCGATATATTTAGGAGCAAGTTTTCCTTTCTTGCCAAACCGTACCACACTCCTAGTGGGTGAAACCTTCAGGAATACCTTATCTCCCACATTGAATTCTACTGGCCTCCTATGCAAGTCAGCGTAAGACTTTTGCCTATCTTGTGTGGCTTTCAACTTCTGCCGATATTTCTAGCCTGCTGAGACATCTCCTCTGTTAACTCAGGCCCTACGATAACCACCTCCTGCGTATCATTCCAACATAACAGAGTACGACACTTCCTACCGTATAAAGCTTCGTACGGGGCCATATGGATACTTGAGTGGTAACTGTTGTTATAAGAAAATTCAATCAAGTGCAGCTTGTCACTCCATGACCCTTGATAATCCATCGCACAAGCCCGCAACATATCTTCCAAAGTTTGGATAGTTCTCTCCGTCTGCCCATCCGTCTGTAGGTGATAAGCTGTACTGAGGCTCAATTTTGTTCTCATGGCTTTTTGGAATTGCTGCCAAAATCTTGAGACAAACCTAGAATCTCTATCCGAAATAATTTCCACTGGGACTCCGTGATATTTAACCACATTCTTAATATATGCTTCTACCAGCTATTCCTTTGACCAAGTACTTTTCGTTGGAATCAATCTAGTAGTCTTAGTCAATCGATCTACAATCACCCAAATCTGATCCATCCCTCCTCTGGTCGGTGGTAATCCCACTATGAAGTCCATAGATATCGAATCCCATTTCCACATGGGTATATCCAATGGTTGCAACATGCCTCCGGCTTTCTTGTGCTCACATTTAACCTTTTAACATGTTAAGCACTTCGACACATGTTCAGCTATCTCCTTTTTCATGCCTGGCCACCAAAAACTTTTCTTCAAATCTTTATACAACTTGTTTCCTCCTGGATGTATGGAATAAGCAGAGTTATGAGCTTCCTGCATCAACTTCCTTTTAATATCGCCACATGAATCTGGTATACACCATTTCCCACGAAACCTCAAACTACCATCGTCATAAATCTTAAAATCCAGGGCTTCTCCTTTTTTCACTTTTCCCTTTATTTTCCGTAGTTTCTCATCCTCTTGCTGATGATGCAAAATTTCCTTGTAAATGTCGAGGAATGCGTTCATACTAGCCAAAATTTCTCTATCCACCTCCCCCGTTGTTACCACCTCGAGGTTCAACCTCTTAAAATCTTGTACCAATTCATCATGTAATATCCAATTAGCTTCCCCCTCGTGACTCCTCTTCCGACTTAAGGCGTCTGCCACCACGTTGGCTTTGCCTTCATGGTATAGGATCTCAAAGTCATAATCCTTAATAAGTTCTGATAAGTGAGAAATACATAGACATTTAAGGTTTAATCTACCTTATATTTACTTACTTTCAGGATAATATTACTCACTTATCGTATGTTTTTCCTAAGATTATGTTTTGATATGAACTGATACATTTTATGTATCAAATGCAGTAAAAAGTCTTGGAATAACATAGTTTATTTCACAAGCTTTCCAACGCAACAAACGGCGAGTGAAACGGACTTATAACGAAGAATCTGGAGCCGGTCGAAGTTTGCAGGACAAGACTACGAAAATACAAGCGTCCGCTTTGCGGACTCAAACTCGGACGCAGCAGAAGAAAGTGTCCGCTTTGCGGACTTAAACGCGGATGTCTCACGTCCTAATTTATGTCCGTACGTGGACTCCCACGCGGACGCGTGTAAATGCAACCCAGATCCAGAAATTGACGCGACTGAATTCGTTCGGCGCTGTCTTCTCCATTTCCTTCTTCTTTGCGGCGCCTACAGACACAATCCATCTACCCCTTCAACAATATCAGGCACCTCCCTTATCTTCTTAACCCACTAGCAAGCTCCAGCCTGTCTTCTTCCTCTTCCTCTCCTCTATATAAACCCTCTGCTTCTTCATCAGAAAAGAACGATCGTTCACCATCGTACACAACTCACGCTCACTTCCAAATCACACTTCCTCCATCCAAATTCCATTTCCCATCCATATATCCACATATCCACTTCATTTACATCATTTCCCATCACCAAATAAGCCTAACTCTTCCATTTTCCACAAATCCCAACGAAGAAGACGATCTGTACAAAACCAGGCCGTGTCCTGATTTGTGTCCACGTTTGTGTCCGCACAGCCCCTACGTGGACAAGAGACGTCCTAATTCGTGTCCGCGTTTGTGTCCGCGTGGCCCCACATGGACAGGACCAACTTTTGCCTGTTTGTTCGTTATTCTTCGTTCTACCTGTTTATTATTGTTTTAAGGTCGGCATAATCACGGAGATAAGTCCAGAAGTGAAATAACTCTCCCCAATAGAGTTCTTTCTCTCCTTAAACTCTACTCTGTTTTAATGTCTATCTTATTTGTTAAGTCAGTTTTTATAATTATGTGTGAGTAATAAACTTAGCCTCCCGGGTTGGGAAGCAAGCCTATTTTATTAAACTGTGTTACGTAGACTTTCTAATATAATCTGTTTAAGCAATATTTTGATTCTCCTCCTTAAAGCGCTTTAATCTTTAGACCAATTATTAAAGTGATATTTGTAGTTTCTTGTTAAAATGCAGTGCTGAGACAAGTATCTAGACAAGAGAAGTCAAAACAGGTTAACGACTAGAAGCGAGTTTTTGCCTATAGGTTAACCAGTCTCCAATAGGAATTGTTAATAATGTGATTAATTTATTAATAGCTTGAACAAGGGATTACGCTTGTTGTTTAAATTAATCAGGGTTTATTAGACAGGGAACAGTCAATAAACTAATTAAGATTCTTGAGTTTATTGATAAAGTGGGAAAGTCTACAGTAATATAATTGAGTAAAATAGGTGAGCAGAACAACCCGGGGTGCTTCCTGAAAAACAAAAGAGTTTTATAACTGCTATTATTAATCTGTTTTAATTAATTGTTCTTTTTACTGTTTTGTTTACATTAAGTTCTAAACACAATTTCTCTCAAAACATGATAAGTATCTGTTCAGTAGTCTAATTAGAATTCTCAGTTAAATTACACTATCAGTTAAACCACAGCAAGGTCCCCAAGAGTTCGACACCCCACAATTCCACTATTCCGCAAAACAATTAGGTACACTGCCTAAGTGGTAGAAGTTGTAACACACTTTTACTCCAACAGTTCCAACCATCTCCTTTGCCTCATATTAAGCTCTTTTTGAGTGAAAATATATTTCAAGCTCTTGTGATCAGTGTAAATTCTACAAGAAGTTCCATACAGATAATGCCTTCAAATTTTCAAGGCAAAAACTACAGCTGCAAGTTCCAAATCATGAGTAGGGTACCTCGTCTCATAACTCTTCAACTGTCGAGAAGCGTAGGCAATGACCTTGCCATTCTGCATCAACACACACCCTATTCCGTATTTAGACGCATCACTATACACTTCAAAACCTTCTGTACCACAGGGCAATGCAAGAATTGGTGTTGTGGTTAACTACTCCTTCAAAATCTGAAAAGCTTTTTCACAATCTTCATCCCACTTATACCGCACTTCCTTTTTCATCAAATTTGTAAGCGGTCTTGCAACTTTAGCGAAATCTTGAACAAACTTCCTATAGTATCCAGCTAACCCAAGAAAACTTCTAACTTCTCGAACATTCGTTGGCCTGGGCAATCCTTAACAGCCTAAATTTTAGCCTGGTCAACCGAAATTCCATCTCCGGTTACCACATGTCCTAAAACGATTCCTTGAGCCAAAAATCACACTTAGATAATTTAGCATACAACTTCTTTTCTCTTAACACTTGTAAAATTTGCCGCAGATGATCAGCATGCTACTCCTCATCCTTCGAGTACACCAATATGTCATCAATAAATACCACTACAAACTTATCATGAAATTGGCTGAAAACCCGATTCATTAAATCCATAAATACTGTCGGTGCATTTATTAGCCCAAATGGCATAACCACATACTCACAATGACCATACCTAGTTCGAAAGGCTGTCTTTGGTATATTCTTCTCTACTATCTTTAACTGATGATAGCCCGATCTAAATCGATCTTAGAAAATACTTTAGCTCCTTGTAGCTGGTCAAACAAGTCATCAATCCTAGGCAAGGGATATTTATTCTTGATTGTGACGTTATTTAATTCCCTGTAATCAATGCAAAGACGCAAAGTTCCATCCTTCTTTCTTACAAACAATACTGGGGCTCCCCACAGAGAAGCACTCGGTCGTATATAACCTTTCTCTAAAAGTTCCTCAAACTGTTTCTTTAACTCATTCATCTCATTCGGGGCCATCCTATAAGGATGCTTGGAAATTGGAGCTGTTCCTGTATCAAATCTATAGTGAACTCAATCTCACGGTCGGGTGGAAGTCCGGGAATTTCTTCTGGAAAAACATCCAGAAATTCCCTAACCACTGGAAGATCCTCAAGTGCGGATGACTTCCACTCTAGTACTGATTTTTCTTTTTGCACATAACACATATAAGCTTGCTCTCCTTTTCGCAACTCCTTTAAGAACTTTAAGGCAGGTATGATCTTTACCCTTTGCTTAGCTTCTTCACATGTGTATGACACTCTCTTCCCTTTCTTCCCACATATGCTAATCTTTTGTTTTTCACAATTTATGCGCCCCTTGTGCTTACTCAACCAATCCATCTCCAAGATTATATCAAAATCCTTCAAATCAAACTCTACCAGATCCATCTCAAATTCTCTACCCTCTATGGTTATTTTTACTCCTTCTATCTTTCTAGTGCATCCTACCACTCTTCCCGTAGGTGTAGAAACAGAAATTTCAACTTCTATATCAGGGACTACTCCTACTTTCTTCAAGAACTCAGAGGATATAAAAGAACAGGTTGCACCGGAATCAAATAATACTTTAGCACTTTCCAAGAACTGGAAAAGTACCTCTAATGATGCCACCTTCTTGTTGAGATTCAGCCTCCGTCTTGCTGATTACGTTGATATATCCCTGATTCTTATAGCCTCCTCCCTGAGTACCTCCACTTCCATATTGTATTTGCTTCCCCTGATTATTCCCTTGTCCACCCATGTTACCTCTTGGACCATTATAATTTTTCCTATGACCATTTTGATTATTCAGCTGTACTCCACCTTGGTTGCCACGGTTGTTCTGGTTGTTGAAATTCCCAGTTGTAGCAGGTCTGGCTACTTGATCAGTACCTCCCTCCATCCTTTTTACCCTACACTCATAGGCTCTATGGCCTAGCTTCCCACAGTTAAAACACTTTACCAACCTTCCTTCACAATCTTCACCCGGATGATTCCTTCCACAAATCTTGCAATAAAAGTATCTAGTTCCTTTATCATTGAATCGCTGTCCCGGATAATTGGGTCTGGCTCCCCCACTTGGTCTAGCTTCTAATTTAGTCCTCTTATCAAAACTCTCAGCCTTACGTGACTCCATTCTCCTTTTCCGCCCCGTTTGTACTTCCTTCCTCCTTTGTTGTACCCTATAAAGATTAGCAGCTTTATCGTATGCCTCTTGTAAAGTACTTATAGGTATTATACTCAGAGCTTCTTGTAAATCCCAATTTAATCCCTCCAGGAAACGTTGAACCTTAGCAGTCTCATCTGGTACCACATGCTGAGAAATCTAGCAAGCTCCACAAACTTAGCATGATAAGTTTTAACATCATCTGTTTGTTGCCTCAATCCAGTAAATTCCTGATATTTCTGCAACCTTACATGCTTCGGATAAAATCTTTTCCTCATCGCATCTTTCAACATATTCCATCCAAAACCCGGATTTCCTTTGAGTCTCTCCTCCTCCGCAGTCCACCACAGATCAACCTCTCCTTTAAAATAAAATACAACCCCACTTACCTTCTTTTCTTCGGGGCAATCAACCATATCAAATATTTTGGAGTAAGTTACTCGGAACCCCCTTGAAGATTGGGAATAATACAGTTAACCCCCTTGTGTTTATCATAATTATTGGTAACCACCTTGAGGTTACGGTATCTCTGTCTATGAACCCCCGAACTATAACTTTATTATCAAAACGTTAACTACATGCTAACACATTAACTTAATCACATTATGAATGTCAGCCTGGACAACAACACTACTTAATCAATATCATCTTACACTCCCTCATCCCAATTCAGATGCATTTTGGAGGTGGGATTGACGTTTTTCAGACAATACGAATGTTGATTAAGTAGTGTTTTTTGTCCAGCATGTCATTAATAATATGATTAAGCTGATGGGTCAGCACGTAGTTAATGTTTTGGTAACAAAGTTATAGTTCGGGGGCTTATAGTCAGAGATAGCGTAACCTCAAGGTGGTTACCAATAATTATGATAAACACAAGGGGGTTAACTGTATTATGCCCAATCCTCAAGGGGGTTCCGAGTAATTTACTCAATATTTTGTCAAACTCTTTGATCCACTCCTCCAGAATCACTGGATCCTCTTCTCCCGAATAAGTACTTGGTTTCATAGCTGCTATCCTTCGGGAGAAATCCTTAGGTATTCCAGCTCTAGCCTCATGTTGCTCCAGGATTCTTCCCAGGCTCAGTGTCAACTCCCTCAATTCATCCATCTGTCATCTCCCTTCTCTATTACTCCGCCCCTCCCCTCTCCATTATTATACACACAGATATGTTAGTTGCAATATAATCAATCAAGCACACAACACAAATATCACAGCAAATCATATTTTCAGAACCACATGGTTCTGCCTAGACTCCTAAACCTATGCCTTGGTCACCCTGCTTCCCTAGACAAACTCGAATTTTCCAACCTGGCTCTGATACCACTCTGTAACGCCCCGGTTTACCACCACCTTATACTTAACCATTTTTTTTCAAGACATGCCATAACTGAAATAACATCATTAGCTTGTATACATGCGTCAGTTCTTTTTACAGAAGGTCCCCTAATACTATCCCCGGGGTTACCGCCACACTTACTAAAGACTAGTAAGTGTAAGGCTACTTACCACCACCACCCCTACGTTAGCTATCTTACAACGCTGTTCTACTACCAAAAGAGTGACACAACCAACCCGTCACTTTACACCTTAGTACCAAAAGACCCCTTTCCAGCCAACCACTAAGTTAGCTCCTACTCCTATTTTACACCAAAAGTAAAGGGGTATCAAAAGGCTATTACATCTCTAGCATCTTATCATGGGACTACTTCCATGTACTAATAAAAAGTGGAATTTCATAGGTGATGGACTGACTACTGCCATTCTCCGGGTGCCTAAAACCCTGTATCTTCTTGTTCCATTCCTCAAGCACTATCTCGGTGACCCCAGGCTGAATACTTCTACGATAGGTGACAAACATGAAAATATAGAAAGTATCGGTGGACTCGTCCTCAGTGCAGAGAAGGTGCTCATCCCAGTTACGCTGAATTCACAGAATTCATATACACAGGAAAACACAAACAATCAAAATCAGTAAAAACTGAGTAACACTAACACACCCCATAAAAACTTATTTTCTCTTTAAAAACCTTTATTTCCGGTAATATTAACAATTATAACAAATCAGGAAAGATCACACACCATTTACCTGTACCAAGAATTATCAAGAGATAATTAATATCATATACAAGATATTTCCAAATGAATTCCACCACCACCACCACCCCCACCCTATGTCCTTAAGTGTGCACACCCCCCTATTGAAAACTTATGCCCAATAGGAGTAGATCATAGTGGCAGCTCCAATTCATTAGTAGGAGCTTATATTGTTGCCAGAACATCGGCTTGGCCTTAAAGGCTCTCACAAGAGGCATAGCCTTAGGATAACCATGATACCAGAATCACACAATACTTTCCACCACCACCACAAGAGGTTATCCTTAAACACATTAACAGACCATGAGTAAGATATCATAAACCAGCTTAAGCACAAGCAACACAAGTAGTAATTCACACATCAAGCTCACCCACTTGTAAAATCACCTTAATAACATCGTAAAATACCATTTAAGCTTCAATAAATCAGAAAATCAAAAAAATTCCAAGAAACCACCTTAGAAAGCTTGAAAACTCATTTTTGACCAAAATCGCTATTTACCAACTTAAATAACTTCCCAAAAGAGTCTCGGCCTAAAATTTTAACCATGCTCCTAGCTCCACAACAAAAGTACCTCCACAAAATATCATCTCAAGATCAATTCATAAACACATTTAACCATTCAGAAAGGCTTAAAGCACATTTTCTCATTTTTTAGCTTCCTTGCCATGTCTAACTGACTTAAATATCTCCATTCGACTTGATGTTTCAACCATAACCATATATTCACTATTCAAGACTACCCTCAAAATTTCAGCTCAAACCCATGTCGGAAACCCATCTAAACAATTCCTAAAGCTTAAAGCTCATTTTTCTCCAATTTCAAAGTTCCTTAGAGTTTTCCTACTTCCCAACCTTATTTCGACTTGATTTTCTAGGATGTTCACTAACTATTCATCCCTAGTTTACTGTAAAACGTTTAAGAAAATATGAGATAGGATTCGTAGGTAACCAAATAGAATAACTTAAGAAAGAAAATAAGCTTTAAAGGCGAAAGTGATGTGCATAGATGTTACCTGTCCTCTCCTAGCCATTTTGGTGTTCTTCTACCTTTATTATAGGTTTCTAGAACTCAAAATCCCCACCAACCAAGTCGTCCACCTTGGAGTTTGGCTTCCACTCCTTAAACTTGCCTTTTCCTTGATTTTAGCTTAATTAACACCTTAAACTTGTGTTTCTAATGAAGGAGTGTTGTTGCCTAAGCTCCAATGGTGTTTTCTAGCTTAGGAGAAGCAGGGTAGATGAAGAAGAATGGCCACCTTGCTCACCTACCATGGCCGACCTCCACCCCCCCTTTTATACTAAAATTTCATCCTTATCTTTAAATTTGTAATCATTAGTTCTAGAATTGTCCTAAGCCATTGATTTGTTCCAAGTGTCAAAAACTAATCCTAACCATCCATACCCAACCGAACATGAATGGATAAGGAGGGAGAAACTTGCTTTGATAATCATTACAAATAGTAAGGAGGTGTGAATAGTTGTAAATAGTAACCGAGATATTTTCTCTCATTTCCTTGATATTTTCGGCCACCACCTTAGGCCATGTTTGGCTTGAGCTTTTCATGGGTATTAAGACTATATATGTAAGTATGTTAATACTAGTATGGGTTATCAAGTTTCAAGAATTTCCTCGGGTTACTTCTGAGCCCTTCCGAAGCCTCGTTTGCCCAGAACCACTAAATACTGAAAAATGTAACTGGATTGTCTTATATTAAAAGAAGAAAGATATGATTGTTTCTTCCCTCAAAAAACTCTCAAAAGTATCTAACACTCTTCCTAAGGTTGATAACCACTCTCAGTTCCTGAGGAATTTAGTAATTTTCGGGAATTTCAGGAATCCCGCGAAACTAAGGTTTACCGGGTGATTCCCGGGAAACTAGAGTTTCTAATGTTCACCATGCACTTCCAACTAATTAGAACCTTCTCCTCCTTAGAATTATGGGTTTTCTAAGGTTTACAGCTAAGTAGGGTCCTAATCACAGTTTAAGAAATTTGGGGTATTACAACCATCATCACATTAACCAATCTCCAGCAGAGTTTCCCAAAAACATTTTGTAATAGAAAAACAATTCACACCAACCAGTCAATGAGCACGGAATTTACCTGGATAACAATCTCCTTAAAATTTACTCCCTAAAATCAGTAGTGGCAACCGTCGACGATGTAGACGCGGTCCAGATAATAAACACTCACAATCAGAATTTACTAAGATAACGAAAAGGAACAATTACGCTATCTAGGTAGAATTACCCAACGAGTTCCTAATTGGCGCTAGGGAATCGATTATACCTCATCAGGAAAATAGAATGAAATTGTCAAGATCATGAAGAAGGAGAAACGTGAATGTGTTAACCAAAGCGTAGAGTGATGGCGTGAATTTTGAGAAGCTGGGAAAGGAAGAGCGTAACAGCGGCACGATGTGAATGATGGGTAGTGGAGAAAGTCAGTCTTTTAAATAGAAATAATTTGTATAATAAAAGAGCATCTACTGATTTAATAATTGAAGACTTTTATTAATTGGGAGAAATATATTAAATGGCTAGAAGAGGCTCTAACAATTAGCATTTAAAATATTTTAAGAGATAGAAATTATTAACGTTAGGTAGATCAGTAGAAGGATCGAGATAGATAGTAATGTAATTTAGAAGGAATAAATCCATAATTCGAAATACTAGTAGAACGTGGTTTACCGTTGTAACAAGATAGTGTTGAGGATAAAATATTTAGGAAATAATTAATAACCATTTATTGATAGGGGTGTAAGTTATAAATAAATAAAGATATTGTAAATGAAGTCAGAAATTTTAGCAGAAGGGGAAACAATTACGTCCAAGAGATGAGTCTAAAATACTAATAGTTGTTAGAAATGAGAGAATAGAGAAAGAGAGAAAACGATAGTCAGGTTTTCATTCACTTAACAACTGAGTACAATGGTCTCTATTTATAGAGAGAAAGGGATAACCCAAAGGGGCAATATGGACATTCACTATATATATAACACTCCCCCTTAAATGTCTGATATTGATTGCCTCGTTAAAAACCTTGCTTGGAAAAACCCAGTGGGATAAAAACCAAGACTAAGGGAAAAAGAGTGCAATGATAAGTTCTCCCCCTGAACTAAACATCGCTTCAAATCTCTGAATCTACATAGCCCAATCTTGCAGATTAACTTTTTGAAAGTTGAAGTTGGAATTGACTTGGTGAATATATCTGCCAAATTCTCTCTTGAACTGTAACACCCCTACTACACACATAACATTACTTGAAATCGCAGCGGAATTTTAACAACTAACAATAACTAAACGATTGGTGCTACAACGCCGTCAACCACCCACGTGGTTAACAAGGCTGAATAAATACAAGTGATCGGTCTGATGAACAGACTCCCGAGCATAAAACTATAACCACATATACATTAACATAACACCGAGTATTACTTACATCCTTCACTGTAAACCATCACTGTAAACTGTTCACAACCAAATATATAAGCCACGGGAGCACTGAAATACCCCTAATTAATTTAACTAATTAAATTAATTTAGGGGATTTCTTTTATTAAACCTTTAATAATACTATTAAGTATTAAATTATTTTATGGAATTATGAATATTAAATTATATATGGATTATGAATATTATTATTATGGATTATGAATTTAAATTATATATGGATTGTGAATTTATTTAGGGGTTTTCTCCTATTAACCCTAATTATTATACATTATTATATAGTATTATGAATTTAATAATAAGATTTATAAGTCAATAAATCTTGGGGAAATTTATAAACACTCCAAATATTTATAAAGATTTTAGGAAGTGTTGGAACATTGTTTGGAAATATAAAAGTCAATATAAAATTCTAGAAACCTTAAAGCTTATTAAGCCTTGCTAGAGTTGACTTTTTGAGAATGGTCAAACCAGGCCATGAAACCTATACCAAAAATAGGTTATGAAAAACCATGAAGATCGATAAAAAGAACGTCAAAAACGGATCATCCTAGCCAAAGTTATGCTAGTTTGAAGTTTAGAGCCAAAATTTCATAAGTGCCACGTGTCAGTCCTCGAGCGTCCCAACACTTAGCAGATTTTTACCTCCTCGTTTTTCTCCAGCTAACAACCGATCTTGACCTAACTTGTGACGGCTATATCTTCTTCATTACTCAATTTTTTTTCATGCCGTCTTCGCCACTCTCTTCTCCTTAATTCCCTCTTTACAACCGTAACTCATACAAGCCCTAAATCATCCTACATCGACGGGAAAGTCGATCTCAAGTTGGCACCTTCCACGTTCGCAACCCAGATTTTTCAATTCCCTTCGAATTCAGGTATATTCGTCTGGCCATAAATCCTTCGTTTCTCAACCAAATTTTGATTTCTTTAGCTCGTTGTGTAGATCTCTAACCCTTCTACAATTCTTATGTTTATGCCCAAGCCTGATTCATAACCGTTTGGAAGTTATAGTCGCTCAAAGTTCCGGATTTTTCAGTACATAAAATCATACCGGAAACAGAGAGGTAAACTCGTAACTTTCGGGTCAAATTTCTTCCTGTATAGTGCATATTAGATTGAGTTCTAGTTATCAATGCGTAGATCTAAGTTTCATCTTTCTAATGAGCCCAAAAACAAAGCCTAACTCGATCTGTGCTATAACTTATAGATCCTCGAAGGTTGCTTCACGAACTGGTCTGAAGTTCGATTTTTTTTCCAGAAAACGTTCTCGAATTGCTTCGATTCGGGCAATTCCGGTGAGTTCTCTTCAAATTCCTCCGATTATGCTAACCGGTATTGCAATTCCGACCTAACCCATGTTTCAATTGTGTCAATTACGTACTATATTGAGAGAATTTGATGGATTTGTGTTCGAACTCAACTCTGGAACCGATATGAACCCTAACCTTCGAAACAATTTCGAATCTTGACATATATTGCATTATAATTAGGGAAAACGGTACCAATAGAACAAATTGAATTCGGATCCAATGAAACAAAAATCAATCGATTTCGTTCTGTAGATTAGGAGATATAGGCAGATTAGTACACTCGATATAGTTTCTGGATTCGGGGATGAACTGGGGATTCAGGGGCCGTCCGATCTCAGTTTTAAGAGATTGGACGGCCAGGATTAAAACGTTTGATGTAAGGTGTTTTAAGTTTCTGTAAAATTCAGTAAATAAACCCTAACTTGTTTAATTAATTGAAAATTTCCCGAATGTATTTTGACTTGAAATTTTAACCATAGATTCCTTATTTTATTAGTTATTTGATGTAAATTATTATGGATTTGGAGTTTTTAAACGTAAGTTATGATTTTTACAAGTTACGGGTTTTCTGGAATTATTTGGCTAAATTAAAAAGATATTTTTATGAAACAAAAATTTTATAATATGTCTAAAATGTTATAGTTACTGTATATTAAGTTTGGGAATTTTTGGGCAACGGAAAGGTTTTAAAAATTGTGTTTGTGAGTTTTTCATAAGGTAACTTATAATATATAGTTTTAATGTAATCAAAAATTAAAGTATAGTTGATTAATGAACTTTATAGGTTGGGGAAAATATAATAAGACTAATTAACATTTAATACAGTATGTTTATAAATATTTTGGGTATTAACTTTAAGTGAAGTAAAAATTGTTACATATATTTATGTATATATTATATGAGAGAAATAAATAGAAACTTATCAAGGAATTTAACTAAACTACATTTTGTTTATTATATATAATATGGAAGCTAATATGTTTAACTAAAACTAAGGGAAATACTTATTTTGTAAACCATAAATCAGTTTTGGATATGTCTAAGAGATATTAGATATAATTAAATATAATAGAATTTCTTAAAGAATGTTCTCGATAAATCTTAATATGTGTAGGTATATGTATATATATATATATAAATACAATAAAAATAGATAAAGGTAATAACATTCCTTGTGAGAAATATAATAGGAAGGATATATATATATACGATAAATAAATAAATAAAAGAAATAAAATACCTTATAGAAAATGGGATATGAAGGAATTAATGAGTTAAACTAAACCTTTACATGATACTAATAAAAGAATATTATATGAGGTGGTATTAATTTATGGTTATAGGTTGAGTTTTTAGTTATCTTTGAATTTCTAAAATTTATATAAACAGTATTTAAATATACGTATATATTTAGTCAATGACCACAATGTAAATCTATAATTGGGTTAAGAAATTAATAAGTTGAAATTTAGGAATATTTGGAATTAGTTTACATAAAGTGTTACACAAATAGATCTTATTATATAATTAATGATAAAAGGAATGAAATACTTTTACATTTAAATGTTCTTATTATATAAACAATATAAAGTAAATGAGTTACTTTTACATCTGTGAAGATGATAAATAAGTCTAGATTTAATCATTTCTTAATTTTATAGTATTGAGTAATAACTTAATATTTTGAGATAAAATCATTAAAAGGGATTATGTATAAGACTATAGTAAACTATGATTAGGAATTATCTAAATAATAATCCTTAAGTTTCTTAGAATTAGTTAGCCATATAAAATACATTGTTACTAATATTCAGATGTGAGTTTATAAATAAGTGTTGTACATAATAGTTAAAGATTTACAAAGGTTTTAAATAGAAATTAGATACATAAACCTTTGAACCTTTAGTTAGAGGAACTAAGTTACATAAGAGGCTATAAGGATTTACCTTTGACACGGGAAATATCAATGTGTATTTGAATATAAGGTATGGGATTTTCATAATAGATTATCTTATTAAATAATTAACAATTTCACTTGAACTAGAATTTATTCTTTGATAAATTCACCTTATGCTAAGATATAATGTATCCTAAATACAATAAAGGAAATTAATTTATTAAGTTATTCTTTGAAACCTTGGTTTGTAATATAAAATGTATTTAAGACTTGAGTTTAAAAAGTTTATAAAAAGGATTATACATGGTCTATAGAGAGAATGTGTAAAAGTAAACAGTTAGGGAATTAAATGTAAGTAAGGATACATAAAAGGTTATCTTAAAACACCTTATTATAAAGATATGGTTAAGTAAATAATATACCTTGTGGATACTAAATGTAAGAGTTCGATAAGTCTAAGTTAATAATAATATAGTTATTTCAATACGAGAGGTAATTCAACATCTTATGGCAAGATTATTAGACGGTTATAATAGGAAGTCATTCTGAGCTAAGGATATGATAATTGAGTTTAGTGGCTCAATTAAGTTATAATAAAAAGTATCTACAACACTATGATTCCAATATACACGATGTAGATCTTAAAAAAAATTAAGGGGGAACCTAATCATGATGGTTTATTTGGTATTATTGATAAAGTACATAATCATTACATTGTGAATTAATAGTATAGTATTCTAAGATAAACCTATTATAGGTCATGAGACGATGTTTATTCTAAAGTAAGAATAAAAGTATTGAGCTTAAGAATTGTTATTGAAATTCTAAGATTGGTTGAATAACATATAATGCACTTATGTTAGAAAGGGTCTTTTATGTAGGAATTATGGTTAAGTATGGGTAAAGTGGATAAGGGTGGAACAATTAACAAGTGTTAGTAAAATACATTCCTTGGTCTTACAACCTTGGGCTATACAACCTTCTAAAATAAGTCAAAGGCTGTACATAACATTTAAGCGAGGGCTTATAAGGTAATTGAGGTTTGGAAATAAGAGAGAGGAATTTATTTAAGTTTTACCTAGGATACGGGTTGTTGATAGTAAGTTATCTTTAATGTTCCTCAGAGAATTGTTGAATGTTTGCACGAGTATACTAGAACTGCTACAACATTGACCAGGTACGATTTCTCGTACTCAGCTTGTTGTGTTTTGGCCTTTATGGAATGTTTTGTACGATTTCTCATACTCAGCTTGTTGTGTTTTGGACTTTCTGAAATGTTTTGTACGATTTCTCGTACTACGTTATTTTTGCTGATTGTCTTGTGGAACGTTTTGGAAAACGCTAACTGACTTTAAGAGGACCTTCTAAAAAGGAAATGGTTGTGTGACTGACTCAGCTTGTGTGACTAACTGAGCCTTGGATGTGGAACTCACTTGGGTATTGGTTTCTTCTACTTGGTGTCCCGTTAGACATTGACTGCTTAGGGTTTACGCTTCTGCACTCTGTAGGACTGAGTGTTTTGGTATTGCTCTGGGTAGTTAGTGATCTAGTGGGAATTTGGAAAAGGTCAATCTTGGAAATCTTTCTTTCGACGTGCGCGCGTCTCCAATGGTAACAGCAGGGGGCTGTATATCCCTCGCCCATAGGGGCATTGATATTTGACAGCAGGGGGCTGTATATCCCTCGTCCACTAGGACATTGAAATTATGACAGCAGGGGGCTGTATATCCCTCGCCCATAGGGGCATTGATATTTGACAGCAGGGGGCTGTATATCCCTCGTCCACTAGGACATTGAAATTATGACAGCAGGGGGCTGTATATCCCTCGTCCATATGGACATTGATATTGGCGGTGGGGGCCATCTCTCCCAGTTGAATTATTCCACTCTCGAGTTCTTGGTTCTTGGATCTACTTCATCATTCCTAGTCCTTTGTGACTATCTGAGTTTTTCTACTCCTAACGGGAATTGGTTCTAACATCAACAATGGATGCTTGCTAACTATGGGGTGTGACTACTTAAGTGGATGACTTGTTTTGGAAGTTCTCTATCTCTATCTTTGTCTTGTTTTCTTTCTCTTTAAACTTGATTGTTTTGAATGCTTTATCTCTGTTTTACTTTTAAGAGTTTGTTTTCATGTTACTATTTATTTTGAAGAGTTATGTTTTATAAGTTTGTTTTGGAGAATTGTACCAGTTCCATTCCAGGGAACTGACCCGCCCCTTTGGGGTGGGCTGCTTGGTTTCATCTTGCAGGTACGAATTGATTTACAGGTGGCCACGAAGAGAATGAGCGTTTGGGATGGGACTAGGTTTTGTGGAGGCGAATGTGTTTTATTGTTATGTTTTGTTAAGTTTTCTCGAAGTTCAGACCGTAGCTTTTGTAAGTTTAAGTTAATTGGTGAGGTTGGTGCCGGGTGTTTGGAACCCGATGGTCTGTACGCCCTTCGTATTTTTATTTCCGCTTTAATACGCTAATAGGGGTGTTACAGAAAGTGGTATCAGAGCGTAGTTACGCTCTGAACCCGAGAAAACAAGCCGAGTGAAATACTTAGATTATTAGGTGCACTTAAAACTGGGGAATTGGGGTAGAATTGGGAAGTGAGGATTCCAGTAAGGCACGACTCCTAACCCTGCTTAGATTAGTGAATGATTTCCTTATACACTTTTTTTTATGAATATCTGTAGAGAATGGTGTGCTATTGTTCTGTTCGAACAGTAAACTACGATAGAAATATAGGTTGGAATATCATCTATTAAGTACGATAAGATTTTGGTTGAGATAAACCAAATATTAAGCTATTTTTCAAAAGCATACTTATGGAGAATTCATTGCCAAAAATGCAATCCTTTAAAGGCTAGTACATATGTTCTTAGAAATTTTAAAGAATACTTTTAAATTGAAAACAGTATACAAATAGAACTTTAAATAACTAAATTAGTATTGATATTATGTGGAAGTGCTTCAACTCCTTTAAAGTTTCTAAATAAATCTCAAGAATTGCTTGGAACAAATTGTTGCCTAAAGGTAATGTTTGGATAAATCTTAAGTCTAGAAAATTATTAAGTTAACCAACACTAGTAGCATACACCCGAACCCATAAAACACATTAAAACTCTATGTTAACTTTAGAAAGAAAACACATAAACCTAACACCCTACGGGAAGTGCCTGGTGCGACGAACTCCTAGGCTGAAAGTAGTGGGGGTGCACACCCACTTCTAGAAGTTTAGGGGCTAGACAAGCCTTGTCATCTAACGTAATAATCTTCTACGCAGGTGATGGATTGTGTTGAACTTGAGGGGAAGTGGTGGTAAGACGTTACCATCATGAAATCTTGAGCTAGGCATATTTCATTGCTAACCACAATGAACAAATCAATATTTGTATCTTAAGATCCGGTATTAAAACTCATAAATGTAAAGGGTTTATTGAGTTAAATCTTTGGTGAAAATACCTATATGGAGGAAGGGGATTAAGTTTGGGTACTCCAAGATACAACATCTACCCCTGGTTGGATATAAAAAAAAAATCAATAAAAGAAGTTACTTAAAGATTGAGTGAAGAGAAGAGTAATACTAAACTAATATCATTGATCCTTAAATACTTGAGTATTGAGCATCTTAAAAAAAAAAAATTGAGAGTTACTTAAAGATTGAAAATCTCATGTTTACTTGGAAGTTTAACATTATACAGGTATAAATTTTAAAAGACACACTAAGAGTGATATTTACAAAAGCCACCATTGTCTAAGAGAGTACTAAGATTAATAATCAGAAGAACACTTACATAGAACAAACCCTAAGAAAAATAACACCAAGAGTGAGTGAGTTTTCATTAGACTAGTTCATTTGACTTAAAATTTTATATAGAGTCCCTATCTTGAAAAATAAATTTTAAGAAAAGAAATCAGATTTTGGAGCTACATTATAATTGATAAGAACTTCCTTAGATTCTCCCTTGGGTGAGATTATGTAAATATATAATAAGTAAATTTTAAAGTAAAGACTGAATGAATCATCTAAAATACGATAATTAATTATAAAACAATTGAAACTTGAAAAGTCACAGAAAATATTTATTTATAAAGTTTTTTGACTAATAAACCCTTGAAGATGATTTTGGAAGATTATTAAGGATTATTAAATGATCTGAAATATTATTATAAACTACTCAAATACGTTACACCTGGTTTATAGCTTGATAATATAATTGATATGATAAATGATCACATATGGACATATAATTCGTATCCGTCATTAAATGAATGGATAATAATCATAAGTAAAATTTTATAACCACCAAGGAAATACAAATACATAACAATCAAGAGATACATATATGTAACGATCATGGAAAATCAACGGTGCAGTAAAATTCACACAAGCTGGTTAATAAGGTGTTGAATTCTTTGAATGTGCCGTTAGTAGCGG
The DNA here is from genome assembly GCA_023374045.1 of Limonium bicolor. Lineage (NCBI taxonomy): Eukaryota > Viridiplantae > Streptophyta > Magnoliopsida > Caryophyllales > Plumbaginaceae > Limonium > Limonium bicolor. The sequence goes on from CM041782.1 coordinate 154,309,543, forward strand.
TACGAGGGCGTACCTTAGCTCTTTTAAGGGGGATATGCTGGCATACTCCTCCTTCGTTATCTCATCCGGATTATGCCGCGTTTTTATTAGCAAAGGGAGAACAGTATTAGCAGAATGAGGGGTGTTTGTATGTGCTTGGTTTTTGCATTATGACTCAGTATGTGACTTTTGATTTTCATCTTATATCTTGGTATATCCTGATTCAGTTTGATTTTGAGTAATCTTGAGTGGAATGTTGCTATGGAAGTGGATGGAAATAAAGGATTGTTTTGGTATGGAACTTCATTGGAACTTTATTGTCTCAGCACACCGAAGCGGTGTGAGTGCTTATTGGTTGATTTTTAAAATTCGAGGCGAAGTTTCTTTTAAGGGGGATATGCTGAAATACCCCTAAATTAATTTAAACTAATTTAAATTAATTTAGGGGATTTCTTTTATTAAACCTTTAATTACTATTAAGTATTAAATTATTTTATGGAATTATGAATATTAAATTATTATGGAGTTATGAATATTAAATTATATATGGGATTATGAATATTAAATTAGTATATGGAATTGTGAATTTATTTAGGGGTTTTCTCCTATTTATTATTATACATTATTATATAGTATTATGAATTTAATAATAAGATTTATAAGTCAATAAATCTTGGGGAAATTTATAACACTCCAAATATATTATAAAGATTTTAGGAAGTGTTGGAACATTGTTTGGAAATATAAAAGTCAATATAAAATTCTAGAAACCTTAAAGCTTATTAAGCCTTGCTAGAGTTGACTTTTTGAGAATGGTCAAACCAGGCCATGAAACCTATACCAAAAAATAGGTTATGAAAAACCATGAAGATCGATAAAAAGAACGTCAAAAACGGATCATCCTAGCCAAAGTTATGCTAGTTTGAAGTTTAGAGCCAAAATTTCATAAGTGCCACGTGTCAGTCTCTCGAGCGTCCCAACACTTAGCAGATTTTTACCTCCTCGTTTTTCTCCAGCTAACAACCGATCTTGACCTAACTTGTGACGGCTATATCTTCTTCATTACTCAATTTTTTTTCATGCCGTCTTCGCCACTCTCTTCTCCTTAATTCCCTCTTTACAACCGTAACTCATACAAGCCCTAAATCATCCTACATCGACGGGAAAGTCGATCTCAAGTTGGCACCTTCCACGTTCGCAACCCAGATTTTTCAATTCCCTTCGAATTCAGGTATATTCGTCTGGCCATAAATCCTTCGTTTCTCAACCAAATTTTGATTTCTTTAGCTCGTTGTGTAGATCTCTAACCCTTCTACAATTCTTATGTTTATGCCCAAGCCTGATTCATAACCTTTGGAAGTTATAGTCGCTCAAAGTTCCGGATTTTTCAGTACATAAAATCATACCGGAAACAGAGAGGTAAACTCGTAACTTTCGGGTCAAATTTCTTCCTGTATAGTGCATATTAGATTGAGTTCTAGTTATCAATGCGTAGATCTAAGTTTCATCTTTCTAATGAGCCCAAAACAAAGCCTAACTCGATCTGTGCTATAACTTATAGATCCTCGAAGGTTGCTTCACGAACTGGTCTGAAGTTCGATTTTTTTTCCAGAAAACGTTCTCGAATTGCTTCGATTCGGGCAATTCCGGTGAGTTCTCTTCAAATTCCTCCGATTATGCTAACCGGTATTGCAATTCCGACCTAACCCATGTTTCAATTGTGTCAATTACGTACTATATTGAGAGAATTTGATGGATTTGTGTTCGAACTCAACTCTGGAACCGATATGAACCCTAACCTTCGAAACAATTTCGAATCTTGACATATATTGCATTATAATTAGGGAAAACGGTACCAATAGAACCGAAATTGAATTTCGGATCCAATGAAACAAAAATCAATCGATTTCGTTCTGTAGATTAGGAGATATAGGCAGATTAGTACTCGATATAGTTTCTGGATTCGGGGATGAACTGGGGATTCAGGGGCCGTCCGATCTCGTTTTAAGAGATTGGACGGCCAGGATTAAAACGTGTGATTTAAGGTTGTTTTAAGTTTCTGTAAAATTCAGTAAATAACCCTAACTTGTTTAATTAATTGAAATATCTTCCCGAATGTATTTTGACTTGAAATTTTAACCATAGATTCCTTATTTTATTTAGTTTATTTTGATGTAAATTATTATGGATTTGGAGTTTTTAAACGTAAGTTATGATTTTTACAAGTTACGGGTTTTCTGGAATTATTTGGCTAAATTAAAAAGATATTTTTATGAAACAAAAATTTTATAATATGTCTAAAATGTTATAGTTACTGTATATTAAGTTTGGGAATTTTTGGGCAACGGGAAAGGTTTTAAAAATTGTGTTTGTGAGTTTTTCATAAGGATAACTTATAATATATAGTTTTTAATGTAATCAAAAATTAAAGTATAGTTGATTAATGAACTTTATAGGTTGGGGAAAATATAATAAGACTAATTAACATTTAATACAGTATGTTTATAAATTTTTGGGTATTAACTTTAAGTGAAGTAAAAATTGTTACATATATTTATGTATATATTTATTGAGAGAAATAAATAGAAACTTATCAAGGAATTTAACTAAACTACATTTTGTTTATTATATATAATATGGAAGCTAATATGTTTAACTAAAACTAAGGGAAATACTTTATTTTGTAAACCATAAATCAGTTTTGGATATGTCTAAGAGATATTAGATATAATTAAATATAATAGAATTTCTTAAAGAATGTTCTCGATAAATCTTAATATGTGTAGGTATATGTATATATATATATATAAATACAATAAAAATAGATAAAGGTAATAACATTCCTTGTGAGAAATATAATAGGAAGGATATATATATATACGATAAATAAATAAATAAAAGAAATAAAATACCTTATAGAAAATGGGATATGAAGGAATTAATGAGTTAAACTAAACCTTTACATGATACTTAAAAGAATATTATATGAGGTGGTATTAATTTATGGTTATAGGTTGAGTTTTTAGTTATCTTTGAATTTCTAAAATTTATATAAACAGTATTTAAATATACGTATATATTTAGTCAATGACCACAATGTAAATCTATAATTTGGTTAAGAAATTAATAAGTTGAAATTTAGGAATATTTGGAATTAGTTTACATAAAGTGTTACACAAATAGATCTTATTATATAATTAATGATAAAAGGAATGAAATACTTTTACATTTAAATGTTCTTATTATATAAACAATAATAAAGTAAATGAGTTACTTTTACATCTAAATGTGAAGATGATAAATAAGTCTAGATTTAATCATTTCTTAATATTTATAGTATTGAGTAATAACTTAATATTTTGAGATAAAATCATTAAAAGGGATTATGGTATAAGACTATAGTAAACTATGATTAGGAAATTACTCTAAATAATAATCCTTAAGGTTCTTAGAATTAGTTAGCCATATAAAATACATTTGTTACTAATATTCAAGATGTGAGTTTATAAATAAGTGTTGTACATAATAGTTAAAGATTTACTAAAAGGTTTGTAAATAGAAATTAGATACATAAACCTTTGAACCTTTAGTTAGAGGAACTAAGTTACATAAGAGGCTATAAGGATTTACCTTTTGACACGGGAAATATCAATGTGTCATTTGAATATAAGGTATGGGATTTTTCATAATAGATTATCTTATTAAATAATTAACAATTTCACTTACGAACTAGAATTTAATTCTTTGATAAATTCTACCTTATGCTAAGATATAATGTCCATCCTAAATACAATAAAGGAAATTAATTTATTAAGTTATTCTTTTGAAACCTTAGGTTTTGTAAACAATATAAAATGTATTTAAGACTTGAGTTTAACAAAGTTTAATACAAAAGGATTATACATGGTCTATAGAGAGAATGTGTATAAAGGTATAACAGTTAGGGAATTAAATGTAAGTAAGGATACATAAAAGGTTATCTTAAAACACCTTATTATAAAGATATGGTTAAGTAAATAATATACCTTGTGGATACTAAATGTAAGAGTTCGATAAGTCTAAGTTAAATAATATAGTTATTTCAATACGAGAGGTAATTCAACATCTTATGGCAAGATTATTAGACGGTTATAATAGGAAGTCATTCTGAGCTAAGGATATGATAATTGAGTTTAGTGGCTCAATTAAGTTATAATAAAAAGTATCTACAACACTATGATTCCAATATACACGATGTAGATCTTAAAAAAATTAAGGGGGAACCTAATCATGATGGTTTATTTGGTATTATTGATAAAGTACATAATCATTACATTGTGAATTAATAGTTAGTATTCTAAGATAAACCTATTATAGGTCATGAGACGATGTTTATTCTAAAGTAAGAATAAAAGTATTGAGCTTAAGAATTGTTATTGAAATTCTAAGATTGGTTGAATAACATATAATGCACTTATGTTAGAAAGGGTCTTTTATGTAGGAATTATGGTTAAGTATGGGTAAAGTGGATAAGGGTGGAACAATTAACAAGTGTTAGTAAAATACATTCCTTGGTCTTACAACCTTGGGCTATACAACCTTCTAAAATAAGTCAAGGCTGTACATAACATTTAAGCGAGGGCTTATAAGGTAATTGAGGTTTGGAAATAAGAGAGAGGAATTTATTTAAGTTTTACCTAGGATACGGGTTGTTGATAGTAAGTTATCTTTAATGTTCCTCAGAGAATTGTTGAATGTTTGCACGAGTATACTAGAACTGCTACAACATTGACCAGGTACGATTTCTCGTACTCAGCTTGTTGTGTTTTGGCCTTTATGGAATGTTTTGTACGATTTCTCATACTCAGCTTGTTGTGTTTGGACTTTCTGAAATGTTTTGTACGATTTCTCGTACTACGTATTTTTGCTGATTGTCTTGTGGAACGTTTTGGAAAACGCTAACTGACTTTAAGAGGACCTTCTAAAAAGGAAATGGTTGTGTGACTGACTCAGCTTGTGTGACTAACTGAGCCTTGGATGTGGAAACTCACTTGGGTATTGGTTTCTTCTACTTGGTGTCCCGTTAGACATTGACTGCTTAGGGTTTACGCTTCTGCACTCTGTAGGACTGAGTGTTTTGGTATTGCTCTGGGTAGTTAGTGATCTAGTGGGAATTTGGAAAAGGTCAATCTTGGAAATCTTTCTTTCGACGTGCGCGCGTCTCCAATGGTAACAGCAGGGGGCTGTATATCCCTCGCCCATAGGGGCATTGATATTTGACAGCAGGGGGCTGTATATCCCTCGTCCACTAGGACATTGAAATTATGACAGCAGGGGGCTGTATATCCCCCGCCATAGGGGCATTGATATTGACAGCAGGGGGCTGTATATCCCTCGTCCACTAGGACATTGAAATTATGACAGCAGGGGGCTGTATATCCCTCGTCCATATGGACATTGATATTGGCGGGGTGGGGGCCATCTCTCCCAGTTGAATTATTCCACTCTCGAGTTCTTGGTTCTTGGATCTACTTCATCATTCCTAGTCCTTTGTGACTATCTGAGTTTTTCTACTCCTAACGGGAATTGGTTCTAAATCAACAATGGATGCTTGCTAACTATGGGGTGTGACTACTTAAGTGGATGTCTTGTTTTGGAAGTTCTCTATCTCTATCTTTGTCTTGTTTTCTTTTCTCTTAAACTTGATTGTTTTGAAATGCTTTATCTCTGTTTTACTTTTAAGAGTTTGTTTTCGTGTTACTATTTATTTGAAGAGTTATGTTTTATAAGTTTGTTTTGGAGAATTGTACCAGTTCCATTCCAGGGAACTGACCCGCCCCTTTCGGGGTGGGCTGCTTGGTTTCATCTTGCAGGTACAAATTGATTTACAGGTGGCCACGAAGAGAATGAGCGTTTGGGATGGGACTAGGTTTTGTGGAGAGCGAATGTGTTTTATTGTTATTTTTGTTAAGTTTTCTCGAAGTTCAGACCGTAGCTTTTGTAAGTTATAAGTTATAATTGGTGAGGGTTGGTGCCGGGTGTTTGGAACCCGATGGTCTGTACGCCCTTCGTATTTTTATTTCCGCTTTAAATACGCTAAATAGGGGTGTTACAAGCACAGGCGCATCCCGGGCCCAACATCCAAAAGTAATCAAAAGTAAACCTGCATCCTAGAATCTAAAGCCATTCCGCTTCTTCGATCCTCATCCTGCAGTAAAAGAAATATGGAGCCCCCGAGGTGGTCAGCAACCCTTGGCTGGTATGGTTAACGCGCAGCCCATTGGCTACCGGGATACGCGCAACTAATTGTCATGGTGACATAGCATTCATTTTAAAACACACAACTTATGCATATATCATAACATGGGTATTGTACACAACATCTCACACATCACACAAGAACAATTCCTTAAAGGAAGAGAACCAACACAATTAGTTCCCATGGAGAGCCTAGAGAATGTTGCCACGCTCATGCTAAGCTCGTTACATAACTTGTTACCGTCCTGTTAGATTGAACGGATAACTTAACACAAGGTGCCTCGGATATAGTGATCCAAGCACACCGAACAACACATAGTATGCCCCTGTGGCCCGACGTGAGTCAGTAAAATAGCCTTGGTTAAGCTAAAGGGAAGGTTGGAAACCAAATTGGAAAACAACCATAACATACAAAGAGAATCGAACCGGTTATGACATCGACTCCCATACTCACACGCGTGGCCGGAACAGACCGGACTCCTCACTTCCCCCGTTAGCACTTGTTAGCAGTTCATTATTGAACTCAATACACATTTCACAATAATAGGTCAAGACTTGTTAGTCACACACAAGGGAAGAGAGAGTCATACTTAACAACATAATAATATTTAACAACTGTAAACTTTTTACATGGTTTAATCTTACAAAGTCATAAACACACAGAAAAACAAACAACACACAAGCCGGTGTAAACCGGTAGGCAACAGACTGCAAGAAAACCATACCTTGGTCCTTGCTTCGATTTGTTTCCACCGTAGGTCACTCCTATACATGATTAATAACGTCGGTTAATTAATTTATTTAACCTCAAATTTACTAAATGTTTAACATGATTATATGACATGTTTTAATGTCTTAACTTATACTTGATCACCTACATTATACCCCCTAGGGTTTATTACTTAAGCCATTCTTGTTTGTTTGTTTTTTTTTTTACAAGTTTTGGTCCGACCGACCTTACCGACCGACCTTACACAAGGTCGGTCCATTCCAGAACACATTACCGTCAAAATTTTCTACTCCGACCGACCTTGTAAGTTCGGTCGCATGTTCGGCCCATTCCCGAGAGTTTCTTTCCTTTGAAAATTCAGGCCCGACCGAACTTGCCAAGTCCGGTCCCATGTTCGGTCGATTCCAGAAACTTAATTCGTACACAAAATACAAGCCCGACCGACCTTGCAAGTCCGGTCCCCAAGGTCGGTCCATTCCAGAAACCAATTCTCGTAGGGTAAACTGGGCTCGACCGACCTTGGCAAGTTCGGTCGCAAGGTCGGTCTGCTCCAGACCCTTATTTTCCATTGCCCATTTAACTCCAAACTTCTCCTAAGGCCTCCTAATGTTTTCTAACATCATTTGGTACACTTATATCCTCATACAACATCCATGAAACTCATTATCTATCACCTTAAACACTTACTCATTTCATACCGAAATTCCTAACACTTATGTTATTTCCTCCTTAGTTTTCCAAGTGGTGTTTCATGCCTATGATAACCACTATGCCAATAATGTTTCCTCACCACTACAACATCATCTCCCAAGCATCATTTCCTACCAACCTAAACCCTAGTTGAAGTCTAAGTCCTTTTGTTTACTAGAACACCTTAAGACATTATTTCTCCTCTTGTAAAATACTTAGGCATTTCTAACACTTCTAGTCCACCAAACCTTATGTAAACACTTAGAACTTCTTGCACATTTCCTAAATTTTGACATAGGTTCTCCTAGAACATTACTAAACCCAAAACACTTTGTTTTCTCCATTAAGCACAGAAGAACACCTAAATTCACCAAGAACACTCTCACACACAAAGTTTCACCAAATTTACACTACATCACAATATAGTGCATAATTTAAATTGCATGGCACTTAGGCCCTTAAAATGCATGGCTCTTAGGCCCTTAAAGTGCATAACTCTTAAACACTGAATTTCCACAATATATATATGCCTTTGACCTGCAAATACATACAACAACACATATGTCCTTTTACTAGTCTCCTTGAGAACATTTCACTAAGTCATTTACCATTTGCTCTTTAGGTAGTTTTAACAAGCATTATAAGCTCATTTCTCCTAAGGCATTAAACCACATTAGGTTAGCATGTTTACCTCTTTTCACACAAACTTCTTTCTTGTTTCCTTGTTTAAAATCGGTAAGGATGTTTGATTCCTTGTCAACTACTAAACAATATACAAGCAATGTAATGAGTATACAAGCTCCAAGCATAAACTCATTGTAAACCCTAGATTACACATTGTTTTAAAAACATTAAGATAATTGTTTTACCTTAGAACTTGAAGAGAGTTGAATATCTATCAAGAGAGGACTCCACCTAGTCCTTGAAAGGTTGGAATGAAGCTAGAACAAAGCAATATAATGACTCCATTAAGAGTCATTTTCGGTCAAGATAAAAACATGGAGGAAACATCATTTTTCTTTGAGATTCCTTACCTAGAAGCAAAGGAGATCAACAATATGTAGAAATATAAGCTCAAGCTCCTTCAATGGTGGAACTCCACGGCACCGAAATGGTGGTCTTGAAGTTTTGAGAAGATAGGAATGAAGAGCTTGATGAGACTAAGAGGATGGTGGTGTTTGTTTTTGATTTGGTTAAGTGAGCTAGGAATTACAAGAGGTCAAAGATGGAGTTTGTGTGTGGTACTATTGCAAATCGTGAATGAAGGAAAGAAGAGAGGTTGAAGAAGACTTGGAACCGTGGGAAATGAAGAAGGGAAATGAGAGAATGAGATAAGTGAGTTTGTTTTGCTTTTTGAAGATATTTGTACTTAGTAAAGTAAATAGTAACTAAAGTAGTCTTCTTTATTTACTTAACAAGTTAACAAGGGTGGTGAGTCACCACACCTTAAAAACTGGCCCCCAATAGTACTTAGGGGTATTTTAGTCTTTATTTGTCAATTTAATTACTTATAATAACATATGTTACAAACTAGCTTATAAAAGTTACTATTCATAAAAACAAGGCACATAGAAGTGAAATTTTTGATTTCCCCTTGATATGGACTTCTAAATGTGATACTATATAGTACACATGTTAATTAAAGAGTAATGATGGACATTTAGCCATTCAAAACTCATTTACAAGACAATTTTTCAAAAATGTGCTTTAAGACTCCTTAAAGCACATTTTGTGTTTTAACTTGTTTTCAAGCTTGGTTTTCTTTGCTAATTGGTTTAATATGTTCATTAGTATATAAATAAGGTCTTGGTAAGTTCATTAGGTCTTAACCAAGCTTATCCCAAGCTTAGAGCACATTTTGGCTCTTATTGACCTTAAAGCACATTTTGTGTTTTCTAAGGTTTAAATTGCTTACTAATGCTTCTAAGACTCTTTTAGTCTTAATATACCATATTTAAATGTTTAAACAACATAACTAGGTTTGGGGTATTTCGTGAACGGATTTGTTGTATATCAATTTCTCCATTCTTCTGAATCTCATGGGTGTAGAAAAACTTAGGAGATATGTGCTTCGTTCTATCTTCATTGATGTACCCATCTCTCATCTGGGCTATACAGGCAACAATGTCTTCATATAATATCGTGGGAATTTTCTGATCAAAAGATAGGCCACACTTCTCTTGTACATGTTGGATCATGGACCTCAACAAAACACATTCTCGACTGGCTTCGTGTATCGCTAGAATTTCTGCATGATTAGAGGAGGTGGCAAAACTCGTTTGCTTTATAGACTTCCATGATATGGCCGTACCTCCATGAGTAAATACATAACCAGTTTGTGACCTTGCATTGTGAGGATCAGATTGGTAGCCAGCATCGGCATAACCTACTAGACCCGACTTAGGTGTCTTTGAAAGAATAACCGTTATCCATTGTACCTCGAAGATAACGGAGTACATGCTTAACACCATTCCAATGTCCTTTTTTTAGGAGCAGAGCTATATCTTGCTATAGATTTACAGAGAATGATATATCAGGTCGAGTATAACTCGCCAAGTACGTCAATGCTCCAATAGCACTTAGATATGGGACTTCAGGGCCAAGTAAGTCTTCGTCACTTTCACGGGGTCTAAATGGGTCCTTGTTTACATCTAAGGACCTAACAACCATTAGGGAGCTCAACGGATGAGCATGATCCATATAAAATCTTTTCAACACCTTTGTAATATATTGAGTCTGGTGTAGGAATACCCTACTTAGTGAATGCTTGAGTTGCAGTCCTAGGCAGAATTTTGTTTTACCAATATCTTTCATTTCAAATTCTGACTTAAAACATTCAACAGCTTGTTGAAGTTCTGAAGATGTTCCAATTATGTTGAGGTCATCAACATAGACTGCAATTATGACAATCCCCGATCCACTTTTCCTTATGAATATATAGGGACAAATCGAGTCATTCTTATAGCCTTCTTAAGTAAGAAGTCGCTAAGGCCCGACTGCTTTAGTCCATAGAGGGATTTATTCAATTTAATAAAGAACTTTTCTCTAGAGATTGATTTAAATGCTTCGGGCAATTTAAATCCCTCTGGTAGCCTCATATAAATGTCGCTATCAAGCGATCCATATAGATAGGCTGTAACCACATCCATTAAACGAAACTCAAGATTTTCTTGGACTGCCAAACTAATTAAGTATCTAAAACTTGTGGCATCCATAACTAGGGAATAAGTTTCTTCATAGTCAATACCAAGTCTTTGACTAAAACCTTGTGCAACTAGACGAGCTTTGTATCTCACAATTTCATTTGCTCGTTTCTTTTTCGCACAAACACCCATTTATAACCAACTGGTTTTATCTTACTGGTGTATGGACCACTGGTCCAAAAACCTCACGTTTTTAAAGTGAGTTTAATTCTACTTCAATAGCATCTTTCCATTTTGGCCAATCATTTCTTTGTTTGCATTCTTCAACAGACTTTGGTTCATGATCCTCTTCATTATTCATAACTTGTAGCGCTATATTATATGCAAAAATTTCATCGACGTCAATTTCATGTCGTTTCCATCGAATTCCAGTCATGACATAGTTGATCGAGATCTCTTCATTATCAATTAATATTTGTTTCAGGTACCTGATTTTTCTGCATTTCTGCAATTGTCATGTCTACAGACTCTTCAAGAGTCTCACCCTTTTCACTTAGACCATCTTTAATGCATGCTCCTTTTCGTTTTCGAGGGTTTTTATCTTTGGAACCGACTGGTCTACCACACTTTATACATGTGCTAGACTTATTTGCAACCTGTCTTCCATGGACATCAATTTTAGCGGGAGCATTTTCAGCTGGCACATACAACTGTGTCACCTGATTTAGGTCAGTAAATGCATCAGGCAATTGGTTTGCCAGCTTTAGGAGATTAATAATATGTTTAACATCTTGTTCACATTGCTTAGTGCGAGGATCGTAATGTAGTAATGATGGTTTGTTCCATATAATCTCCTTTACCAATTGCTTATTTTCTCCCCCTAATGATGGGAAATGTGACTCATCAAATTGACAGTCAGCAAATTGAGCTATAAACAAGTCCCCAGTTGTTGGCTCGAGATATCTAATAATTGAGGCAGATTCAAGCCCAACATATATTACCATTCTTCTTTGAGGCCCCACTTTGGTTCTTTGCGGTGGAGGTATAGGAACATATATCGCACAGCCGAAAATCCTCAGGTGAGAGATATTGTGTTCTTGACCCGTAACCATTTGTAATGGTGACAACTTATTAAAGCTTGTTGGCCTGATGCGAATCAAGGTAGCTACATGTAATATAGCATGTCCCCACGTAGATACTGGGAGTTTTGATCTCATTAGTAACGGTCTTGCAATTAACTGCAGACGTTTGATCAAAGATTTTGCCAAACCATTTTGGGTATGCACATGAGCTACTAGATGTTCAATGATTATTCCAATGGACGTGCAATAGTCATTGAAGACCTTAGACGTAAATTCACCAACATTATCCATGCATATGGATTTGATTTGATTATCAGGAAAATTTGCTCGCAATCGAATTAACTGAGCCAATAATCTTGTAAATGTCATATTACGAGTTGATAATAAGCTAAGATGTGACCATCTGGTTGATGCATCTATCATAACCAGAAAATATCTAAATGGTCCACATGGTGGATGGATAGGTCCACATATATCACCCTGAATCCTTCCAAGAAAAGCAATCGGCTTTATCTCGAGTTTAGTTGGTGATGGCCTTATAATTAGTTTTCCTTGAGAACAAGCAATACACGGATAACTATTTAGTTGAAGAAACTTTTCGTTTTTCAACATATGACCACATGAATTTTCCATAATTCTTCGCATCATGATGGAACCGGGATGGCCTAACCGGTCATGCCACGTTTTGAAATCATCAAAATATTTCATTTTTTCAACAACATGTATTTCTGTTGTATTAATATACGCAGGGTACAACCCAGAGGAAATAGCAACTAGCTGTTCCAACATTTGTCTCTTTCCAGCTATCACTTTTGTGATGCCAATATATTCAACATTTCCATCATTCCTCGTCTCAATGTGATAACCATTCCGGCGTATATCAATGAAACTCAATAGGTTTCTTTGAGACGTGCTGGAAAATAATGCATTTTCAATGCATGATTATTTTCCCTTAGGTAGAGTAATGGTTGCTTTTCCACACCCTTCAACAATACTCGTACTACCTAATATTGTAATAACCTTTGGCGCATAATTTAGTAAATAAGAAAAGTATTTCTTACTCTTAAGAATTGTGTGCGTTGTAGCACTATCAATGAGACATACGGCTTCACCATCTATAACACCCCCGAATAACGACCAACAATCAAGCGACGCGCCTAATGGTAACATGAGATGTCTACGCAGCGGTTCCTACTCTATTCGGGTGCTACAGACGCCAACCACCCACGTGGTTGACAGTCCTCATTGCTAACTCCAAGTTACGGTCTGAATGACTGGAATCTAAACCTTAACCAAATCCAAGTACGAACAGGAATTACGAACCAAGTACCGAGAGTCTAATTCATAAGTTCTTACATAACCAACACAAACCGAATCATACATCCAGGGTTTAGTGTTACATAGTCATAACCCATTCGTTAATATAATACTTAAGTGTCTTGCCCAGATGGACTACCCCCATGGTAGTCACTTGCCTACTCTCCGCCATTGCCCAGCACAATACCTGAAAAAAATTGGGTGTAAAGGACTCAGCAAACTACGCTGAGTATGAACGTGTGAAGCCCGCATGTTACCGGGCCACACGACTACTTGGTCGAATATTATTAGGTCAATTTACATGCTATAATAAAGCAGTAAAGCACCTATCAGCACATCATGATACCATACACACTCATCGGTAGCATAGCGATATCAGAAAGCAACCAAGCACAACTTGCAAGTAGCATAGCAATGTCAACAAACATCCAAGCATAACACATAGCAACATCAGTAAGCAACCCAGCACAATAAGTTGCTAATGTAGCAACAACAATCAAGTACGTAATACAACGTGTGCGCAGGTATATTATACCGTCGATCCTCACTATGGGATCATTCAAGAGATTACGTATTGTTTTCTTGTTCTCATTACACATGTTTTCCTTTCTTTTCTTGCACCGAGTCAGGGGGATATAGGTTAGATCCCGAGACTTTGTTATGTAGGTGCTATTCATTCCTTATTTCTTAAGGGTCACATTTGTGACTTTCCCTTGTTTGCTTGGTCTCATTACACCAGTTTTCCATTATTCTCTGGCACCGAGTCAGGGGATATGGATTAGATCCCGAGACTTTATTATGTAGGTGCTAATCGTTCCTTGTTTCTTTAAGGATTATTTGTGAATTCATTTATCACCGCACGTTGGAGGACGTCTCCTCCATAGCTAGTCCCCCATTCCCGACACCCAGGGTCGAGAAAGCGGAGTCACCTCTAGACTCCAGGATAAGCTCCACCAATTTGTCACTCCCCCATTCCCGACACCCAGGGTCGAGGAAGCGGAAGTCACCTCTGGACTCCGGGATGTGCTGAGAAAGTGGGGTCACCCAGGGACACCCAAAACATATTCCACCATAGACGGTCGAAGGATTTGATGCAGATACCAACTCCCGATCGTCCATACCGTGCGGCCCGAGCTGTTGTCTTCCCGGGTTGTTCTCCTATTCACAGTTGGTACTTTTCGTTTCATTATCATTATAATCTCGACACCATAGTGGGTGTCATTAGCGGTCCTCTAAAGTTAGAGAGGATTTGTCTCTTTATATAGTTCTTTTGTTTTGTCTACGTGGTTCGTCATGTCTCACCAAAGGAGACTTGCTCTTCATTATCATTAATGAATAGACACCATAGTGGGTGTCATGGTAGTCCTCAATGGTTTAGAGAGGAGTTCCCCTTATAGAGTTTTCTTTGTCTTCATAGTTCATTTTGGTTCATCTCGAATTACATAAACGCGAAGGGACTAAACTACTGTGTGCGCGCAATGATACACAACAATGATATAAAAAATGATACAACATAATGAACAAGCAATCCAATTTCATGCTTAGATCTTAAGGTCTTTTCACACAGAGCACACAGCACACAAGCCGTGTAACACGGCAACATACGAACCACACATGTCCATACCTTTTTCAGAAGCACGTGTCGTCTCACACACGGGGTCCCGGGTAGCGTTCGTTATGGCCCTAATGTGGATTAAAAATAACGGGTCAGTCTCATAATTTCATGTGACGACGCTTAATAACGGGTGTTGTTCCCTAGGTGTGTTGTTAAGTGCTTAGTTTATATTAATCCTTAGAACTCCCCAGGTATTAGTCCTAGGCTTATCTTACTCCTAGGATGTTCACATAGTTAACTCACACGTTATCTAAGTCTTTCCCTCTAGTTTACGTTTTAGAGTATTCAAGGTGCTACTTTGTAACAAGTTTTCCTACGATAGATTTAACTTGCCTAAAGTGTACCCTTTCCTTGGATAAATAGCTATGTTGTAAGCTCATTAATTACATAATAATACTCCTCAATTATTTCTAGAACTCCTTCATATTGAGGCTTAAGTATTTCAAAACCGAAACAAAGTTCTTGTACATAACCTTACATTATAACCCTTTTAATGTATCTGAGGGTGTCTAAACTTCCCAAGTTGTTTTGTAAATTTAGCTAGGTGCATTAGGGAGGGTTTGGGTTCATATAAACTTGACATCTACCTCATAACACCCATGTAATTCAATATACAGAAACTACATCTTAAACGAAATCGAAGACACAATCTATATATTCCTCACGTTTCTTGTATCCAGCTAGTTCAACTAATGTTTGATTCTTTCCTGCAGAATTACTCATCAGCTATGGGTGTTAATACTGTTTTGACTCACAACTAAACACTCACATCCTTCTACTCTTAAGTACACAGAAAACAGCCCAGCCTTGACAATCTGAAAATAAAAATGAATTGGAACCACAAAACCCACAATCTCTCTTTTGTTTCTGTTTGTAGGTTGTTAATCTGCCCCTTTTTTTTATATATCTGTCCCAAAAGTGTTTATAACCTCACCTAGGATATTAGAGATGTTTTAAATTGAAACCAGCTCTAAGCACACCCTCACTGCACCTACAATATAGGTGTACAGAACTGAAACCAACAACAAAATCTGAGATATGAACTGATATCTCCTCTTGTATCCCTGTTCAGTTTTCTTCCAATTCTACCCAGTCTTTCTTACAGATTTATCTAATACCTTAGCCATGTTGTGGTCTGTTTAGCAAGATAATACAACACTCACACACCACTGGAAATTCAGTTACACAGGGACAACTTCTAACTGAAAACTGAGACTAGAACCTACATCTTTATGTTTGACTCTTGATTGTAGTTAGTTATTCTCACTTCTAAATTTCTCCTTAGTACCTATGCGACTTACTATGGTATATTAGATATGTTTGGGTTCATTAACCTCCCAAACACAACTCCTATAAACCCCCTGTTCATGGCTGTACAGAAAAATCTGAGTTTTCAGAAAGAAACTGAAAACTGAAGCCTAACATTTGTTACCTTTTCCTAACTCTTTCCTTTCTAGTTCACGAGTTGACCTCCCATGAATATACCAACCTAGATAAGTGTATTATCAAAGTTTTAAACCCAAGACTAAACCAAGACAATATTGAAAATACTTCTAGAGATCCATTTTACAGAAAACAGAAACTGAAAAATAAATTGAGTTGCAGCATTTCTGTTCGATTCTGTTATGTCATTAACTGTTTTACAATCTTTCCCAAGGGTGTACAAATTTACTCAAGTGCCTTAGAAGTGTGTTAGGATCATTATCAACACAATACAACCCTTTTATAACTCCCTGTTACAAAGCCACACAGAACTGAAGTTTTCAGAAGAAAACTGCAAAACTGAAAATACGAATCTGTTTCTGTTCTTCTTCTTATTCTTTAACCTGACTCCCAATCTCTCCTAATTGTTTAGCTCCTTAGTTGAGTGTTTAATCACGATTATAAACCAAATCAAACCCAACACAACTTTGTTATTGTCACTGATATGCCAACATAGTGCCAACATACTGAAAACAACACAGGTCTGAAACAAACTTCCAAAACTGAAACATTAAGCTACTAACTCTCTTTTGTTTCATTTAAGTTGTCGACTGTGTTTGTTTTTTTTTTCTTCTTTCTAGTCCTCCAGTTCGTTTACACCTGGCCCTACGTTTTATTAAGTTTCCAGGTTAGTCATCAAGCAATCAAAGTCTCTTAGATTTCCTCAGGAGGATTAGGGTAAGGAATTTTCGGAACTGATATCCTGGAAACAGCACCCTCTGTACACTACCCCCCTTCTTTCCCTTCCTTTTTCTTCATAATCCTCACATGCACACCCAGTTAGTAGGGGGTTTAATCCTAGCCTTCAATCCATTTATAATTTACTCCACAACGTA
This sequence comes from Limonium bicolor, assembly GCA_023374045.1. NCBI lineage: Eukaryota > Viridiplantae > Streptophyta > Magnoliopsida > Caryophyllales > Plumbaginaceae > Limonium > Limonium bicolor. The sequence continues at coordinate 154,326,654 of CM041782.1, forward strand.
ATCATCCCTAGACAATGGTAAGGCAGGAAACCATGCTACAGAATTCGTAAAGGTTTAACACTTTAACGTGACAAGTTTATTTTGTTTCCTGATTAAGTAACCATTTGGCAGTAGCTCACCTCTTAAGTATCTCAGTTTTCTTCCTTGGTTGTTTCTTGGCCTTTTGGATTCTTACGAGATGAACACAGAAATCTGAGGAGCTTGATCATGCAGTGTTGATCAGTACTGAGTAGAGGTAAAAACAGAAGTGACGAAAAACAGGTTTGGAGTATTACCTTGTGCTGACTCGAGAAGGAGTGAGGTGGGGTTTTTTTTTCTTCTCTTTTTTTCTTCTCTTGAGAACTCTAGACACGCTTAACATGGCATTTCTAGAATGCTTCAAGCATCAAGGGCGTGATCGAAAGGGTGTTACATTCCTCGGCTCTTTTTGTTTTTCAGACAGTGACAAGTGAAGGATGAAGAGGAGTTAAAGGTGATTTCCTTACTGTTTTGAAGACTTCTGAACATGCAAGGATCGATGGCCATATGGGTAAAGTTAAATGAGCAGGTGAGGGCCATTATATGGAAGTTAGCACTGGCGAAAAATAAGAAAAGAAATTGCAGAGCAACTGGGAAGGTGCGAAAAGGACTAAGTGGGTATCATCGAGCCATGCAGAAGTTCATTTGACTGATCTCACCACTGTTAGATAAGATTGGTGGAAATGAGAGTTGGCGATAACCATTCCCAGAGAGCATGTATGGGAGTTAGAGAATTCAGATTTTGAGGCAGCTAAGAGTTCCACGCGACTGATAGTGCATCAGAAAGAATAGTGATGCTTATTACAGTTGGAGTCTTCTTTTCTTTTTTTTTGTTTTGCAACTGAAGTCGTCCACAACAGATGGCTCCTTGTCTGTTTATTTCTTTGATTCAACGATGTTACAGAACAATAAGAGAATTGCATGAAGTACCTAAGTCGAAGTTGTTCCCTGGAATAAACAAGGGCGTAGCAGACATGAACAGAGGCTGAGTGTGCAGAAAAACTAGTAGTCCTGCATCGCATCAGGTTTGTATTTTGTTTTCTTCTTTTGACCTGCACCCCGAGGGGTTGAGCACAGATGGAAGTGATGTTCTCCAAGGGTGAGCTAGGACAAAAATGCTTTCAAGTTCCAACAGTCTCCTCAGGCCAAGGAACACGCATGCAATTAAGGAAAGAGGACAGGTGACAATTACTTGGAAGTTAGTGAACAGCATGGAAGTGTGTGCTGAGCGGGACTGTAATCACAATGGTGGGGCTGACTAGTTGCTAGACTATTAATATTATTCATGTAACTGGAATCGTGCTCTGAACTAGACCAGGGTACTGCTCTCAAATTACAAGAAGGTGGGTGACATTACATTTCAAAAAAAAATCTGGTGTGCACCAGTTCCGTATGTCTCTAATTGCCACTGGTTTCGAAAAGCCCCTTTACCCGACCATCCCTGTGTGAGTAAGGGTCTGTTCACTCATGTCTCACGAGTGGAAATTGTCCCAAGGTTCTGGCTACACCCATTTGTTTTCGGACAACATCAGGACAGCACGGTTTAGTTTTTTTTGTTGTTGTTATTTGAATCTATTATACTTAGGCATAGTGTGACTAGTTAACTTCACACTCATGTCAAGGAATGAAAAGTTATCCACGGTGTTTTGTTTAATGTCGAAACGGTGACACTTAATTTAATGCCAGTGTTTGATTTCACTTGGTATTTAATTAATACCATATTAACTAGTTTGTACACTAATAATATAAGGCATGTGTTACATGTCCCTTTTTATAACATCCTCATGTGTTAGTTGTCGATTTAGGGTGCTCTTGTTGTTTGAATAACGAGCACAAAGTCCTTGGATGTTACGCGTTATAACTATATGTACTTATGCCCTTAAGGCACAACTTGTAACGTAGTCACTATTTATAATTGAGTCATGTATTATGGTTTGTAATGATATTGTTACTTTGCTCTAATATTGATATTGATATATCAATTCGTGCCTACTTTGCTTTGCCTCATGTTCGTACTCTAGGTGGTGACATGTTGTCACGTTCTCGGACCTATATATGTCCGCATTTAGTTTGATCATTTCTACATTATTACATGTCCCAAGTTATGTGACACGTTATCCTCGGATAATCTCACTCGTTTATGATTTTATGCGTTTATTTGTTTAGGGGTGTTTCAACTTACCCCCTTAAAAGAGACTTCGTCCCGAAGTCTTTCTTCCTTAACTGGTGTTTTCCATTCTCGTTAATTATTGGGATCAAGTCCCGCATTCATTCATGCTAACCAAGGGATCAAGTCCCATATACCATAATTCTCACTACCCATAAGCAGTTTGCCACATTAATCGTTTCTCACCAGTTCTCATAGTGATCCAAGATAGTAGTAATACGTAACCCATGCAAGGCTGTAATCAAATGGCACACAACATTCATTCACGACACAGTGTACATACACGTACATACCATTCACATACACACAATCCAAAACACACAAACCTACTAACCATCAACACGTGGTTGTGGGAATACACCCTAATAAATCAATACACAAACAAAACGCGCTTACCCCCCTTAAAAGAGAGGTACGCCCCCGTACCCTACACTAAGCCGAAACATCGATGAAAAGATAGGGGTACCTAGTTTTCCTTACCGGATTGATTATATGCCATTGTGTAAACGCCAGATCGGGTTTTCCCGAGTGTGAGGAGGCTTTCTACTTCTCCAGTGTTTTCCTACAGATTGAAATGGTCCCTAACTAACGAGCCTCACAAACTAACCCGTAACCCCGTTTCTCAAATTTAGGTTTCCTATACTCGGTACTCCTCTGTTCCAGTCATCAGAGCGCAACTACGCTCGGATACCACTTTCTATAACACCCCTGAATAACGACCAACAATCAAGCGACGCGCCTAATGGTTACATGAGATGTCTACGCAGCGGTTCCTACTCTATTCGGGTGCTACAGATGCCAACCACGCACGTGGTGACAGTCCTCATTGCTAACTCCAAGTTACGGTCTGAATGACTGGAATCTAAACCTTAACCAAATCCAAGTACGAACAGGAATTACGAACCAAGTACCGAGAGTCTAATTCATAAGTTCTTACATAACCAACACAAACCGAATCATACATCCAGGGTTTAGTGTTACATAGTCATAACCCATTCGTTAATATAATACTTAAGTGTCTTGCCCAGATGGACTACCCCCATGGTAGTCACTTGCCTACTCTCCGCCATTGCCCAGCACAATACCTGAAAAAAAATTGGGTGTAAAGGACTCAGCAAACTACGCTGAGTATGAACGTGTGAAGCCCGCATGTTACCGGGCCACACGACTACTTGGTCGAATATTATTAGGTCAATTTACATGCTATAATAAAGCAGTAAAGCACCTATCAGCACATCATGATACCATACACACTCCTCGGTAGCATAGCGATATTAGAAAGCAACCAAGCACAACTTGCAAGTAGCATAGCAATGTCAACAAACATCCAAGCATAACACATAGCAACATCAATAAGCAACCCAGCACAATAAATTGCTAATGTAGCAACAACAATCAAGTACGTAATACAACGTGTGCGCAGGTATATTATACCGTCGATCCTCACTATGGGATCTTTCAAGAGATTACGTATTGTTTTCTTGTTCTCATTACACATGTTTTCCTTTCTTTCTTGCACCGAGTCAGGGGGATATAGGTTAGATCCCGAGACTTTGTTATGTAGGTGTTATTCATTCCTTATTTCTTAAGGGTCACATTTGTGACTTTCCCTTGTTTGCTTGGTCTCATTACACCAGTTTTCCTTTATTCTCTGGCACCGAGTCAGGGGATATAGATTAGATCCCGAGACTTTATTATGTAGGTGCTAATCGTTCCTTGTTTCTTTAAGGATTATTTGTTAATTCTTTTATCACCGCACGTTGGAGGACGTCCCCTCCATAGCTAGTCCCCTATTCCCGACACCTTGGGTCGAGAAAGCGGAGTCACTCTTGACTCCAGGATAAGCTCCACCAATTTGTCACTCCCCCATTCCCGACACCCAGGGTCGAGGAAGCGGAAGTCACCTCTGTACTCCGGGATGTGCTGAGAAAGTGGGGTCACCCAGGGACACCCAAAACATATTCCACCATAGACGGTCGAAGGATTTGATGCAGATACCAACTCCCGATCGTCCATACCGTGCGGCCCGAGCTGTTGTCTTCCGGGTTGTTCTCCTATTCACAGTTGGTACTTTTCGTTTCATTATCATTATAATCTCGACACCATAGTGGGTGTCATTAGCGGTCCTCTAAAGTTAGAGAGGATTTGTCTCTTTATATAGTTCTTTTGTTTGTCTACGTGGTTCGTCATGTCTCACCAAAGGAGACTTGCTCTTCATTATCATTAATGAATAGACACCATAGTGGGTGTCATGGTAGTCCTCAATGGTTTAGAGAGGAGTTCCCCTTATAGAGTTTTCTTTGTCTTCATAGTTCATTTGGTTCATCTCGAATTACATAAACGCGAAGGGGCTAAACTACTGTGTGCGCGCAATGATACACAACAATGATATAAAAAATCATACAACATAATGAACAAGCAATCCAATTTCATGCTTAGATCTTAAGGTCTTTTTACACAGAGCACACAACACACAAGCCGTGTAACACGGCAACATACGAACCACACATGTCCATACCTTTTCCAGAAGCACGTGTCGTCTCACACACGGGGTCCCGGGTAGCGTTCGTTATGGCCCTAATGTGGATTAAAGTAACGGGTCAGTCTCATAATTTCATGTGACGACACTTAATAACGGGTGTTGTTCCCTAGGTGTGTTGTTAAGTGGTTAGTTTATATTAATCCTTAGAACTCCCCAGGTATTAGTCCTAGGCTTATCTTACTCCTAGGATGCTCACATAGTTAACTCACACGTTATCTAAGTCTTTCCCTCTAGTTTACGTTTAGAGTATTCAAGGTGCTACTTTGTAACAAGTTTTCCTACGATAGATTTAACTTGCCTAAAGTGTACCCTTTCCTTGGATAAATAGCTATGTTGTAAGCTCATTAATTACATAATAATACTCCTCAATTATTTCTAGAACTCCTTCATATTGAGGCTTAAGTATTTCAAAACTGAAACAAAGTTCTTGTACATAACCTTACATTATAACACTTTTAATGTATCTGAGGGTGCCTAAACTTCCCAAGTTGTTTTGTAAATTTAGCTAGGTGCATTAGGAGGGTTTGGGTTCATTATAACTCTGACATCTACCTCATAACACCCATGTAATTCAATTATACAGAAACTACATCTTAAACGAAATCTGAGACACAATCTATATATTTCCTCACGTTTCTTGTATCCAGCTAGTTCAACTAATGTTTGATTCTTTCCTGCAGAATTTACCCATCAGCTATGGGTGTTAATACTGTTTTAGACTCACAACTAAACACTCACATCCCTTATACTCTTAAGTACACAGAAACAGCCCAGCCTTGACAATCTGAAAATAAAAACAAATTGGAACCACATAACCAACAATCTCTCTTTTGTTTCTGTTTGTAGGTTGTTAATCTGCCCTTTTTTTATATATCTGTCCCAAAAGTGTTTATAACCTCACCTAGGAATATTAGAGATGTTTTAAATTGAAACCAGCTCTAAGCACACCCTCACTGCACCTACAATATAGGTGTACAGAACTGAAACCAACAACAAAATCTGAGATATGAAATATCTCCTCTTGTATCCCTGTTCAGTTTTTCTTCCAATTCTACCCAGTCTTTCTTACAGATTTATCTAATACCTTAGCCATGTTGTGGTCTGTTTAGCAAGATAATACAACACTCACACACCACTGGAAATTCAGTTACACAGGGACAACTTCTAACTGAAAACTGAGACTAGAACCTACATCTTTATGTTTGACTCTTGATTGTAGTTAGTTATTCTCACTTCTAAATTTTCTCCTCAGTACCTATGCGACTTACTATGGTATATTAGATATGTTTGGATTCATTAACTCCCAACACAACTCCTATAAACCCCCTGTTCATGGCTGTATAGAAAAATCTTAGTTTTCAGAAAGAAACTGAAAACTGAAGCCTAACATCTGTTACCTTTTTCCTAACTCTTTCCTTTCTAGTTCACGAGTTGACCTCCCATGAATATACCAACCTAGATAAGTGTATTATCAAAGTTTTAAAAACCAAGACTAAACCAAGACAATATTGAAAATACTTCTAGAGATCCATTTTACAGAAAAACAGAAACTGAAAATAAAATTGAGTTGCAGCATTTCTGTTCGATTCTGTTATGTCATTAACTGTTTTACAATCTTTCCCAAGGGTGTACAAATTTACTCAAGTGCCTTAGAAGTGTGTTAGGATCATTATCAACACAATACAACCCTTTTATAACTCCCTGTTACAAAGCCACACAGAACTGAAGTTTTCAGAAGAAAACTGCAAAACTGAAAATACGAATCTGTTTCTGTTCTTCTTCTTATTCTTTAACCTGACTCCCAATCTCTCCTAATTGTTTAGCTCCTTAGTTGAGTGTTTAATCACGATTAAAACCAAATCAAACCCAACACAACTTTGTTATTGTCACTAATATGCCAACATAGTGCCAACATACTGAAAACAACACAGGTCTGAAACAAACTTCCAAAACTGAAACATTAAGCTACTAACTCTCTTTTGTTTCATTTAAGTTGTCGACTGTGTTTGTTTTTTTTTCTTCTTTCTAGTCCTCCAGTTCGTTTACACCTGGCCCTACGTTTTATTAAGTTTCCAGGTTAGTCATCAAGCAATCAAAGTCTCTTACATTTCCTCAGGAGGATTAGGGTAAGGAATTTTCGGAACTGATATCCTGGAAACAGCACCCTCTGTACACTACCCCCCTTCTTTCCCTTCCTTTTTCTTCATAATCCTCACATGCACACCCAGTTAGTAGGGGTTTTAATCCTAGCCTTCAATCCATTTATAATTTACTCCACAACGTAATCATCCCTAGACAATGGTAAGGCAGGAAACCATGCTACAGAATTCGTAAAGGTTTAACACTTTAACGTGACAAGTTTATTTTGTTTCCTGATTAAGTAACCATTTGGCAGTAGCTCACCTCTTAAGTATCTCAGTTGTTCTTCCTTGGTTGTTTCTTGGCCTTTTGGATTCTTGCGAGATGAACACAGAAATCTGAGGAGCTTGATCATGCAGTGTTGATCAGTACTGAGTAGAGGTAAAAACAGAAGTGACGAAAAACGGTTTGGAGTATTACCGGTGCTGACTCGAGAAGGAGTGAGGTGGGGGGTTTTTTTTCTTCTCTTTTTTCTTCTCTTGAGAACTCTAGACACGCTTAACAGGGCATTTCTAGAAGGCTTCAAGCATCAAGGGCGTGATCGAAAGGGTGTTACATTCCTCGGCTCTTTTTGTTTTTCAGACAGTGACAAGTGAAGGATGAAGAGGAGTTAAAGGTTGATTTCCTTACTGTTTTGAAGACTTCTGAACATGCAAGGATCGATGGCCACATGGGTAAAGTTAAATGAGCAGGTGAGGGCCATTATTGGAAGTTAGCACTGGCGAAAGAAAGAAAAGAAATTGCAGAGCAACTGGGAAGGTGCGAAAAGGACTAAGTGGGTATCATCGAGCCATGCAGAAGTTCATTTGACTGATCTCACCACTGTTAGATAAGATTGGTGGAAATGAGAGTTGGCGATAACATTCCCAGAGAGCATGTATGGGAGTTAGAGAATTCAGATTTTGAGGCAGCTAAGAGTTCCACGCGACTGATAGTGCATCAGAAAGAACAGTGATGCTATTTCAGTGGAGTCTCTTTTTTTTTTTTTGTTTGCAACTGAAGTCGTCCACAACAGATGGCTCCTTGTCTGTTTATTTCTTTGATTCAACGATGTACAGAACAATAAGAGAATTGCATGAAGTACCTAAGTAGAAGCTGTTCCCTGGAATAAACAAGGGCGTAGTAGACATGAACAGAGGCTGGGTGTAGAAAAACTAGTAGTCCTGCATCGCATCAGGTTTGTATTTTTTTTCTTCTTTTGACCTGCACCCCGAGGGGTTGAGCACAGATGGAAGTGATGTTCTCCAAGGGTGAGCTAGGACAAAAATGCTTCCAAGTTCCAACAGTCTCCTCAGGCCAAGGAACACGCATGCAATTAAGGAAAGAGGACACTGGTGACAATTACCTGGAAGTTAGTGAACAACATGGAAGTTGGTGGTGAGCGGGACTTTAATCACAATGGTGGGGCTGACTAGTTGCTAGACTATTAATATTATTCATGTAACTGGAATCGTGCTCTGAACTAGACCAGGGTACTGCTCTCAAATTACAAGAAGGGGGTGACATTACATTTCAAAAAAAAATCTGGTGTGCACCAGTTCCGTATGTCTTTGATTGCCACTAGTTTCGAAATGCCCCTTTACCTGACCATCCCTGTGTGAGTGTAAGGGTCTGTTCACTCATGTCTCACGAGTGGAAATTGTCCCAAGGTTCTGGCTACACCCATTTGTTTTCGGATAACATCAGGACAGCACGGTTTAGTTTTTTTTTTGTTGTTATTTGAATCTATTATACTTAGGCATAGTGTGACTAGTTAACTTCACACTCATGTCAAGGAATGAAAAGTTATCCACGGTGTTTTGTTTAATGTCGAAACGGTGACACTTAATTTAATGCCAGTGTTTGATTTCTCTTGGTATTTAATTAAAACCATATTAACTAGTTTGTACACTAATAATATAAGGCATGTGTTACATGTCCCTTTTTATGACTTCCTCATGTGTTAGTTGTCGATTTAGGGGGCTCTTGTTGTTTGAATATCGAGCACAAAGTTCCTTGGATGTTACGCGTTATAACTATATGTACTTATGCCCTTAAGGCACAACTTGTAACGTTGTCACTATTTATAATTGAGTCATGTATTATGGTTTGTAATGATATTGTTACTTTGCTCTAATATTGATATTGTTATATCAATTCGTGCCTACTTTGCTTTGCCTCATGTCCGTACTCTAGGTGGTGACATGTTGTCACGTTCTCGGACCTATATATGTCCGCATTTAGTTTGATCATTTCTACATTATTACATGTCCCGAGTTATGTGACACGTTATCCTCGGATAATCTTCACTCGTTTATGATTTTATGCGTTTATTTGTTTAGGGTGTTTCACCATCCATCAATGAAATTCTTCAATGGTAATTATTATTACAATCTGTCATATAAATAAAATAAACAAATATTAGGAATGATCCTATAGGTATCATTTTATGACATCATTTTAATGTTAGAACTAAAAACTTTCCGGCACAGTGCCTTTTTTCTATAAATAATTCTAAAATTAAACTTAACAGACAAAGGCCTATATAGCGATGTAATCATCATAGAGGTCAAAACTTGACATATGAACATACAATTATTATACGATGTCGCTTAATTAGATTTTTTTTTGAACAACTACTATGATAAATTTTCACTGGTGCTATACCATCATGATCTTCATAAGCATAATACAATGCTCATCTCGTACAAAAATAAATATATAAGTACGGCTGCATATGAATTAACCAGGTGTTATACTATCTTTTCGATGAGTGATCTACTCAATATCATTTCTTTTTCATATATTATAATGATTTCTGGTGCAATGCCAATATCATATTATATCAAAATTAAAGTTTTCAGGTTTGATACCTTTTATAGCATATCAAAATTAAACTTTCAGGCACAATGCCCTTTACATTTTGGTAATGTTGACCATTCTTAAACACTTTTGTCATAAGATAATCATATATAGAAACAATTATAGATGTATCGTTTTCAGAACATCGCTTTTATATAGCATCAAAAGCTTTCCGACATAATGCCTAAATGATTTACAAATTAAAATTAACAGGCGCAATGCCGTAGGTGGTGATTAAGCATTATAAAAAATAAATAAAATTGAATCATTTATCGAAGCAAAATAAATAAATAATGCATAATAAATGGAAATATTAAATAACAATAAATTTGGCACGATGCCTCACGTGATAAATAAATCTGGCATGATGCCTCACGTGATAAATAAATCTGGCACGATGCCTCACGTGATAAATAAATCTGGCATGATGCCTCACGTGATAAATAAATTGGCACAATGCCTCACGTGATAAATAAATCTGGCAAGATGTCTCACGTGATAAATAAATCTGGCACAATGCCTCACATGATAAGTATTTTGGCATAATGCTTCGTGTGATTTTTATTCTTGGCACAATGCCTCACACGATAAGTAAAATAAAAAAAATGAAATAAATAAATGAATGAATAAATAAATATTAAAGAAACTGAATGAATTAAACACTTCGAAATGAATGAAATAATTAACAATAAAAAGAATCTGGCGCGATGCCTCACGTGATATTTAATATTTGGCATAATAAATAAATTCTGGCGTGATGCCACACATGATAATCAGATCTGGTGCAATGCCTGATATAATTCTAAGATCTGGTATAATGCCTCACATAATACTAATATCCAACCATAATATTAAATAAACAATTCAATAGTAATAAACATAACATAATTTAATACACAAAAAAAAGAGAATGAGAAAAAAAATCAATAGAATTTTGTGAATTAGGTATAAAGTAGTCCACCTTCGTGATGATTTTTTTCATTGTTTTTCGATTTGATGATTACGAGTACCATTTGATGAAATAATAGTGAATTACAGGAGGCAATTCGCTCTCGCCTCTCATAAAGTACTGTCAACTTTCTTTAGCGACTACTTACAAAATCAATTAATAAAGCTGCGAAGAAATACACGTTGTTTGCAGCAAACAACACAAATAAGGAATGAAAAGAGAATCATAAATGAAAGGCGGCGGAAGATGGTGATCGAGGAGAATGAATTTGAGGAGAAATCAAAGAAAGATTTGAATGAGAAAAAAAAGTGATGTATCTCGATCAGAAAATTTGGATCGGTTTTTTCCTATTGTGTATGATGGTAAACAGATTGCTTCAAAAATTTAGAGCATGCTGATAACGTGTTAGAAATGAGAGAATAGAGAAAGAGAAAAACGATAATCAGGTTTTCATTCACCTAACAACTGAGTACAATGGTCCTCTATTTATAGAGAGAAAGGGATAACCAAAGGGGTAATATGGACATTCACTATATATATAACAATAGTAGAATTGTTGAGAGAAGAATAGGGAGAGTTAATAAATAATAAATTGAAGTAGTCAAATAGGATTTGAACTCTTGAAATCAATTAATTACTAAGAGAAAGTCAAATTGAATTTGAACTCTATGTATTAAGATTAATAAGCTGAAAAAATACTAGAATTATATTTTGGAACTTAAATAATGTTATGAAGTTAGGGAGATGAGATGAAGTAATAGTTAAATGGTATAATATCAGAAATATTGTTAAGGTTAGTAGAGGCAAAACATTATAAATAATTGTAAACATTTTTAGAAGGGGAAGTAATTTAGAATATGGATATGTTTAATTTCCCGGGCCACTATAATACAAATCTTGGACTAATTATTCTTACTATATATATATACTATTCCTACCCGAAAATTTGTGGGTATTTCAAATATCTATATTCATAACACGCTTTTAGACAGAAAATACCACAAGTCATTATTTAATACATAATTATAGTCACATATGTACACAATTGATGCCACAATATTAGGAGAATGAAAATTTCAATTTCCCTCCATCGTTTTCTCTTGCCGGCTGCCTATATGGAAAAAAGGGAACACAAACATTAGATAATAAAAAAAAACAAGTATTAAAGTACCAACCTAGTACAATTCTAACACTACCTTTCTCTGCTACCCATAATGCCCTTGCTGTCACAATTGTGTTCTTTTTTTTTCAGCCTTTACAACCCTCAATCACCTCAGTCTTCTTTCTTTCCTACACACTCTCGGTACAGCAGGTACAACAGAGAGCAGTGAAGCAAAAAAAGGGAAAATTCACGAGATACCCCTGTTTTCTTTGGTAATTCACAATATACCCCTGTGATTTTCGTAATTTAACTTTAAAACATGCTTAAATGTTGTACAAAATTGATGAAACTTTACATAGACGATGCTAAAGTGTTATATTTTGGTCCAATATCAAATTTGAAATTTTTAAGCTCACATGTGACCTGTGGGACCCAATGAACAGTCACTATTCATTGGGTCCCACAGGTCACATGTGAGCTTAAAAAGCTTCAAAATTGATATTGGACCAAAATATAACACTTTAGCATCGTCCATGTAAAGTTTCATCAATTTGGACAACATTTAAGCATGTTTAAAGTTAAATTACTAAAATCACAGGGTATATTGTGAATTACGAAAGAAAACATGGGTATCTCATGAATTTTCCCAAAAAAAATGATAATACTTGATTCTCCTTTCTCCTCCTTCACACTTTACAGAATTAACATAGTATTCTTCGAGAGAATTTCAGATAATACCAGTAATAATAATAATATACAAGACTTGATTCTACAGCACAAACGTCACCCCGTAAGAAGAAACTACAATAAGCTAGTCAAGGCCTAACATCTTTTCACTTCTAATCACTTGTATATCAGTATCGACTCATTTAACCAAACAGAAAAGCGACGAACATACCAAAGCAACGTCTTGATTTTGGCAGTCCAATGTCGCAAATCAACCTGCTCGTACAATGTCCATACTTCATCCTTTCCATGATTTTCCTTCCTTTCCAGCACCTTCCTTGAGCTTTTCTACTCCATCACATCTTTTGCTCGTCTCTGCTGCAGTAACAGCAACGCACCAAACCTCCTTGAATTCTTGGTAGCAGCAACAACTGGGCAGCCACCATAACAAGGAGGAAATACGGTAAATGTAAGCTAATTCTCTTTTTCTTCACGTTTCTCCAGCCTTGCTCAGCCATTCCTTCCTTTCTTCTCACGCCAGCAAACACCTTTACTGGCTCAGTCTAGCAGCAACAGCAGGGGAGGAGGAACAAAGAAGAACGTAACAACAGCAGCACCACTTGTTCTTTTCATTCTCGACTGAAACAGAAAGGTAAGGAAGTTGCCTTCTCCATCCTTTCTTCATGATTTTCTAGTCTGTTTTCACCGGACTATTGCTCCTTTCTGCTACTTAATATAGTCCTCTCCTCCTCCATAAGACAACAAATGAAACTATCACCTAAACCTCCTTTTGTTCTTGGCAGTAAACACCCAGAACAGCAACACCAAAAATCTGAGTTTTAAGACTCTCTCTCAACATCTACATACCACGTATAGTGGATATTCTCAGCCTTCCCATTGAGTTGGAACTACACAAAGAAACCACCAAAGGAGGGCTGTAAAAAACAAGGTAGAAACCACCCCTTGCCTACATTTCTCTCGCGGTTTCACATACTATCCTCCTACATAATTTTCCTGCATTTTCCTAAGGCATAGAACCTCACTTGGAAGGCTTCAACTTGGCTGGAACTGTCCAAAAGAACTTGAGGGATCATTTGAGCTAAGTGGTGTAACACCCCAACCTAATCCTATGCTTACCGTCCAATCATCCTCTAAATCCTATCAGTACGCAGCGGAAGATTACTACTTACTACGGCTGAAATACCCCAAACCTTGATATGTTGTTTAAATGTTAAGATATGGTATAATAAGGCTAAAAAAATGCCTTAGAAATATAGTGAACGATTTTAACCATATTAAACATAATTAATTACCTTAAAGTCGATAAGGGCAAAAGCGTGCTCTAAGCTTGGGATAATCTTGGTTAAGACCTAATGTGCTTACCCAGACCGTATTATATGTTAATAGACATATTAAACCAATTACCAAAGAAAACCAAGCTTTGAAACAAGTTTAAACACAAAATGTGCTTAAAGGAGCCTTAAAGCACATTTTGAAAATTGTCTTGTAATGGGTTTTGAATGGCTAGGTGTCCATCATTACTCTTAATAATATGGGTACTACTTAGTATCACATTTGGAAGTTTAAATCAATGAGAAATCAAAATTTCACTTTTAAGTGCCTTGCTTTTATGAATAGTAACTAAATAAGCTAGTTTGTAACATATGTTAACATAAGTAATTTAATTGATCAATTAAGGCTGGGTAACCCCTTATATTAAATGGGGGCCGGTTTTTGTATGTGGTGAGTCACCACCTTGTCAATTAACAGCAAATAAATAAGTAATTAAGAAAGCACTATTGCTTTTGGTAACAAATATCTTCAAAAGCAACTACAATCAGTGATTCTCTTCATTCCTCATTTCCTTTTTCTGTCTACGTATCCCATCTCCTTCCTTGCTCTTTCACGGTGAAGCAGCTCACCACCAGACTTCATCTTCAAATCCTGGTAACTCCTAGCTCACTTGACCAAATCAAAAACTAAGACCACAATCTCTTAGTCTCATCAAGCTCTTCAACTTGGTCCTTCAAATTTTCAAGAGCTCCATTTTGGTGCCAAGAGGAATCTCCATGGAAGGAGCTTGAGTTCATCTTTTCACATTATTGTTCTCCTTTGCTTCAAGGTAAGGAAACTCAAAGAAAATGATGTTTCCTCCATGTTTTGTGTTGTCCGAAAATTACCTTAAAGTGTCCTTATATTGCCTTGTTCTAGCTTCATTCCCAACCGTTCAAGGACTAGGTGGAGTCCTCTCTTGACACATATCTAAACTCTCTTCAAGTTCTAAGGTAAAACGATCACCTAAGTGTTCTAAGACAATATGTGTACTAAGGGTTTATTATGAGATGAAGCACAAAGCTTGTATACTCATTACCTTGCTTGTATATTGTTAGAAGTGACAAGCAAGCAAGTGTCCTTACCGACTTCTGAAACAAGAAAGGAGTTGTGAGGAAAAAGAGGTAAATGTGTTAACCTAATGTGGTTAAATGCCTTAGGAAAATTGAGCTTGAGATTGCTTAAAAAAATACCTAAAGAGCCAATGGGAAATGAGTTAGTAAAGGTCTCAAAGAGTTTATTTAAAGGCATATGTGATGTTGGGTGTATTTGCAGGTCAAAGGCAATTATTATGTGGAAATTCAGTGTTTAAGTTTTTGTTATTAAGGGCCTAAGTGCCAAGCAATTAAGTTATGCACTATATTGTGATGTAGTGTAGCTTGAGGTTTAGTTGTGTGTAATGAGGTGTCTTGGTGAAGGTGTACGTCTCTGGAGATTAATGGTGAAAACCCATGTGATTGTGTACAAGGGTGTGTATGAGTGATTAAGTGTTCTTGGGTTGTATTAAGGTGAAAAACTGTAAGTTTTGGTGAGAGGTGATACAAATGAAACTATGGCAAATTTGGTTGATGAACAAGAAGTTTTAAGTGTTTAATAGATGAGGTGTGATGGTAAGGAAACATTTTGGTGTAGTGGTCATTATAGGTGAAACACCACTTAGAGAACCAAATGAGAATTGTCACAAGGTTAAGAGATTTGTAAGAAAAATGAATAACAAGTGGGTAATGTTTTAAGGTGAATTAAAGTGATATTTTGGTATTAGAATGTGCCTAAGACATGTGTGAAGGTTGGGTAACAAGGATGAAGAGAATAGATGAGCGAGAGTTAGATGTCAAATGGGAGTGTTACAGGAGGTCCGGGACATAGGTTTTGGATTGGTGTCCGGACCATATATGAAAAACAGGTCGAGAGTGTGAGACTAACTTGGTCCGGGACTTGGGGTGAGTACAGGTCCCGGACCACCTGGTAAATGTAGCGAGGTACAAGACTGTCTTGGTCCGGGACTTAGGGTGAGTACAAGGTCCCGGACCACTATCAAAAACATACCGTGAGTTTCTGTAAGTGTTGATCCGGGACTTAAGGTAAGGACCAAGTCCCGGACCACTCTAAAAATGTTGTTTAAGGTATAAAAGATGTGTGAATGATGGGATTGATAAGTAATGATGTTGTAAGGATGTTAAGGACATGTTAGATGTGATATAAAGACAACCAAGTGGGTGGAAAGTTGTAATAAAATGTGAAAGAAAAAAGTTAAAAATGTCAAGTTGTTTTAACTAGTAACGAGGGTAAGTTATGAGCGTTAGACTTTAAACAAACAGGTTACCCCGATGTTGAAAAGTAAATGTAATGTTGGCAGTTGTTCGAGAACTATTCAAGAAACTTAAGTCGAACAGTTAGAGTGGACGTTGGTGACAGGTATGGTTTCTTGCAACCTGTGTCCTACCGGATTACACTGGCTTGTATGCCAATGTGTTTTCTGTATGTTTGCCACGTTGTAAGATAAAACATGTAATGAGTTTACAGTAATTCATAATGTGGCATGTTTAGTTCCGATACCATTTAACCTCGAAAGTGTTAAACCTTAGCTAACCGAGTATAGGATCACATGGGAGTTTGGTATTCGGAATAAACGACCCAAACCGTGGGGCGTTCTAACCACGGCTATGCGTGTGTTAAATGTGTGATATGCGTATGTGAATGTAGGGATCTCCCTTGTATGCTTAACCCAAAAGTAATATGTATGTTGTATAAGTACGATAGACTCCGTAGTGGGGTTCTAACTAATAACTAAAAGTAAGTATGTACTAACAGTAGTGAGGAATCCTGTTTGGCCGGTCGCGCGTTGTTTGGGAGTGGGTATCCTTTTTAGCTTTACCCTTCTCTCTATTATGGTTGTTTCCCTCACGGGTTATGATCTCCCATTAGCTTATCCCAAAGCTTAGCTATTCTGACTTATGATCGGTTTAGGGGGAACATGTGTTTGTGTGGTGAGTTCGGGTCACTAAATCCGATCATCTTTAGGTAAGTTACTCGTCCGACTATTAGGGCGGTAATGAGTGTTGTATAACGAGCTTAACATGGGGGTGATATCTTTCCCTAGGCTCACCAGTGTATTAACTATGTTTGGGCCGGTTCCTAAGAGATCCATACCCGTATGTATGTGTTATTGATATATTGCATCAAAGTTATTACGATGTGATGTTATATGTGCTTAGAGTGAAATGTGGGATCATGGATTGATTCTAGTAGTAAAAGAGACATTTGTGGAACCCGATAGGGGGTAAGTGCCGTCTATTACAGTAATAGCTCCGTTAAGGACAACAATACTATAGGGTTAAGAACACATGGAGTGGGTTCTCCAACCCTATAGTATTTCTCCTCTAACGGAGCTATTACTCTAATAGACGGCACTTACCACATCGGGTTCCACAAATGTCTCTTTTACATACTAGGAATCATATCCATGATCCTCACATTTCACTTCTAAGAACATATAACATCACATCGTAATAACTTGCAATATATCAATAAAACAAATATACATAACGGGTATGGATCTCTTAGGAACCGGCCCAAACATAGTTAATACACTGGTGAGCCTAGGGAAAGATATCACCCCATGTTAAGCTCGTTATTCAACACTCATTACCGCCCTAATAGTCGGACGAGTAACTTACTAAAGATGGATCGGATTTAGTGACCCGAACTCACCACACAAACACATGTTCCCCCTAAAACCGATCATAAGTCAGAATAGCTAAGCTTTGGGATAAGCTAATGGGAGATCATAACCCGTGAGGGAAACAACCATAATAGAGAGAAGGGTAAAGCTAAAAAGGATACCCACTCCCAAACAGCGCGAGGACCGGCCAAACAGGATTCCTCACTACTGTTAGTACATACTTACTTTTAGTTATTAGTTAGAACCCCACTACGGAGTCTATCGTACTTATACAAATACAGTATTACTTTTGGGTTAAGCATACAAGGGAGATCCCTACATTCACATACGCATATCACACATTTAACACACGCATAGCCGTGGTTAGAACGCCCCACGGTTTGGGTCGTTTATTCCGAATACCAAACTCCCATGTGATCTATACTCGGTTAGCTAAGGTTTAACACTTCGAGGTTAAATGGTATCGGAACTAAACATGCCACATATATGAATTACTGTAAAATCATTACATGTTTTATCTTACAACGTGGCAAAATACAGAAAACACATTGGCATACAAGCCAGTGTAATCCGGTAGGAAACAGGTTGCAAGAAAACCATACCTGTCACCAACGTCCACTCTAACGTGTCGACTTAAGTTTCTTGAATAGTTCTCGAACAACTGCCAACATTACATTTACTTTTATCAACATCGGCGGGGTAACATGTTGTTTTTTAAAGTCTAACGCTCATAACTTACCCTCGTTAACTAGTTTTAAACAACTTGACATTTTAACTTGTTTTACTTTCACATTTTATTACAACTTTCCACCCACTTGGTTGTCTTTATATCACATCTAACACGTCCTTAACATCCTTACAACATCATTACTTATCAATCCCCAATCATTACACATCTTTTTTATACCTTAAACAACATTTTAGAGTGGTCGGGACTTGGTCCTTACCTTAAGTCCCGGATCAACACTTACAGAAACTCACGGTATGTTTTGATAGGGTGGTCCGGGACCTTGTACTCACCCTAAGTCCCGGACCAAGACAGTCTTGTACTCTCGGCTACATTTAACAGGGTGGTCGGGACCTTGTACTCACCCCAAGTCCCGGACAAGTTAGTCTCACAACTCTCGACCTGTTTTTCATATATGGTCCGGACACCAATCCAAAACCTATGTCCCGGACCTCCTGTAACAGAATCCCAAATTTGACAATCTAACTCTCGCTATCTTAGGCACATTCTAATACCAAAATATCACTTTAATTCACCTTAATACATTACCCAACTTGTTATTCATTTTTCTTACAAATCTCTTAACACTTGTGACAATTCTCATTTGGTTCTCTAAGTGGTGTTCACCTATAATGACCACTACACCAAAATGTTTTCCTTACCATCACAACCTCATCTACTAAACACTTAAAACTTCTGTTCATCAACCAATTTTGCCATAGTTTCATTTGTATCACCTCTCACCAAACTTACAGTTTTTCACCTTAATACAACCCAAGAACACTTAATCACTCAATACACACCCTTGTACACAATCACATGGGTTTTCACCCATTAATCTCCAGAGACGTACACCTTCACCAAGACACCTTCATTACACACAACTAAACCTCAAGCTACACTACATCACAATATAGTGCATAACTTAAATTGCTTGGCACTTAGGCCCTTAAATAACATAAACCTTAAACACTGAATTTCCACATAATAATTGCCTTTGACCTGCAAATACACCCAACATCACATATGCCTTTAATAAACTCTTTGAGAGCATTTACTAACTCATTTCCCATTGGCTCTTTAGGTATTTTTTTAAGCAATCTCAAGCTCAATTTTCCTAAGGCATTTAAACCACATTAGGTTAACACATTTACCTCTTTTTCCTCACAACTCCTTTCTTGTTTCAAGAAGTCGGTAAGGACACTTGCTTGCTTGTCAACTTCTAAAAAATATACAAGCAAGGTAATGAGTATACAAGCTTTGTGCTTCATATCTCATAATAAACCCTTAGTACACATATTGTCTTAGAACACTTAGGTGATCGTTTTACCTTAGAACTTGAAGAGAGTTTAGATATGGTCAAGAGAGGACTCCACCTAGTCCTTGAACGGTTGGAATGAAAGCTAGAACAAGGCAATATAAGGACACCATTTAAGGTAATTTTCGGACAACACAAAACATGGAGGAAACATCATTTTTCTTGAGTTTCCTTACCTTGAAGCAAAGGAGAACAATAATGTGTGAAAAGATGAACTCAAGCTCCTTCCATGGAGATTCCTCTTGGCACCAAAATGGA
>CM041782.1:154346894-154810249 GCA_023374045.1 Limonium bicolor
GAAAACGTTCTCCAAGTAGTGGTGATAAGAGAATTCACAAGTAACCCTTAAAGAAACAAGGAAAGATTAGCACCTACATGAGATGGTCACGGGATCTAAATTACATCCCCAGACCTGGTGTAAGGAAAGAGAAAGAAAATATACCTTAAGGGAACAAGAGAAAAGAAATGAAAACACATAACGCTCGTACGATCCCACAGTGAGGATCATGGGTATTACATACCTATGCACACGTTTTATTATGTACATGATTGCTGTTGTGATACTAGCAGCTTGTTATGCTTGGTTGTTGTTGCTAATGTGTTACTACCTTTACGTGTGTATGATACTATGATGTACTTGGTGTGTTTTACTGCTTTATTATAGCATGTAAATTGACTTAATAATATTCGACCAAGTAGTCGTGTGGCCCGGTAACATACGGGCTACACACGTTCATACTCAGCGTAGTTTGCTGAGTCCTTTACAACCCAATTTTTTTACAGGTATTGAGCCGGACGATTACGGAGCGTAGGCAAGATGGCTACCATGGGGGTAGTCCATCAGGGCATAATTCTTGAGTTGTAGTAGTATGCTTGATGTATGGGTTGTTACTACACCCGGGATGTAAATTTCAGTTTATGAATTGGTAATATTGTTGTTGACACTCGGTATTTGGAATTGTATCTTGTATTGTATATGAGTCTTGGTGGAGAGCTGTTTCCAGTCATGCAGACCGTAACTTGGTGTTGGTAATGTGGTCTGTCAACCACGTGGGTGGTTGGCATCTGTGACACCCGAATGATATCGAGAATCCGCTGCGTAGTTTTTATGTATATGACTAGGAGCTTGGTTTTGTACTATTGGATGTTTATTCGGGGGTGTTACACCCAGAGTTCCATTTTATTTATCTATTAACTTAGTTTATTTTATCTTTTCTTTTTTATTTTACAAGTCAATTAATCCCCCCTCTTGTGACACGCTTAGGTACTATTATATGTACATTAGTCCCACGGTTCGACATCCGGTTGCTTACATTTTCACTATACTACTGCGACCGGGATTTGTTTGCAGCCCGACGTTTAATTTGAGTTTTAATTTCTTTTCTTTAATTTTACACCAGTTTAACCACTCAGATTATAACGTCTGCAACCATTGTGTAAACACCAACATAGCAAACCTTGTCATTAGACCTATGAGTGGAAATAATCACCTCAACAAGAACCTTCACTTACCAGTGATGAAATACCCTTCAATCAAAGAACGGGACCGGAAAACCCTTGAAGTTTCTTGGGATGTTCCGGTGATGTACATACAAAAGTAAAACCGCACAACTAGAGCCTATAACCAATGCTCAGCACTGGAAGACAATAATTGTCAAAACAATCAATGTGAATACACATTGAACACCACAAATGACTAACGCTCAAGAGAGCTTACAACCCGATAAATTACTTCATCCATTATCAACAAAGATACTTGGTAAATTGTATCACAAATGATGACGGAATATGAGGTAAGCTAACCTACACATGAAACCTAAAGTGGAAGAACATCTTCACATTAGAATTATGATACTGCGGTATGCTACGACGACACTGTCATACACGAATATAGGAAACCCTCAGCGTATACACACCATAAGAAATGGTGCCAATGATAGTAACAATGAGTAAAGAGAAACTACCACAGTAACGGAGTCAGTAAAAACAATGTTGTACAATGAGTAAGAATGCGGTGCGCAACAAGCGACCGCTATGAGGAACTAGCAGATAATGACACGGAGTATAAATACGAGATGACAGGCAGAAATATTCTTTCCTATCACATAAGTGACTTACTGTCAAGCGTTTACGCCTCTGCACTCTGTATGACTGAGTGTTTTGGCATTGCACTGTTCAGCTAAGGATCTAATGCGATGGCTAGGGATATGGAGAATGTAAACCATAGTAAATCTTTCTTTTCACCACAACATGGCATAAGCCAGTTAAGCAAGCTTAGCAGCAGACCGTGCGGCCTAAGGCACAAATAGTGTAAACACACTAACAATCACAAAATGTGAATTCCAATGGAATAAAGGTGAAAGAAGACTTAAGAAAGTCATAGACCAATGCATAGAAATGCAATGTCATACAACTAAAAGACACTTGTACCGAACCAGAAGAACTGGTATAATTTGGAAGCTAGTGACGACAGAGGAAGCGCTACAGTTAAGTGGTGACTTAACCTCGCCCGACAAACGAATAATCGTGGAAGCACGAATAGCATGTGCAGTAGATTACCAGAGAGCTGGTTATAAATCTTAAACTCATTGAGTTCAAATACGGTAAAAGAATACCGCATTTGTTTAATAAACTCTATTCCCATAATAGACGGATAAAAGGTGATGTATAAGACGTTAAGGATAACAAGAAGGGTGGATAACCCAAGTTATCAGGGTCGCGCAGCAGAAGCTAGTGGGCCCTAGCTAGGAGATTAATGTACCTGGTGAGTATAATAGAATGGCCATTAATGCCTTGAAGCCGGTTAGGCTAGAACCGAATTAATTATGAGTTAAATAAACTCATATAGGAATTCTTGGTGCAAAGACTAAACTATTGCCATGGTTAAGACCCTTTGACCAGAGCATACTGTATAGTATACCGTAGTGAAGCTAAATGCTTCAGATTGCCCAAATTGATTAAACCAATGTTTAATAATAATAACATATGGTAGATTACGTGGGCGTAATCCCTTTTAAGGGGGGTAGAGCGAAAACCGCTTAATGTAAGTTTTGTGAATAAAACACATAAACCATAATGTGCGTAGCACAAATGAGAACCAAATTGATGATTGATACTATGTTAAATAAACATAAGTACTCATTCATATTGTAATTATGGCAACTAGGCATTAGACATGCAAATACCATAGGAGGAATATACCCATCTTGTAACACCAATGTAAGAGTATTAGTAAAAGAAAAGTAATGAGTAGTGGACGGAGCTCCACAAGTATTGTAACCCTTAAAGAAGTAGTACGAATGGATTAAGAGTAGTAGAGGAATGTAGCCATGAGTAGTGTATTCGTAAATACGTCATTTGAAGTGAATTGAGAACAACTGAATTTCATAAGTACTGTAGTCCTTTGCTAGAATATTTGAGATGAAGGAGAGTAGTGAATGGAAGTAGTAACAGTCGATGAAGTGAGCATTTAGGTATTGAACCACGGAGTAAAGCATTTGGGAAGTAGAGTGAGGACGATCGATGGACTGATTCCATCCTTTGGAGATGTATGAATTCGTAATCACGACTAGAAGTGTAAAAAGATAGAAAATGAAAACAACCTAATTATTTGCTTGTTGAAACTGACGTGGGAATTCAAACTTGGTCCTGATCAGATCAAGGGAAACCGAACACAAATTGGAGTGAAAGGATAGTTCGACACTGGTGCTGATCACACCAGGGTCGAATGATTCTTGAAGCTCCCCTCAAGTGGTCACAAGAATCACACATAGGATAGAAGTGATGGACATAAATTGGAATTCGGCGTTGTGTGTTTTAGGAACTTCTAATTAGTAGTATTGAAAAGATAGTCCTAGACATGAGAATAAGGATTTGTTAGAAGCTTATACCGGAGAAGATAGTGGTGTAGCAGGTTGTATTATTCCAAGGGCAGCGGGACATAGAGGAGTCCTGTGTCTAGATGACCTGAGTGCCTGCGGGATTGTATGTGTAATGCATTGCTTTGGGGATAGCTTTGCACCGTATGTAGGTATGAACTTTGTAATGAGGAACCGGATAATTAGTAATAGTGCGGATTGGAGTAACTATTGTATATTGGTATGGTATGGTGTGTAGGAACCTTGAGGGATGGATTTGGGAATTGTAAGGAGGAGGAACGTATAACCTTTGGCATAGACGGGTATGAATGAGTAAGTATAGTAATCCCATAACCTCAAACAACTTTGAGGACAAAGTTCTTAAGGGGGGTAGATTGAATACCCCGAACTTAAACATGAGGATTAAAATTAATCTAATACGTATTTAAGGGCCTAATGGTACCTAAATAATATTGGTAAGGAAAAATAATCCAAAAGAAATAAAGAAACGCTTAAAAAGCGGAAAACGCTAAATAAGCGTTAAATAACCATAGGAGGTATGAGACCTCGGTTAGCGTATTATATGGATTCCAAAGGTTTAATAAGACCTAAATATATATGGGAACAACTCCCGAAGAAAACAGATCCAAATAATGATTAAAAACGCTAATAGAGCTTTAGAGCTTTTTCGAGAAAACTCGAAACGTGACTTTAAGTGGTTCAAACGGACCCGTAAAAATTATAAATCATTAAATGATAATTATGAAGCATTTATGGTAGCTTAATAGTCAATAAAAATAATTAAACGAGAAAATTCCGGAAAACGGGCCCCGTTAGTGAACAGTACCTAAACCGGGTAAAATAACGAGCGTTTTCTGTAAAAGACGAAAACGCTCCAGCTAGTATACTATATAGGGGCGGGGTTTTACTAGCTAAATAACCTCTCACACACACATGTAACTAGTTAGCAAATAAAGAGACCAAAAAGCAAAGTAATAAAGTAAAAAGCAACCTCCCCCACACTCTCTCACCTCATCTCTCTCTTCTCTTTCCTCTCCCTCCTCTCTCCACTCCACGAATTCAAACTCCTCTCTCTCTGGTTTGGGCGATTTCAAGAAGCTCCACAAGCCTCCCATGGCTTCTCCTCTTTCTCCACATGCTCTAGCTCCACTTGAACTCCAAGGTAAAAATAACTACATATTTGAACTCCCCTCATCCTCCTCTACACTTCTCTCTTTTCAAAATCCGAAAAGGAGGAAGTTCATTTTCGTGGGTTTTCCCCATTTGAAGAGAAAAGCACACCATTATGGAGCTTGGAGTCTCCTCTTTCCAACAAGGTAAAAATCTACATGAAAAACCCATGTTTTCTTCACCTTCCTTCATAACAGATTTTTGCTCCATTTGTAATGCTCTATTTTTCTCTCTTTGGAGCATAATATCAACCTTGCAATGGTGGTGGATTCACCTTCTTGAACCAAGGGCAAACCCCTTCTAAAACTCTCCAAAGGTAAACCCTAGAAATTTCATTTCAAACACTTCAATGAATTGGCATTAATTTAGGGTTAGTATATTAATTGTAGTGTTTTGTGTTCATTGGCTGATGGGAATGGAGTTTGACAACTCCATTCCCCACATGGCCGATTTGGGCAAGAAGGAAGAAGGAGGAGAAATGAGAAAGAAAGAAGGAATTATAAGCTCAAGGTAAGAGCTCTTTACTAATGTTAAATTTTAGTGCATTAGAGTAATGGGAATGGGTAAACCAATCTAAAGAACCCAAATAATGTATTAGTAAGGTAATTGTGGAAGTTTGAGTAATTGTGCAATAGTGTGTGAATTGTAGGCCTTGGAGCCAAATGGTTGTGTATGAGTATTAGTATTGGTATTTGAAGAAGTATTGGTGGATTTATAATGTATTGATTTCTGGTAGGACCTTTGTATGGGTGTGGCTAGATCAGAAATGAATTTGGTGAGAAAGTATATGTGTAGATGAGGGAGAATTGTAGGTGAACTATGGCAAAATTTTAGTAGGAAATGTGCACTTGTGGATGACTTGGTGAATGGGAGAACCAAGGTATGTATTGGGGATAGTAGAGATGTTTAATGACAATGGAATGGTACTTGTAGTATGGGAATACTAGGATGCAAAATCTGTAGCAAAGAGTGCTAGGATGCATTGGAGAGATTAGGAGAAATTAAGTGTATTTGGAGAACTCAAGATGAGTGTATGATGCCTTGAAAACAAATTTGAGGAGGAGTTAGGTAATGAGAAAAACTAGAATGTAAAGCAATGCATTTTGAATGCAGGGAGTAGAATTGGTTGAGGAAGTATTGGATGGTAGGATTGAGCTTAAAAATCTGTAGCATAAGTGAAACAAAAACTGTTACATGTGTTGGAAAAGAAGTGAGGAAAATTGGGTAAGTTGATTGATGGATTTAGTAATGAATTTGATGAGTGAACTAAGGTGAATTAGAGGATTTAATTGGTGTTTAAACATGTAGGATACATGTGGCAATGAGTGGGAAAAGATTGGGTGTGAATTGAATTAAATGTGGAGTTCAAAATAAGTAATTAAAATAGGTACTGGGCTGGACCGACCCTAGGACCGACCCTAGCAGGGTCGGTCGACCCGAAAATCTGCAACCTCGGAAGATTCTGCATCCGACAGACCGAGGGGACCGACCCTGCCTGGGTCGGTCGAGTAGAAATTTTAGTCGGAAATGCTTCTGCATCCGACCGACCCAGGGGACCGACCCTGCCTGGGTCGGTCGAGTGGAAATTGTTAGTTGGATTGCTTCTGTAACGGACCGACCCAATGGACCGACCCTGGCTGGGTCGGTCGGGCCAGAATTTTCTGTAATCGAAGTCTCTGCACCCGACCGACCCATGGGTCCGACCTAGGGTGGGTCGGTCGAGTCAAAACTTGCGAAAAAAAAAACTATAAGACTATGATTAGTATATATATATGTATATGTATACCCACCTATACGTATGTGCATATATTTTAAGTATGCCATTGTTAAGCAATGAAAAGTAAGTAAATAAAATGTAAGTATAAGAATGTGAAGACTTAGTAGTATGAGTTAGGAAGCGTAAGGGTAACCGAATTAAATTAATGATAGTTAGATTAATTATTCGGTTGTATGTATATCATAGGATTTGATTTGTGAA
The DNA here is from genome assembly GCA_023374045.1 of Limonium bicolor. NCBI lineage: Eukaryota > Viridiplantae > Streptophyta > Magnoliopsida > Caryophyllales > Plumbaginaceae > Limonium > Limonium bicolor. The sequence continues at coordinate 154,353,623 of CM041782.1, forward strand.
CACCGGAGGAACGTTGGGATACAAGTACGACGGTGAAAGGTAATGATTTCTTCATGCCCTGTATCCTAATCTGGTTACCCCGATTTGTGTGCTTTTTTGACCACCTAATAAGATAAATGCATGAATCGGATTATATTGCACTTACTTGTGCTTGTTTTCATTGTTCTCGATATTTGTCTTGAACAATAGTTTGTATAATTCATGAAATATATGAATGATGATGATGTGTAATTGTACCTTGTAGTGTACTTGTATATTGTATGTATTGGTATGGCTGTGTATATGAATAATGTATTTGTGTATGTGGTTGGATGTTGACTTCTACTAATTCCTAACTACCTAACTCCTAACTTAAGTGAGTAAATTGGAATGAGTAGAAGTCCGATATAGCTTCGGCCACGCGTGAGGATGCGGAGTCACGAGAGGTTGGCTGCAATTCCTGACTCTTAAACTGGTTCGCGGCCCAAATCCCTTAAATGGGTAGCATCCCGGATTGGTGAGTCAGTAAATCCCGGAGGTGGGACGGAGTAGTCCCCAGGGCCGGAGGTCCCGACGACTTAACATGAGTAAGTAAGAGTAAGTAAGTATGTATGAGTATGAGTATGAGTATGTATGCGTATGTATGGAGTAACGAGTAAAAGAGTAATCCCCACCCGATTAACCTGGGTGGACCAATGAAGCTAACAAGTATTGTATATTGTGTATGTAATGTGTATGTGTAATTCGGAAAAAGGTAAGTATGTATTGGATGGTTTATGTTGTACTTCTTGTATGTAATGAAGTGTATGTATGTGTGTATGTTTGCGTAATGTATTGTAATATTATGTATAAGAGCATGTATGCATGTATGTTTGAATGAAATCAACCGCATGTATTCAACCAAGTGGTCGGCGTACCCTCACTAGTACGCGGGGTATGCGGTTATCATGCGCAGCGAAAGCTGACCCCCTAGGGGGAACGTTTTTAGTGTGCAGGTACCCGAAGCGGATGTGGTCAAGGTAAGAGACCGGCGGCACACCCTTGTACTTAGAAAGTAAGTAGTGGTGAGGAATGGGTAGATGTAGACTCTTAGTGAGTATGTATGAACTTGGAAGAGATATTATAATTGTATAAGGATCCTAGTAGACTCGGTTAAGTATATTGTATTGTATGGATTATGGAGGAGTAAGTATTGAATGGAGTGTTGTTGTATTTGATTGATGAATGGAGTATGTAATATAGATGTGTAGTACTCGGGATTCCGATCCATCAGACCGATGCTGAATGTAGAAGTAGTAGCCTTGTTAGTCACGTGGGTGACTAACGGCATTGTATCACCCACTGTATGTAAGTATGTATCCGCTGCGTGTATCTGATGTGTAAGGAGATTGGACGGTAAGCATTGTATTAATGGTAGGGGTGTTACAAAAAGTGGTATCAGAGCGAAGTATCGCTCTGATGACTGGAAATACCGAGCTTAGGAGATACCGAGTTAGGAACTAGAAGCTTAGGGCTAAGGGCTGAGTGTTAGCATTAGAGATATGCTAGTTAGGAACCACCGGTAATACCGGATACTTACAATACCAGTCCCGCCCACCGCAAACCCCATTGTATAACTTGGGAAAGGACGCCAGGGAGAAGAAAAGCCTTCTCATACTCGGGGAAAACCCGATCTGGCAGTTGTGAATCAATCACACGGTAAACAAGAACCGACATATGGTAGATTCCAAGAACTGGAAGTCCCGGAGATGGATCCCGGTTGGACCACAACACCGCACGTAATAGCGGTAGGATGAATACTCCAACCACGAGGAGGCTACAAATTACAACAGCATGGGGCGACGTGCTTAGCAGTCGCGAAACCTAGCTAGTCAACCACAGCAGGAAAGGAGCACTAAGCGTGCAACGACGCGGAAAAAGGGAGCAGTAACGGAACCCGAGACACAAGTCTACGGGATAGTGATACTTGAATAATACCACCAACGGTACGCTAGCTGACTAAGGACATAGTCGGAAGCGGTTAACTCCAAACTACAATGCCATTAAGGTTGCAATACCTGGCCAATATAGCTCAGACAACTACAAGAACAATCATGAGATATAATCCAATAGGACTACGAGAGTAGTGCCTAAACAAGGAAGGCTCAGTAACCACCACAGATGTGTGGGAACGAGCCACGAGGAACGACACTAAACCAAATAGAGTGGGAATCTCCAAGGATTGGAGAAGTACCCAGATCTATGACAGCCATGTCTAGACCACCAAGAAGCTACCTAAAGGATCGAGTATACCAATTGTAGATCAATAAGAACAAGGGAAGAGTCAACAAGACTATCAAATGCAAGTGGAAACCATACCGTGATCGGTATAGGATTACTCAAAAACCACCAGTACCACGCACTTGCCACGGCAAGAGCAGTAAGGACAGAAACATGTAAAGGAACTCTAACACACCACAGGTACATAGTAATGTACCATGACTACGATGAGGCAACTACAGGATCACAAATCCTGAAATTGAAGGAAAGAAACCTTGGAAAGGCCTAACGGCCCGACCGCTGTAATTAGAACATACCAGTCAGCGAGAAGCTGGACTTGGTCAAGACCTCGAACATGGCTATGCCATGAGAGACTACTTTTAACACCGAACCATAAATTTTAAACCCAAAATTTTTCTTTCAAATCACAACCTTTCTTTTAAACCTTAGATTTTAAAACCAAACCAACAGAATTACGGTGAGTATCATGGAATGATACAAGAGGAGTTGACAATAGAATACCTCACCTAGGCGTGTGACGAACACTACGAGTGTACCCAATTACGGGATGTGGGACAACCGCACTCCGAAGGAGCTTGCGGGCCTGACATATAGTTAGGTAAGTGGTAACGTATCAGCATGGTACCCCACGTATGTATACATGTAGTGTGCAACACACGGGAAGTAGTCAACTCCGTTCTACGGATCATGAGTGAGTTCAAATCAGAACAGCTGGACACCTCAAACGATCAAGTATAAAGGAACTCAGAGAATCCATCTGAAGATGAGGAATAAGAACTAAGGAAGTGCAAAGAGCACAGACTAGTAAGCATAGACATTGGACATGTCTCAGGACATCAAGTAAATACATGACAGCTGGAAAGTATACCCAGCCTAACACAGTAAGGCAATCGCCTAACGTGAACACCACGAGGCTCAACTAACGGGACAGGGTTCCCAAGAGCGATCACAAGATTACCATTGAATATAATCCATTATCGAAGAGGATATTTAACCTAGACTCAAGCACTAGGAGCAAGTATAAACGGTCTACCCAACGACGGGAGACGTTATAACCCAAAGGGAATCGCTTAAATACAATACTATAACGCGGTATAGTGATAACATCATAAACATTAGCCGGATGCAACGGCATAAACTAACAACACTCACAAAAGCAATCCGTGAAGGGTGTCTGAGTTAACAACAGTCAAACAAAGCGGCAAGACATGAATACAGGAGCTGGAACGAGCACTCGGTTAAGACACTGAAGGGATTTCACTTAACAGGAAATACCCTAGTCTACAAAAGGCACTGATCAACACCAGATTGCCTAAGAGTCTCCTATGAACGGAAGCGTGATGTCACGACTTACCATGGAGCCCAGTAATACCTCCAACCTATGGGGTATACAGGGAGTGGAGACTTGTATAAGCAGCTTGCAAAGAGCATAGCTTGCAACAATAAGGCTTAAAAGCCATCAACCAACTATGTTATGTAAACCTTAACGGTTGTAGAACCCACACCATTGATAACAAGACTTGAAAGAGATATTTTCCCATACGACAATCAACAACTGGACCATCAATTCTAACCCAACACCCGAGTGGCTTGGAGTAATGGCCAACTCAGTGTCACTGTCACTAGAACATCAGTCTAGTATACAGTTGACATGTTTTAGATTACCTTCATGCCTTCTGTAGCGATGGTAACACAGAGGCATAAGAATCGTGATAATGTCAACATTGGCCTAGTCCACATTTGGACACTACGAGCAACCCAAGGGAAGGTACCCCTCGTTAACCGAAGACCACCAATGCGGTGATGATGTGAACCCTTAGAAAAGGCTTCCATCTACTATAACAATAAAACCACGCAATAGATATTGCCAAGGGGTGATGGAATAAGGAAATGAGATTTCCAAACCATTACGACTTAAAGGAGTAAGCATACTCCATATGCACCCAAACATATAGTGGACCATTGATAAGTGTCCAAATGAGCATGATTTATAGGTGTATTTCATATATAATATTAACACTTTTCTTGCTCATTTCTCCGCTTCGGTTAGTTTTCCTCTAGTTTATGTTTTATTATCATCTCACTAATTTATTGGTTTAACATGAGGAAAACCAATCTGGGACTAAAGTAGATAAAGAGACGAACACATAGACATAAACGGCTCAGAAAACGGAGCCCAAACGAACAATCTAGAGCCGGTCAAAGTTGGAAGAAATAAGTCACGACAACAGGTTGCAACCGCCTCTGCGACGTCGAGATAACTGGCGGACACCACAAGAAGGGCAACCGCCCCATAACTGGCGGACACCACATAGAGGCGCAACCGCCTCGGAACTGGCGGACAAGAGGGGCGCAACTGCCTGTTATCTGGCGGTCTTGGTGGCGGACGTGAGTAACTTGCGCTAGAGACAACCGCCTGTTATCTGGCGGGCATGGAGGCGGACAGCAGCTAGTCAGTCGCGCGAGCTTATCTTCTTCGCGTCGATTTCGCCCGTCGTCGTCTACAACTCGCGCCGACTGTCTGCAACTCGTCCAACTTGCAGCGCCTACCTTAATTCACGCCTGTGTTCAGCTGTCTGTCCCCTGCAATAAATGAGCAATCAACGAGCTCAATCATTTCTTCAGCTGGCTCACGCGTCTGTTTATCTCCTCTGCTGCTTCTTCTGCTTCCTCTATATAAACCCACGAGCCTTCACCAATCCATTCAATCAATCCATCCACGACCGAGCAGACCACAAACCACACACCATCTCATTTCTCTCTCTTCCGCCTCTCCATTTTATTTATTTTACATTCCACAAAATCCACCTCTAGCCCTACGTATACAAAATAGCAGAGTGAGCCGGAGTGATTACGGATGATTTCTATTACTCTTGTCTCTGTCTATCTATTTAATATGTTAGGCTAGTTTACGTATACTCTGGGAATGGTTATTATGTGTTTGTATTAATTATGCATTATTTTTACTGGTTTTAATTATATATAGTTTGTTACGTTTTAAAGGTTATCTCGCACCTCTTTAATAAATGTCATGAGTTTATTAAATTGCTTTCCTAAGTCTATTTTGATCAGACCGGTGATAAATAGATAGGTTAATTAAGACGTAAAACTGGAGGAAACTTGTTATGATTTAATAAGTTAGTATTTAGTTGCAAATGTAATTCCTCAATACTCCTCTGCCGTTCGCAGGCTTTTGCTTGAACCTTGATTAGAACCTTGCATTATAGGTGAACGAGTTCTTATGAGGCTATGACTTAGTCCTTAAGATAATTACAGGAACCTTGCCAAATTATTAAAACCAGTAGAGATAGCTTAATTATGCAGATTATATTAACCTGACCCAGAGTTCCATTTTATTTATCTATTAACTTAGTTTATTTTATCTTTTCTTTTTTATTTTACAAGTCAATTAATCCCCCCTCTTGTGACACGCTTAGGTACTATTATATGTACATTAGTCCCACGGTTCGACATCCGGTTGCTTACATTTTCACTATACTACTGCGACCGGGATTTGTTTGCAGCCCGACGTTTAATTTGAGTTTTAATTTCTTTTCTTTTAATTTTACACCAGTTTAACCACTCAGATTATAACGTCTGCAAAATGGCGCCGTTGCTGGGGACTAGTTTATTCTAGTCCCTAAGCCCGGATTATTCACTTGTTATATTAGAATATTTTTGTTATTTTTGTTTGTTATATATTAATTTTCTTTTATATTTTGTTTATATTATTTTTATGTTTGTTTCTAATCCTTTTATTTTCTAATCTTTTTCAGTAGTTTTGTTTTATACAGAAAAACACAAAAAAAAAACTCTGTACGTGGCAAATGGAAGAAGCGTTTGAATTTTGGCAGGATTTATACTGCTCCGTATGTGGGGGAGCTCATGATTATGAGGATTGTCTCATATTCCAAGAGCAACTCTGGTTAGAAGATCAACCAGACTACCTGGAAAGAATCGCTCAACAACAGCAGCAACCAAAGAGCGAAACAGTTCAAGAGGTAGAACACCCCACTACAGACGAGCCATTCATAAAGACCCCTCCCTCTAAAATCAATTACCGACCGCTATTTTCCATCCTTCTCTATAATATACCCAGACAATGAGGATATTTACATCCTCGAAAATGAAGAGAAGGAACTGCCACCACCACCTCCCGCCATATCCAAACAAAACGCCACTATCACTTTCAAAGAATTAACTTTCTCTGAAGATGATAACGAGCGTTCTTTCTACGAGCCTCACCTACAAGAGGATGATGTTTACATCCTCCAATTTGAGGACGAAAAATCACCACCACCGGGTCTTCTGTTAGAACTACGTTCCCGGCAATACCTCCTCAAACATCAGATTTTGTGGAGTATTAATTTTCTTATTTTATATGCCGAGGTAACGTTTTGTTTTGATCCAGGATAACGAAGCAGGCGTCTAGCCAAAGACGTTAAATAAGGGCAGCTTCCCGGGAGGCAACCCGGGTGTACTTTTATTTTATTTTGCTTTTATGCTCTTTTTAATTTTCAGGTTCTCTTTAAATTTTATTTTTGCTAACTTTTAACCCCGTTTTTAGTATGGTTGCTTCTAGTGTCTTATGCAGGTGCACCTCCATGTGGACACCGCAACCAAGCTACGCTACTTGAGGATGAAGCTCAAGTGTGGGGGAACGCCGATTAACACAAGCAAAAATAATATCAGGGGAGTACCAGTTTCTTTAATTATGCTTTTATTTAAATAAAAATTACAGAGGAGCGTTTATGTGCTTAAATGTTTATTTGTGACCTTTGTGTTTTCTCTCCTATTTTATCTACTTACCGAAAAGGACTTCTAATACCTTCCCTTGTTTTTCTGGTGAACAATGAGGACATTGTTCAATTTAAGTGTGGGGGAGTGTGCCCTTTTCGGTGGAATCTTGTGCTTAAATGTTTAATCTCTCTCCTTATCTTGCGTTTGTCCAATTCAAATATTATGGACCCTTTATATGTGGGTTGTTCTGTTTAAGAATAAATACTGTTATGAATTGTGGATAAATGTACAAATTTTAAAATTTTGATTACTTTTGAGGAGCATTTTATATGCGGTGGTGACCAAATAATCTGCAAATGGTTGGATTTTATTGCTCAGGATTTCTTTCTGTCTTCTCTCTTAGGGATTGCTAAGGGGTGCTTCTCTGTTGAAAAAAAAAGAAGGAAAAAATAATAATAAGGGACTTGCGAGACACCATTGGTAACCAACAAAAGAGAGTTGAGTGTTCTTAAAAACAAAGGCGTGAAGCCTACATTTTCTCATCTCTTATGCAAAAGTGAAATAAAATGCATAAATCTATTCTTCCTTTTGTTTTCTCCTCAAAATGCCCAATCTTGAGAGAATTTGGCCATGGTAAAAGTTCTCAGAGTCACCTAAAAGAAACATTGAAGTACCTTGGATCACACCCCGAAACTCTATATTTTATTTTTAACCCTGAACACACCTATGCCACCAGCAGTTGATTTTTCACACTCCTCAATAAGTTAAAAAGATCATGTTTATCCTACCCTTCATAATAATATTGTTAGTATTGAGCATTCCCTACTTACTTGGGTACGTGATTTTGCTTGAGGACAAGCAAAAAGATAAGTGTGGGGGTGTGATAAGTGTCCAAATGAGCATGATTTATAGGTGTATTTCATATATAATATTAACACTTTTCTTGCTCATTTCTCCGCTTCGGTTAGTTTTCCTCTAGTTTATGTTTTATTATCATCTCACTAATTTATTGGTTTAACATGAGGAAAACCAAGCTGGGACTAAAGTAGATAAAGAGACGAACACATAGACACAAACGGCTCAGAAAACGGAGCCCAAACGAACAATCTAGAGCCGGTCAAAGTTGGAAGAAATAAGTCACGACAACAGGTTGCAACCGCCTCTGCGACGTCGAGATAACTGGCGGACACCACAAGAAGGGCAACCGCCCCATAACTGGCGGACACCACATAGAGGCGCAACCGCCTCGGAACTGGCGGACAAGAGGGGCGCAACCGCCTGTTATCTGGCGGTCTTGGTGGCGGACGTGAGTAACTTGCGCTAGAGACAACCGCCTGTTATCTGGCGGACATGGAGGCGGACAGCAGCTAGTCAGTCGCGCGAGCTTATCTTCTTCGCGTCGATTTCGCCCGTCGTCGTCTGCAACTCGCGCCGACTGTCTGCAACTCGTCCAACTTGCAGCGCCTACCTTAATTCACGCCTGTGTTCAGCTGTCTGTCCCCTGCAATAAATGAGCAATCAACGAGCTCAATCATTTCTTCAGCTGGCTCACGCGTCTGTTTATCTCCTCTGCTGCTTCTTCGCTTCCTCTATATAAACCCACGAGCCTTCACCAATCCATTCAATCAATCCATCCACGACTGAGCAGACCACAAACCACACACCATCTCATTTCTCTCCTTCCGCCTTCTCCATTTTATTTATTTTACATTCCACAAAATCCACCTCTAGCCCTACGTATACAAAATAGCAGAGTGAACCGGAGTGATTACGGATGATTTCTATTACTCTTGTCTCTGTCTATCTATTTAATATGTTAGGCTAGTTTACGTATACTCTGGGAATGGTTATTATGTGTTTGTATTAATTATGCATTATTTTTACTGGTTTTAATTATATATAGTTTGTTACGTTTTAAAGGTTATCTCGCACCTCTTTAATAAATGTCATGAGTTTATTAAATTGCTTTCCTAAGTCTATTTTGATCAGACCGGTGATAAATAGATAGGTTAATTAAGACGTAAAACTGGAGGAAACTTGTTATGATTTAATAAGTTAGTATTCAGTTGCAAATGTAATTCCTCAATACTCCTCTGCCGTTCGCAGGCTTTTGCTTGAACCTTGATTACAACCTTGCATTACAGATTATATTAACCTGGCCCAGTGAAACACCCCTAATAATTTTAACACAATAAATCGTGAATACATGAGGAATGTCCAAGTGACTTGATACATTAAAATAGTTATCTTATAACGTATAACCTATGATACTAATTAAGGGACATACATATGTCCGTGAACGTACGTGATAGCAAGTCACATTTTAATATAAGCTTGGGTGCTTGTTGGTTTAGACGTTAACCAATACAATTGAACAAATTAAATTATTCGCGTTAGAACAGTAGTACACGAAACAAGTGAAAGGCATCATGCAAGTGGATGTAGAATTTACTCACTAACACATTATAATGGTACTAATAAACTGAAGTTATACTAGACTATAATATATGTGTAGTATTACCGTGGCAAAACTTATGCCGATAGCATTAGAAATGAACACTTGTGCTCGCCAAATTTATATCCTTGACTCAACTGTCCTACAAACTACATATGTAGTACTACGTTCTGTTAAAAATGCTATGGTGAAATCAGCCCACCCTTGTGACCTCCTAGGATATTACACGTCTCACAACTCTCATTAAGCTTGAAGTCATAAACTACCCCATAGCCATACTGCATGAGTTAAACTATAAAGAAAACAGCCATACCCGCATGACCGAAAAACAATAGTCATCTGAAGGTCTAGTGGAGCACTTCACCAGTTACACATATAATAGTAATGTATTAACACGTGAGCAGCTCTGATTTTCAAAATTCTCTACTCCTACCTTTTCCTTTCAGTCGTGCAATCACCCAGCCACTACCCACCAGAGACCACTCCCCATTAACCTTGCTTTTGCTAATTCTGAGGCGATGCTCCCTGCATGCCAATCACGCTCTGCAGGGCTTGGAAATTCTCACGCCCACCTACATCAGCCCTTGTCTCTCCTCCTCGCAGCCTTCCCTTGCATGCCGTAACTAGCATGATACTGGTCTTAAACCGGGAACAACACCAGCCCAAAGAATACTTCTGAAAATCTGGAGCAAGTCCCCGCAAAATAGCAAGATCTACCTGCAGCTCCCATTCTGGTTGGGACATCAGTTCAAGGTAGGCCAAGAACAGATTCTATCCTTTCTTTTCTCCCTTCTGTTCTTCTGATGTCCGAGACAAATGCAGGTTTCTTATCCAACTTCTCTTTCTCCTGCCATGCATGAGCCACTCATGCAGTCCTCTAGACTCTGTCAAAGGAAACTGGATCGAAAGCTACTCAACGCCATAATCTGAAGGTAAATCCTTCCACACAAGTTAGTTGCTCCAACCCCTTATCTGTCTCGATTCGGTTGTGCCAAGAAAACACTTGAGAAAAAAAACCATTCCAGTTAAAGTCGAGTGTTCAAGAGCCTGGGAGTCTCACAGTGTGCCAAGAAGCAACCAGGGGAGAACAACTAGACTAAAGAGGTGAGCTATCCCCCCTAAACTGATGCAAAAAAAAATAATAAATTAGAAACCAGACAAGCTGTCAAGTTTCAGTTGTTGATTTCCTAGTTCTGTAACATTATGCTTTCGGTATACTAACTGTCTAGGGGTATTATAGAGTGGTGTTAATTTGTTAAGAGACTTAAAACAAACTGATGCGACTAGGCAAGTTGGGGGACATCTTGCAGGAAAATGAAAACCAGCTAAGTGCAGAAAAAGGTGATTCACACAGAAACTGAAATACAGATTTTATCACTGTTATTCTTCTGTAGAACTAAAAGACAGAGGGGTTATGAGGGCTCATGGAGTGTAAGGATGAATCTAAAACCTTACTAACACATACGTGTTCGTGTATATGATCTGAGACAAAAACTAGAAAGGAAATCCGTGAACAAATAGGAAGGGATTAACCGAGAAGTGTATTTCAGTTCTGAAATACTTGTTTTAGTATAAACATGTTATAGTGGGAATCCCAACATTGTCTTGGGTCTGTTAGAGGGTGGGAATCTTATTCAGATACCTCACTGAGTAGTTATACAATCTAAGGGAAATAAGAAGTCAGTTTAAAGTATAAGAAGAAAGATAGTAGAAAGGACACCAGTTTTGGTGATTTCAGGTTTTAGTTTTTCCAGATTCGGTGTAGATAAGTTTTGGTGGTGTAGTCCTAGTTCCTTGGGTTGTTTGTGGGTTGAAAGCTACATTAAGACTCTTAACTAAAGAGCTAAACCATTCGAAGAAAGCAGGAACCAGATTGATGAACGAAAAAAAAACAGAAAGAAAAACAAATCACCAACGTCGGGTTTCAGTTTCAGTTTTGCTCAGATCTGTCGAGGAAGTTTCAGTGATGTGGCCATGTTGTCATGGGTCTACTTCAAGGTTGGAAACATATTAAAACAGTTAATAATAAGCTAAGACAGTTGAAGAAAAGAAACCTGAGAGACTATATCAGTAAACAACAGAACAGAAACGTTACAGTTCACAGCTCCCGATTTGATTTTGCTTTCAGATTTGTGTAAGAACTTTCAGGAGTGTAGCTTTAGTTACTTGGGGATGTTTTAGAAGCTGAAACTATATTAAGCTAAGTAACTAAGTAACCAGAAACCTGATTGTGAGCAAACACAAAAAAATGGGATAGCAGTTTCAGGTTTCTGTCTTTATTCCAGCTAGTGTTTGAGTGTTCCAGTTGTATTGTCGAATTTTCTTGGAGCTGTTCTGAAAATTAGAACTAGGCTAAGACGTTAACTAAGTAGCTAGGTAATGGAGGTAGAGTTGAAAATTGGAATCATAAACAAACCAGAGTCAGACTAAAAGAATAGAAAGAAAAGCAACAGAAAAGAAATAAAAACAGCTCATGATTGCTGTTGTATTCTGTATCAGTGTAAGGACGTACCAGAGGGTTTCATAGGGTGTTGGGTCTGTTTCTGAGGTGAAAAAAAAAAGAAACTATGTTAATCCGCTTAATGAAGGAGCTAAACAAATTAAGGGAAATGAAAGCCTGATAAGAAGGAAATTGAAAGTTGAATTCGAGAACTAACAAAAAAAAAAGAATTGAAAAGAGAAGTTATCAGTGCATACTTTCTGGTTTCAGTTTTCATTTTCTGTTCAGTTCCGTATAACATTGTACAGAAAGACTTGGAGTAGTGGTATTGAGTTGCTAATGAATTTAAAACACATCTAACAAACCTTGGTAAGTCTATGAGTGCATTGGGTGAGTTAGAAACCAGATTGGAGAGCAAAAGAAAACCATAGAACAAAACGCATCAGTTTCAGTTTCTTTTCTTTTCAGTTTGCAGTTCTTTTGGTTCTGCCCAGTTCAGTGTAATCATGAGTCTGTAACATCAAGGGAGTTATTTGGGGTTTAAAACTGTGATAAGAACACTTAAATACGTGGGTTAAATGAGGGAGCAGTTAGAAGTCATGCTACTAGTAGAAAGAAAAACAACAGGAAGGAAAAACATGTATCAGGTTATAAGCCTTGCAGTTTGACAGTTCATGCATTCCCATCAGTTTCTGCATAAAGGATCACCTGTAGGACTATCAGAGTGTGTTAGGTTGTTTTCTTTTAGTTAAAAAACCTTACTCAAGCCCCTAACTAAATGGCTAGGTAATCTAGGGAAAACTCGAGATCAAATTACAGAACAGAAAAGAGAGTCCAGAGAGAAAATTATATCAGCACATGGTTTAGTTTTCCAGTTTTTTTTCGATTCAGTTTGGGGGACTATTCAGTAGCCTTGCCTTATTGCCTTGGGTCTGTTCTGTGGGTAAAGCTATGATAAAACACTTAACTAAGTAAGTGAGTACTTTGGGGATAAATTAGAAGTCAGATAGTTAGACAAAAAAAGAGATACAGAAGAGAACATCAGATTGGTGTTCCTGATTTCTGAAACATGCTGTCTCTGTATGAGTGAGTTGCAGATGAGTTAAGAGTATGATGTGGAGTTAATAAGCAACCTGAACCGTTCCTAATATATTTATCCAGGTTTCTATATTCATGGGTGAGGTTAGGGGACAATTCAACAGACATAAAAGATGGAAGGAAGAGGAAATACACGGTTGTTCATTTTCAGGATTTCAGTTTTCTTGTTTCTGTATAATGGGTTTTGAGAGGTACTAATGGGGCTGTTTTGGGCTGGTTTTTAGTTTGAGACTACCTGATATACTTAGCTAACTTGGCAAGCAACTTGGGAAACATTGGAAAACAGGTTAGTGAATGAACAGATAGTTAAAAAGAGAAAATACCTAAACCATGTTTCAGATTTCCTATCACAGTGTTATCTCTGTATAACTATCACACAGTAGGTATAAAGGGATTTCAATGGCTTGTGTACGAACTTATAATCTAGCTAACACCCTTAAATAGGTCTGTAGACACCTGGAGGTGATTAAGAATCAACATACTGCATTAAAGGAGAAGTGGGGAGCAAGGGATGTACAGATTGTTGTTCAGCTCTCTGAAATGTATGCTTCTGTATAGACTATTCCCAAAGTGTTATGAGTGTGATGTTAGTGTGGAAATAAACCCAAAACAGACCTAGTACATTTGGCTAAGTTGATGAAACATCTGGGGAAGGTTATGCATCAGTAGGTACACTAGAAGTGGGATTAAATAAGGTTATGAACAAGAGTTTTACCTCAAGTTCTGAAACCTTTAAGTTTCAGTATGAGTGAGTTCTAGAAATACTTGAGCAGTGTTATAGTGTTGCTAATGAGCTTGAAACATAGCTAACTTAATTAGGGAGAGGGGAATACACTTGGGGAAAATTAAAGATAAGTTTCAATAAGGAAGAGTTAAAGGCAAGTGAAGAGAGGTACCAATTGTATGTTGTCGGTTTCGTAGGGAGATTCTATGTAAGTGGATTGTTGTAGTAGATTAGTGATGATAAAACTTCATTAAGATGCCTACCTAAGAGGGAATACTCTTTAGGAAGGTTAAAATCCATTTTGATAAACTTGTTACAAGTTAGTGCCTAAAATTACTCTAAAACATTAGTAGAGAAAGAACTTAATTAACTTGTAAAACGTCGATGTGTATGCCCTAGGAGCGAGACAAAGTTTAAAAAAATGATACTTGGAGAATTTCCAAGGGTTAATATAAACCAAGCTTTTCAAGATTCGCCTAGGGAACAATACCCGATAAGATGTGATAAACTAGAAAACGTTCGCAATGATCGTCACATGAAATCATAGACTGATATGTTGTCTTGATTAACGTTAGGTCCGTAGCGAACTCCGACCAGGACACCGTGTGTGAGACTACTTGCTTCTGATCCAGGTATGGACATGTGTGGTTCGTATGTTGCCGTGTTACACGGCTTGCGTGGTGTGCCTTGTTTGTTTATGACCACAAGACTAATGCATGAAAACGGCTGTTTGGTTTACCGTGCTTATTTGTCTGTTGTGAGCTTGTGTAAGGCATGTGAATGGATTGATTATTTTTCCTTGCTTACCTGCTTGCTATTATTGTGCATATTGCTTGCGCGCACACAGTAGTGTAGTCCCTTCTCGATGATGAAACCTTGAGATGAAACACAACGAACTTCGTAAACAAACAAAGGAACTACATAAAGAGAAAACTCCTCTTAACTATAGAGGACCTCTAATGACACCCACTATGGTGTCGAACTATCAATGATGATGACAAGCCAATACCCGTTAAGAATGAATAGAGAGCAGACCCTTTGTATCTGGGGTAAAGACCAATAAAGTAAAGAGGAATAGGGAGACGGACCCTTTGTATCCGGGGTAGAGACCAATGATATTGAAAGGAATAGGGAGACGGACCCTTTGTATCCGGGGTAGAGACCAATAATCTAAAGAGGGAATAGGGAGACGGACCCTTGGTATCCGGGGTAGAGACCAATAAGATTAAAAGGAATAGGGAGACGGACCCTTTGTATCCGGGGTAGAGACCAGAACATTGAGAAGGAATAGGGAGACGGACCCTTTGTATCCGGAGCAGAGGCTAGTAACATTGAGAAGGAATAGGGAGACGGACCCTTTGTATCCGGGGTAGAGACCAGCATTAAAAGGCATAGGGAGACGGACCCTTTGTATCCGGAGCAGAGGCTAGTAACATTGAAAAGGAATAGGGAGACGGACCCTTGATATATGGGGCAGTGGCTAGTAACATTTAAAAACAACAGAGAGAGGAAGAGCTATCCGGGAATGGAGGATTATCTATGAAGAAAACGTTCTCCAAGTAGTGGTGATAAGAGAATTCACAAGTAACCCTTAAAGAAACAAGGAAAGATTAGCACCTACATGAGATGGTCACGGGATCTAAATTACATCCCCAGACCTGGTGTAAGGAAAGAGAAAGAAAATATACCTTAAGGGAACAAGAGAAAAGAAATGAAAACACATAACGCTCGTACGATCCCACAGTGAGGATCATGGGTATTACATACCTATGCACACGTTTTATTATGTACATGATTGCTGTTGTGATACTAGCAGCTTGTTATGCTTGGTTGTTGTTGCTAATGTGTTACTACCTTTACGTGTGTATGATACTATGATGTACTGTGGTGTGTTTTACTGCTTTATTATAGCATGTAAATTGACTTAATAATATTCGACCAAGTAGTCGTGTGGCCCGGTAACATACGGGCTACACACGTTCATACTCAGCGTAGTTTGCTGAGTCCTTTACAACCCAATTTTTTTACAGGTATTGAGCCGGACGATTACGGAGCGTAGGCAAGATGGCTACCATGGGGGTAGTCCATCAGGGCATAATTCTTGAGTTGTAGTAGTATGCTTGATGTATGGGTTGTTACTACACCCGGGATGTAAATTTCAGTTTATGAATTGGTAATATTGTTGTTGACACTCGGTATTTGGAATTGTATCTTGTATTGTATATGAGTCTTGGTGGAGAGCTGTTTCCAGTCATGCAGACCGTAACTTGGTGTTGGTAATGTGGTCTGTCAACCACGTGGGTGGTTGGCATCTGTGACACCCGAATGATATCGAGAATCCGCTGCGTAGTTTTTATGTAATATGACTAGGAGCTTGGTTTTGTACTATTGGATGTTTATTCGGGGGTGTTACAGAAAGTGGTATCAGAGCGTAGTTACGCTCTAATGACTGGAACAGAGAAGTACCGAGTATAGGAAAGCCTGAATTCGGGAAACGGGGTTAAGGGTTAGTATGTGAGGCGCGTTAGTTAGGGTTCTTCCTTAATAACTACTGAATACCTATCAGACACTTACGCCCAACCCCCACACCCCTGATCTTCCTTAAACCCAGAGAAAGAACGCCAGAGAGGTAGAAAGCCTCCTCACACTCGGGAAAACCCGATCTGGCATCTACTTAATGTTATACTATCAACCCGAGAAGAAAAGACTATACTATACTTTAGGCGTTTACCAAAAGGATAATACCCGTAGAGGGACCAATTTTAGCGACAACTTGGGTCGACATGCTTAGCAGTCGATTGGACCCTACCTCACAAAAAAAAAGAAAAAAAGAGGACCGAAATACCCTAAAATCTATGCAATAAACAAAGCTCAAATAAGCAAATAATTAAGCTAAGGATGGTATTGAGATAAATACTGCAATTCGAACACCCATATGAAGATGTAAATAAATCAAGGGATCATTATAATATGAATACGACCTTGAACGTTATGACACATGAGTATGTATTTAGGTACACACCTAGACGTATACCAAGTCAGAAGATTAACACACTTAATCTCAAGCCTTGGATCTTGTTACTAGTCCATGAATTGATTGCCAGATGACTAGAAACCAGAGGGGTAAGAATTAGAATTGGTTAAACTAATTATTTGTTTAAAACGGACGTGCAAGGTTGAACTTGACCCTGGCCAGGTCAAGTGACACGGAGCACAAATTGGGGTGAAGGAGTAGTCCAACACTTACGCTGATCACGTCAATGTTGGATGATTCTCGAAACCCCCTACAAGTGGACACATAAACTACAATTTGGTGAAAGTGTATAAGTTGGATAAGTAAAAATGCAAAGGAAGCAGTGTTGAAACCACATAAAATACATGGATACTTGGCTCGAAAATTCGGGGATAAACACATGAGTATACAGATATGTGAGGATTTGAAATGGTGTAATGTTACTATTAACCCAAAAGTTACCACGTAAATATATACAATCGCACTCAAATGCAATATGTAACCGATAGTAGTCAACTACCTTAGCTCCTGGCGGGACATAAGAACAATAATTATGATGAGAAGGAAACTAAACATCCTATGTAAAATAGTTTACAATCATAGAGACTTCTAACATATATAATTCAGTAACCTTTTGACTGAAACTAATTAAAGTCGACCAGCAGCGTCAAAGCCATAAATGAGGCTGAAAAATAAAGATTTCTCAAAGATGAAAAACATCTCATTTGGTTGTGCACGTTAGCGGAAAAAAAAAAGAGGTAGTAATGCTAGCAGAGCAGACTAACTATCTACATGTAATTACGAGCGGTAAGATAAACTAAACAAGTCATGTAACAAAGACACGTCCGTGAGAATCAAATATTAAGAACTAAATAGCTGCTACGGAGCATACTTGAACTAAAGCCAAAAGGTCAGCCAAAAAGAACAATTCAGACGCTTAAAAGCGCACAAAAAAACATGAACTTATGACCTCCAGAGTAAATAGATAATACCGTGTATAAATTAAAATACCCCACGGCAGTCAAGAGGCCTCTACTCCTAAGTGATAAAGATACAAATAAGCCATGCACTACGTTGAAAAGTATAGTGAAGGAAAACCAAACCTGAAAGTAATCAGAGTCGCACAGCAGAAGCTGGTGGACCATATTTCACATTTTCCAGTTGAATAACAAGTGACTTAGCTGCCAATACCCTAGACCCAGGGAGGATAACCCGAATCCGTATAGATCGGTGTGGACACCGATAAGAATCTTTGAGACATAAACTAAGCCATTAACATAGTCAAGGCATTTGATAGGCTTATAAGGTGAGCTGCATTGCATAGAAACAAGAAAACCCCATGAGACATAAACATCTTGAACCAAAGTTCAAGGATGATATGATAGAGATTACGTGGGCGTAATCCATTTTTAAGGGGGGTAGGCGCGCTGCGTTTTTAGGTTGCGTTTTACCGTGTTATTGCTCGTTTGATGGATTGTTTTGATTGCATGGTGGTTATGAATGAAGGACTCGTCCTCTTGATTGTATATGAGTACAATATATGAGAATTATTGGTACGTTAAAATATTAGTGAGAACTTGGTGAAGCCATAGATATGGCGTGGTGCTTATAAGCACAAATGGTGAAATAGAACTGTGGACCTTGGGTTGGAAATTGACTATGTGTATTCCTACAACCACACGTGGGTTGGTAGGTCTGTGTGTATGAATTGTGCAGAATTGTGTGTGTACTGTATTGGATGTACTTTGTGCTATGAATGAATGTTGTGTACCTGTGATTTACACCTCAGCGTGTTATATATACATTGCCATGAGAATTTGTGTGTGAAGCCACTAGGGTGGCATAGTGTGTATAAGCACTGAGAATTATAATAGAGGAGACTTAATCCTTTGGTTAACGCGAAAGAATGCGGGACTTGATCCCTAGGATTAACAGGAATGGAAAACACGAGTTAAGGAAATAAGACTTCGGGACGAAGTCTTGTTTAAGGGGGGTAGGTTGAAACACCCCTAATAATTTTAACACAATAAATCGTGAATACATGAGGAATGTCCAAGTGACTTGATACATTAAAATAGTTATCTTATAACGTATAACCTCTGATACTAATTAAGGGACATACATATGTCCGTGAACGTACGTGATAGCAAGTCACATTTTAATATAAGCTTGGGTGCTTGTTGGTTTAGACGTTAACCAATACAATTGAACAAATTAAATTATTCGCGTTAGAACAGTAGTACACGAAACAAGTGAAAGGCATCATGCAAGTGGATGTAGAATTTACTCACTAACACATTATAATGGTACTAATAAACTGAAGTTATACTAGACTATAATATGTGTAGTATTACCGGTGGCAAACTTATGCCGATAGCATTAGAAAATGAACACTTGTGCTCGCCAAATTTATATCCTTGACTCAACTGTCCTACAAACTACATATGTAGTACTACGTTCTGTTAAAAATGCTATGGTGAAATCAGCCCACCCTTGTGACCTCCTAGGATATTACACGTCTCACAACTCTCATTAAGCTTGAAGTCATAAACTACCCCATAGCCATACTGCATGAGTTAAACTATAAGAAAACAGCCATACCCGCATGACCGAAAAACAATAGTCATCTGAAGGTCTAGTGGAGCACTTCACCAGTTACACATATAATAGTAATGTATTAACACGTGAGCAGCTCTGATTTTCAAAATTCTCTACTCCTACCTTTTCCTTTCAGTCGTGCAATCACCCAGCCACTACCCACCAGAGACCACTCCCCATTAACCTTGCTTTTGCTAATTCTGAGGCGATGCTCCCTGCATGCCAATCACGCTCTGCAGGGCTTGGAAATTCTCACGCCCACCTACATCAGCCCTTGTCTCTCCTCCTCGCAGCCTTCCCTTGCATGCCGTAACTAGCATGATACTGGTCTTAAACCGGGAACAACACCAGCCCAAAGAATACTTCTGAAAATCTGGAGCAAGTCCCCGCAAAATAGCAAGATCTACCTGCAGCTCCCATTCTGGTTGGGACATCAGTTCAAGGTAGGCCAAGAACAGATTCTATCCTTTCTTTTCTCCCTTCTGTTCTTCTGATGTCCGAGACAAATGCAGGTTTCTTACCCAACTTTCTCTTTCTCCTGCCATGCATGAGCCACTCATGCAGTCCTCTAGACTCTGTCAAAGGAAACTGGATCGAAAGCTACTCAACGCCATAATCTGAAGGTAAATCCTTCCACACAAGTTAGTTGCTCCAACCCCTTATCTGTCTCGATTCGGTTGTGCCAAGAATAACACTTGAGAAAAAAAACCATTCCAGTTAAAGTCGAGTGTTCAAGAGCCTGGGAGTCTCACAGTGTGCCAAGAAGCAACCAGGGGAGAACAACTAGACTAAAGAGGTGAGCTATCCCCCCTAAACTGATGCAAAAAAAAAATAATAAATTAGAAACCAGACAAGCTGTCAAGTTTCAGTTGTTGATTTCCTAGTTCTGTAACATTATGCTTTCGGTATACTAACTGTCTAGGGGTATTATAGAGTGGTGTTAATTTGTTAAGAGACTTAAAACAAACTGATGCGACTAGGCAAGTTGGGGGACATCTTGCAGGAAAATGAAAACCAGCTAAGTGCAGAAAAAGGTGATTCACACAGAAACTGAAATACAGATTTTATCACTGTTATTCTTCTGTAGAACTAAAAGACAGAGGGGTTATGAGGGCTCATGGAGTGTAAGGATGAATCTAAAACCTTACTAACACATACGTGTTCGTGTATATGATCTGAGACAAAAACTAGAAAGGAAATCCGTGAACAAATAGGAAGGGATTAACCGAGAAGTGTATTTCAGTTCTGAAATACTTGTTTTAGTATAAACATGTTATAGTGGGAATCCCAACATTGTCTTGGGTCTGTTAGAGGGTGGGAATCTTATTCAGATACCTCACTGAGTAGTTATACAATCTAAGGGAAATAAGAAGTCAGTTTAAAGTATAAAGAAGAAAAGATAGTAGAAAGGACACCAGTTTTGGTGATTTCAGGTTTTAGTTTTTCCAGATTCGGTGTAGATAAGTTTTGGTGGTGTAGTCCTAGTTCCTTGGGTTGTTTGTGGGTTGAAAGCTACATTAAGACTCTTAACTAAAGAGCTAAACCATTCGAAGAAAGCAGGAACCAGATTGATGAACGAAAAGAAAAACAGAAAGAAAAACAAATCACCAACGTCGGGTTTCAGTTTCAGTTTTGCTCAGATCTGTCGAGGAAGTTTCAGTGATGTGGCCATGTTGTCATGGGTCTACTTCAAGGTTGGAAACATATTAAAACAGTTAATAATAAGCTAAGACAGTTGAAGAAAAGAAACCTGAGAGACTATATCAGTAAACAACAGAACAGAAACGTTACAGTTCACAGCTCCCGATTTGATTTTGCTTTCAGATTTGTGTAAGAACTTTCAGGAGTGTAGCTTTAGTTACTTGGGGATGTTTTAGAAGCTGAAACTATATTAAGCTAAGTAACTAAGTAACCAGAAACCTGATTGTGAGCAAACACAAAAAAATGGGATAGCAGTTTCAGGTTTCTGTCTTTATTCCAGCTAGTGTTTGAGTGTTCCAGTTGTAGAATTTTCTTGGAGCTGTTCTGAAAATTAGAACTAGGCTAAGACGTTAACTAAGTAGCTAGGTAATGGAGGTAGAGTTGAAAATTGGAATCATAAACAAACCAGAGTCAGACTAAAAGAATAGAAAGAAAAGCAACAGAAAAGAAATAAAAACAGCTCATGATTGCTGTTGTATTCTGTATCAGTGTAAGGACGTACCAGAGGGTTTCATAGGGTGTTGGGTTTTCTGAGGTGAAAAAAAAAAGAAACTATGTTAATCCGCTTAATGAAGGAGCTAAACAAATTAAGGGAAATGAAAGCCTGATAAGAAGGAAATTGAAAGTTGAATTCGAGAACTAACAAAAAAAAAGAATTGAAAAGAGAAGTTATCAGTGCATACTTTCTGGTTTCAGTTTTCATTTTCTGTTCAGTTCCGTATAACATTGTACAGAAAGACTTGGAGTAGTGGTATTGAGTTGCTAATGAATTTAAAACACATCTAACAAACCTTGGTAAGTCTATGAGTGCATTGGGTGAGTTAGAAACCAGATTGGAGAGCAAAAGAAAACCATAGAACAAAACGCATCAGTTTCAGTTTCTTTTCTTTTCAGTTTGCAGTTCTTTTGGTTCTGCCCAGTTCAGTGTAATCATGAGTCTGTAACATCAAGGGAGTTATTTGGGGTTTAAAACTGTGATAAGAACACTTAAATACGTGGGTTAGAAATGAGGGAGCAGTTAGAAGTCATGCTACTAGTAGAAAGAAAAACAACAGGAAGGAAAAACATGTATCAGGTTATAAGCCTTGCAGTTTGACAGTTCATGCATTCCCATCAGTTTCTGCATAAAGGATCACCTGTAGGACTATCAGAGTGTGTTAGGTTGTTTTCTTTTAGTTAAAAAACCTTACTCAAGCCCCTAACTAAATGGCTAGGTAATCTAGGGAAAACTCGAGATCAAATTACAGAACAGAAAAGAGAGTCCAGAGAGAAAATTATATCAGCACATGGTTTAGTTTTCCAGTTTTTTTTCGATTCAGTTTGGGGGACTATTCAGTAGCCTTGCCTTATTGCCTTGGGTCTGTTCTGTGGGTAAAGCTATGATAAAACACTTAACTAAGTAAGTGAGTACTTTGGGGATAAATTAGAAGTCAGATAGTTAGACAAAAAAAAGAGATACAGAAGAGAACATCAGATTGGTGTTCCTGATTTCTGAAACATGCTGTCTCTGTATGAGTGAGTTGCAGATGAGTTAAGAGTATGATGTGGAGTTAATAAGCAACCTGAACCGTTCCTAATATATTTATCCAGGTTTCTATATTCATGGGTGAGGTTAGGGGACAATTCAACAGACATAAAAGATGGAAGGAAGAGGAAATACACGGTTGTTCATTTTCAGGATTTCAGTTTTCTTGTTTCTGTATAATGGGTTTTGAGAGGTACTAATGGGGCTGTTTTGGGCTGGTTTTTAGTTTGAGACTACCTGATATACTTAGCTAACTTGGCAAGCAACTTGGGAAACATTGGAAAACAGGTTAGTGAATGAACAGATAGTTAAAAAGAGAAAATACCTAAACCATGTTTCAGATTTCCTATCACAGTGTTATCTCTGTATAACTATCACACAGTAGGTATAAAGGGATTTCAATGGCTTGTGTACGAACTTATAATCTAGCTAACACCCTTAAATAGGTCTGTAGACACCTGGAGGTGATTAAGAATCAACATACTGCATTAAAGGAGAAGTGGGGAGCAAGGGATGTACAGATTGTTGTTCAGCTCTCTGAAATGTATGCTTCTGTATAGACTATTCCCAAAGTGTTATGAGTGTGATGTTAGTGTGGAAATAAACCCAAAACAGACCTAGTACATTTGGCTAAGTTGATGAAACATCTGGGGAAGGTTATGCATCAGTAGGTACACTAGAAGTGGGATTAAATAAGGTTATGAACAAGAGTTTTACCTCAAGTTCTGAAACCTTTAAGTTTCAGTATGAGTGAGTTCTAGAAATACTTGAGCAGTGTTATAGTGTTGCTAATGAGCTTGAAACATAGCTAACTTAATTAGGGAGAGGGGAATACACTTGGGGAAAATTAAAGATAAGTTTCAATAAGGAAGAGTTAAAGGCAAGTGAAGAGAGGTACCAATTGTATGTTGTCGGTTTCGTAGGGAGATTCTATGTAAGTGGATTGTTGTAGTAGATTAGTGATGATGATAAAACTTCATTAAGATGCCTACCTAAGAGGGAATACTCTTTAGGCAGGTTAAAATCCATTTTGATAAACTTGTTACAAGTTAGTGCCTAAAATTACTCTAAAACATTAGTAGAGAAAGAACTTAATTAACTTGTAAAACGTCGATGTGTATGCCCTAGGAGCGAGACAAAGTTTAAAAAAATGATACTTGGAGAATTTCCAAGGGTTAATATAAACCAAGCTTTTCAAGATTCGCCTAGGGAACAATACCCGATAAGATGTGATAAACTAGAAAACGTTCGCAATGATCGTCACATGAAATCATAGACTGATATGTTGTCTTGATTAACGTTAGGTCCGTAGCGAACTCCGACCAGGACACCGTGTGTGAGACTACTTGCTTCTGATCCAGGTATGGACATGTGTGGTTCGTATGTTGCCGTGTTACACGGCTTGCGTGCTGTGTGCCTTGTTTGTTTATGACCACAAGACTAATGCATGAAAACGGCTGTTTGGTTTACCGTGCTTATTTGTCTGTTGTGAGCTTGTGTAAGGCATGTGAATGGATTGATTATTTTTCCTTGCTTACCTGCTTGCTATTATTGTGCATATTGCTTGCGCGCACACAGTAGTGTAGTCCCTTCTCGATGATGAAACCTTGAGATGAAACACAACGAACTTCGTAAACAAACAAAGGAACTACATAAAGAGAAAACTCCTCTTAACTATAGAGGACCTCTAATGACACCCACTATGGTGTCGAACTATCAATGATGATGACAAGCCAATACCCGTTAAGAATGAATAGAGAGACAGACCCTTTGTATCTGGGGTAAAGACCAATAAAGTAAAGAGGAATAGGGAGACGGACCCTTTGTATCCGGGGTAGAGACCAATGATATTGAAAGGAATAGGGAGACGGACCCTTTGTATCCGGGGTAGAGACCAATAATCTAAAGAGGGAATAGGGAGACGGACCCTTGGTATCCGGGGTAGAGACCAATAAGATTAAAAGGAATAGGGAGACGGACCCTTTGTATCCGGGGTAGAGACCAGAACATTGAGAAGGAATAGGGAGACGGACCCTTTGTATCCGGAGCAGAGGCTAGTAACATTGAGAAGGAATAGGGAGACGGACCCTTTGTATCCGGGGTAGAGACCAGAGCAAAAAGGCATAGGGAGACGGACCCTTTGTATCCGGAGCAGAGGCTAGTAACATTGAAAAGGAATAGGGAGACGGACCCTTGATATCCGGGGCAGTGGCTAGTAACATTTAAAAACAACAGAGAGAGGAAGAGCTATCCGGGAATGGAGGATTATCTATGAAGAAAACGTTCTCCAAGTAGTGGTGATAAGAGAATTCACAAGTAACCCTTAAAGAAACAAGGAAAGATTAGCACCTACATGAGATGGTCACGGGATCTAAATTACATCCCCAGACCTGGTGTAAGGAAAGAGAAAGAAAATATACCTTAAGGGAACAAGAGAAAAGAAATGAAAACACATAACGCTCGTACGATCCCACAGTGAGGATCATGGGTATTACATACCTATGCACACGTTTTATTATGTACATGATTGCTGTTGTGATACTAGCAGCTTGTTATGCTTGGTTGTTGTTGCTAATGTGTTACTACCTTTACGTGTGTATGATACTATGATGTACTGTGGTGTGTTTTACTGCTTTATTATAGCATGTAAATTGACTTAATAATATTCGACCAAGTAGTCGTGTGGCCCGGTAACATACGGGCTACACACGTTCATACTCAGCGTAGTTTGCTGAGTCCTTTACAACCCAATTTTTTTACAGGTATTGAGCCGGACGATTACGGAGCGTAGGCAAGATGGCTACCATGGGGGTAGTCCATCAGGGCATAATTCTTGAGTTGTAGTAGTATGCTTGATGTATGGGTTGTTACTACACCCGGGATGTAAATTTCAGTTTATGAATTGGTAATATTGTTGTTGACACTCGGTATTTGGAATTGTATCTTGTATTGTATATGAGTCTTGGTGGAGAGCTGTTTCCAGTCATGCAGACCGTAACTTGGTGTTGGTAATGTGGTCTGTCAACCACGTGGGTGGTTGGCATCTGTGACACCCGAATGATATCGAGAATCCGCTGCGTAGTTTTTATGTAATATGACTAGGAGCTTGGTTTTGTACTATTGGATGTTTATTCGGGGGTGTTACAGAAAGTGGTATCAGAGCGTAGTTACGCTCTAATGACTGGAACAGAGAAGTACCGAGTATAGGAAAGCCTGAATTCGGGAAACGGGGTTAAGGGTTAGTATGTGAGGCGCGTTAGTTAGGGTTCTTCCTTAATAACTACTGAATACCTATCAGACACTTACGCCCAACCCCCACACCCCTGATCTTCCTTAAACCCAGAGAAAGAACGCCAGAGAGGTAGAAAGCCTCCTCACACTCGGGAAAACCCGATCTGGCATCTACTTAATGTTATACTATCAACCCGAGAAGAAAAGACTATACTATACTTTAGGCGTTTACCAAAAGGATAATACCCGTAGAGGGACCAATTTTAGCGACAACTTGGGTCGACATGCTTAGCAGTCGATTGGACCCTACCTCACAAAAAAAAGAAAAAAAGAGGACCGAAATACCCTAAAATCTATGCAATAAACAAAGCTCAAATAAGCAAATAATTAAGCTAAGGATGGTATTGAGATAAATACTGCAATTCGAACACCCATATGAAGATGTAAATAAATCAAGGGATCATTATAATATGAATACGACCTTGAACGTTATGACACATGAGTATGTATTTAGGTACACACCTAGACGTATACCAAGTCAGAAGATTAACACACTTAATCTCAAGCCTTGGATCTTGTTACTAGTCCATGAATTGATTGCCAGATGACTAGAAACCAGAGGGGTAAGAATTAGAATTGGTTAAACTAATTATTTGTTTAAAACGGACGTCAAGGTTTGAACTTGACCCTGGCCAGGTCAAGTGACACGGAGCACAAATTGGGGTGAAGGAGTAGTCCACACTTACGCTGATCACGTCAATGTTGGATGATTCTCGAAACCCCTCCAAGTGGACACATAAACTACATTTGGTGAAAGTGTATATGTTGGATAAGTAAAAATGCAAAGGAAGCAGTGTTGAAACCACATAAAATACATGGATACTTGCTCGAAAATTCGGGGATAAACACATTATACAGATATGGATTTGAAATGGTGTAATGTTACTATTAACCCAAAAGTTACCACGTAAATATACAATCGCACTCAAATGCAATATGTACCGATAGTAGTCAACTACCTTAGCTCCTGGCGGGACATAAGAACAATAATTATGATGAGAAGGAAACTAAACATCCTATGTAAAATAGTTTACAATCATAGAGACTTCTAACATATATAATTCAGTAACCTTTTGACTGAAACTAATTAAAGTCGACCAGCAGCGTCAAAGCCTAATGAGGCTGAAAAATAAAGATTCTCCTCAAGATGAAAAACTCTCATTTGGTTGCACGTTAGCGGAAAAAAAAGAGGTAGTAATGCTAGCGAGCAGACTAACTATCTACATGTAATTACGAGCGTAAGATAAACTAAACAAGTCATGTAACAAAACCCCCGTGAGATCAAATATTAGAACTAAATAGCTGCTACGGAGCATACTTGAACTAAAGCCAAAAGGTCAGCCAAAAGAACAATTCACGCTTAAAAGCGCACAAAAAAACATGAACTTATGACCTCCAGAGTAAATAGATAATACCGTGTATAAATTAAAATACCCCACGGCATCAAGAGGCCTCTACTCCTAAGTATAAGATACAAATAAGCCATGCACTACTTGAAAAGTATAGTGAAGGAAAACCAACCTGAAAGTAATCAGAGTCGCACAGCAGAAGCTGGTGGACCATATTTCACATTTCCAGTTGAATAACAAGTGACTAGCTGCCAATACCCTAGACCCAGGGAGGATAACCCGAATCCGTATAGATCGGTGTGGACACCGATAAGAATCTTTGAGACAATAAACTAAGCCATTAACATAGTCAAGGCATTTGATAGGCTTATAAGGTGAGCTGCATTGCATAGAAACAAGAAAACCCCCATGAGACATAAACATCTTGAACCAAAGTTCAAGGATGATATGATAGGATTACGTGGCGTAATCCATTTTTAAGTGGGGTAGGCGCGCTGCTTTTTTAGGTTGCGTTTTACCGTGTTATGCTCGTTTGATGGATTGTTTTGATTGCATGGTGGTTATGAATGAAGACTCGTCCTCTTGATTGTATATGAGTACAATATATGAAATTATTGGTACGTTAAAATATTAGTGAGAACTTGTGAAGCATAGATATGGCGTGGTGCTTATAAGCACAAATGGTGAATAGAACTGTGGACCTTGGGTTGGAAATTGACTATGTGTATTCCTACAACCACACGTGGGTTGGTAGGTCTGTGTGTATGAATTGTGCAGAATTGTGTGTGTACTGTATTGGATGTACTTTGTGCTATGAATGAATGTTGTGTACCTGTGATTTACACCTCAGCGTGTTATATATACATTGCCATGAGAATTTGTGTGTGAAGCCACTAGGGTGGCATAGTGCGTATAAGCACTGAGAATTATAATAGAGGAGACTTAATCCTTTGGTTAACGCGAAAGAATGCGGGACTTGATCCCTAGGATTAACAGGAATGGAAAACACGAGTTAAGGAAATAAGACTTCGGGACGAAGTCTTGTTTAAGGGGGGTAGGTTGAAACACCCCTAATAATTTTAACACAATAAATCGTGAATACATGAGGAATGTCCAAGTGACTTGATACATTAAAATAGTTATCTTATAACGTATAACCTATGATACTAATTAAGGGACATACATATGTCCGTGAACGTACGTGATAGCAAGTCACATTTTAATATAAGCTTGGGTGCTTGTTGGTTTAGACGTTAACCAATACAATTGAACAAATTAAATTATTCGCGTTAGAACAGTAGTACACGAAACAAGTGAAAGGCATCATGCAAGTGGATGTAGAATTTACTCACTAACACATTATAATGGTACTAATAAACTGAAGTTATACTAGACTATATATGTGTAGTATTACCGGTGGCAAACTTATGCCGATAGCATTAGAAAATGAACACTTGTGCTCGCCAAATTTATATCCTTGACTCAACTGTCCTACAAACTACATATGTAGTACTACGTTCTGTTAAAAATGCTATGGTGAAATCAGCCCACCCTTGTGACCTCCTAGGATATTACACGTCTCACAACTCTCATTAAGCTTGAAGTCATAAACTACCCCATAGCCATACTGCATGAGTTAAACTATAAAGAAAACAGCCATACCCGCATGACCGAAAAACAATAGTCATCTGAAGGTCTAGTGGAGCACTTCACCAGTTACACATATAATAGTAATGTATTAACACGTGAGCAGCTCTGATTTTCAAAATTCTCTACTCCTACCTTTTCCTTTCAGTCGTGCAATCACCCAGCCACTACCCACCAGAGACCACTCCCCATTAACCTTGCTTTTGCTAATTCTGAGGCGATGCTCCCTGCATGCCAATCACGCTCTGCAGGGCTTGGAAATTCTCACGCCCACCTACATCAGCCCTTGTCTCTCCTCCTCGCAGCCTTCCCTTGCATGCCGTAACTAGCATGATACTGGTCTTAAACCGGGAACAACACCAGCCCAAAGAATACTTCTGAAAATCTGGAGCAAGTCCCCGCAAAATAGCAAGATCTACCTGCATCCCATTCTGGTTGGGACATCAGTTCAAGGTAGGCCAAGAACAGATTCTATCCTTTCTTTTCTCCCTTCTGTTCTTCTGATGTCCGAGACAAATGCAGGTTTCTTACCCAACTTTCTCTTTCTCCTGCCATGCATGAGCCACTCATGCAGTCCTCTAGACTCTGTCAAAGGAAACTGGATCGAAAGCTACTCAACGCCATAATCTGAAGGTAAATCCTTCCACACAAGTTAGTTGCTCCAACCCCTTATCTGTCTCGATTCGGTTGTGCCAAGAATAACACTTGAGAAAAAAAACCATTCCAGTTAAAGTCGAGTGTTCAAGAGCCTGGGAGTCTCACAGTGTGCCAAGAAGCAACCAGGGGAGAACAACTAGACTAAAGAGGTGAGCTATCCCCCCTAAACTGATGCAAAAAAAAAATAATAAATTAGAAACCAGACAAGCTGTCAAGTTTCAGTTGTTGATTTCCTAGTTCTGTAACATTATGCTTTCGGTATACTAACTGTCTAGGGGTATTATAGAGTGGTGTTAATTTGTTAAGAGACTTAAAACAAACTGATGCGACTAGGCAAGTTGGGGGACATCTTGCAGGAAAATGAAAACCAGCTAAGTGCAGAAAAAGGTGATTCACACAGAAACTGAAATACAGATTTTATCACTGTTATTCTTCTGTAGAACTAAAAGACAGAGGGGTTATGAGGGCTCATGGAGTGTAAGGATGAATCTAAAACCTTACTAACACATACGTGTTCGTGTATATGATCTGAGACAAAAACTAGAAAGGAAATCCGTGAACAAATAGGAAGGGATTAACCGAGAAGTGTATTTCAGTTCTGAAATACTTGTTTTAGTATAAACATGTTATAGTGGGAATCCCAACATTGTCTTGGGTCTGTTAGAGGGTGGGAATCTTATTCAGATACCTCACTGAGTAGTTATACAATCTAAGGGAAATAAGAAGTCAGTTTAAAGTATAAGAAGAAAGATAGTAGAAAGGACACCAGTTTTGGTGATTTCAGGTTTTAGTTTTTCCAGATTCGGTGTAGATAAGTTTTGGTGGTGTAGTCCTAGTTCCTTGGGTTGTTTGTGGGTTGAAAGCTACATTAAGACTCTTAACTAAAGAGCTAAACCATTCGAAGAAAGCAGGAACCAGATTGATGAACGAAAAGAAAAACAGAAAGAAAAACAAATCACCAACGTCGGGTTTCAGTTTCAGTTTTGCTCAGATCTGTCGAGGAAGTTTCAGTGATGTGGCCATGTTGTCATGGGTCTACTTCAAGGTTGGAAACATATTAAAACAGTTAATAATAAGCTAAGACAGTTGAAGAAAAGAAACCTGAGAGACTATATCAGTAAACAACAGAACAGAAACGTTACAGTTCACAGCTCCCGATTTGATTTTGCTTTCAGATTTGTGTAAGAACTTTCAGGAGTGTAGCTTTAGTTACTTGGGGATGTTTTAGAAGCTGAAACTATATTAAGCTAAGTAACTAAGTAACCAGAAACCTGATTGTGAGCAAACACAAAAAAATGGGATAGCAGTTTCAGGTTTCTGTCTTTATTCCAGCTAGTGTTTGAGTGTTCCAGTTGTATTGTCGAATTTTCTTGGAGCTGTTCTGAAAATTAGAACTAGGCTAAGACGTTAACTAAGTAGCTAGGTAATGGAGGTAGAGTTGAAAATTGGAATCATAAACAAACCAGAGTCAGACTAAAAGAATAGAAAGAAAAGCAACAGAAAAGAAATAAAAACAGCTCATGATTGCTGTTGTATTCTGTATCAGTGTAAGGACGTACCAGAGGGTTTCATAGGGTGTTGGGTCTGTTTCTGAGGTGAAAAAAAAAAGAAACTATGTTAATCCGCTTAATGAAGGAGCTAAACAAATTAAGGGAAATGAAAGCCTGATAAGAAGGAAATTGAAAGTTGAATTCGAGAACTAACAAAAAAAAAGAATTGAAAAGAGAAGTTATCAGTGCATACTTTCTGGTTTCAGTTTTCATTTTCTGTTCAGTTCCGTATAACATTGTACAGAAAGACTTGGAGTAGTGGTATTGAGTTGCTAATGAATTTAAAACACATCTAACAAACCTTGGTAAGTCTATGAGTGCATTGGGTGAGTTAGAAACCAGATTGGAGAGCAAAAGAAAACCATAGAACAAAACGCATCAGTTTCAGTTTCTTTTCTTTTCAGTTTGCAGTTCTTTTGGTTCTGCCCAGTTCAGTGTAATCATGAGTCTGTAACATCAAGGGAGTTATTTGGGGTTTAAAACTGTGATAAGAACACTTAAATACGTGGGTTAAATGAGGGAGCAGTTAGAAGTCATGCTACTAGTAGAAAGAAAAACAACAGGAAGGAAAAACATGTATCAGGTTATAAGCCTTGCAGTTTGACAGTTCATGCATTCCCATCAGTTTCTGCATAAAGGATCACCTGTAGGACTATCAGAGTGTGTTAGGTTGTTTTCTTTTAGTTAAAAAACCTTACTCAAGCCCCTAACTAAATGGCTAGGTAATCTAGGGAAAACTCGAGATCAAATTACAGAACAGAAAAGAGAGTCCAGAGAGAAAATTATATCAGCACATGGTTTAGTTTTCCAGTTTTTTTTTCGATTCAGTTTGGGGGACTATTCAGTAGCCTTGCCTTATTGCCTTGGGTCTGTTCTGTGGGTAAAGCTATGATAAAACACTTAACTAAGTAAGTGAGTACTTTGGGGATAAATTAGAAGTCAGATAGTTAGACAAAAAAAAGAGATACAGAAGAGAACATCAGATTGGTGTTCCTGATTTCTGAAACATGCTGTCTCTGTATGAGTGAGTTGCAGATGAGTTAAGAGTATGATGTGGAGTTAATAAGCAACCTGAACCGTTCCTAATATATTTATCCAGGTTTCTATATTCATGGGTGAGGTTAGGGGACAATTCAACAGACATAAAAGATGGAAGGAAGAGGAAATACACGGTTGTTCATTTTCAGGATTTCAGTTTTCTTGTTTCTGTATAATGGGTTTTGAGAGGTACTAATGGGGCTGTTTTGGGCTGGTTTTTAGTTTGAGACTACCTGATATACTTAGCTAACTTGGCAAGCAACTTGGGAAACATTGGAAAACAGGTTAGTGAATGAACAGATAGTTAAAAAGAGAAAATACCTAAACCATGTTTCAGATTTCCTATCACAGTGTTATCTCTGTATAACTATCACACAGTAGGTATAAAGGGATTTCAATGGCTTGTGTACGAACTTATAATCTAGCTAACACCCTTAAATAGGTCTGTAGACACCTGGAGGTGATTAAGAATCAACATACTGCATTAAAGGAGAAGTGGGGAGCAAGGGATGTACAGATTGTTGTTCAGCTCTCTGAAATGTATGCTTCTGTATAGACTATTCCCAAAGTGTTATGAGTGTGATGTTAGTGTGGAAATAAACCCAAAACAGACCTAGTACATTTGGCTAAGTTGATGAAACATCTGGGGAAGGTTATGCATCAGTAGGTACACTAGAAGTGGGATTAAATAAGGTTATGAACAAGAGTTTTACCTCAAGTTCTGAAACCTTTAAGTTTCAGTATGAGTGAGTTCTAGAAATACTTGAGCAGTGTTATAGTGTTGCTAATGAGCTTGAAACATAGCTAACTTAATTAGGGAGAGGGGAATACACTTGGGGAAAATTAAAGATAAGTTTCAATAAGGAAGAGTTAAAGGCAAGTGAAGAGAGGTACCAATTGTATGTTGTCGGTTTCGTAGGGAGATTCTATGTAAGTGGATTGTTGTAGTAGATTAGTGATGATGATAAAACTTCATTAAGATGCCTACCTAAGAGGGAATACTCTTTAGGCAGGTTAAAATCCATTTTGATAAACTTGTTACAAGTTAGTGCCTAAAATTACTCTAAAACATTAGTAGAGAAAGAACTTAATTAACTTGTAAAACGTCGATGTGTATGCCCTAGGAGCGAGACAAAGTTTAAAAAAATGATACTTGGAGAATTTCCAAGGGTTAATATAAACCAAGCTTTTCAAGATTCGCCTAGGGAACAATACCCGATAAGATGTGATAAACTAGAAAACGTTCGCAATGATCGTCACATGAAATCATAGACTGATATGTTGTCTTGATTAACGTTAGGTCCGTAGCGAACTCCGACCAGGACACCGTGTGTGAGACTACTTGCTTCTGATCCAGGTATGGACATGTGTGGTTCGTATGTTGCCGTGTTACACGGCTTGCGTGCTGTGTGCCTTGTTTGTTTATGACCACAAGACTAATGCATGAAAACGGCTGTTTGGTTTACCGTGCTTATTTGTCTGTTGTGAGCTTGTGTAAGGCATGTGAATGGATTGATTATTTTTCCTTGCTTACCTGCTTGCTATTATTGTGCATATTGCTTGCGCGCACACAGTAGTGTAGTCCCTTCTCGATGATGAAACCTTGAGATGAAACACAACGAACTTCGTAAACAAACAAAGGAACTACATAAAGAGAAAACTCCTCTTAACTATAGAGGACCTCTAATGACACCCACTATGGTGTCGAACTATCAATGATGATGACAAGCCAATACCCGTTAAGAATGAATAGAGAGACAGACCCTTTGTATCTGGGGTA
Organism: Limonium bicolor; assembly: GCA_023374045.1. Lineage (NCBI taxonomy): Eukaryota > Viridiplantae > Streptophyta > Magnoliopsida > Caryophyllales > Plumbaginaceae > Limonium > Limonium bicolor. Next base: position 154,387,488 of record CM041782.1, read on the forward strand.
AAGACCAATAAAGTAAAGAGGAATAGGGAGACGGACCCTTTGTATCCGGGGTAGAGACCAATGATATTGAAAGGAATAGGGAGACGGACCCTTTGTATCCGGGGTAGAGACCAATAATCTAAAGAGGGAATAGGGAGACGGACCCTTGGTATCCGGGGTAGAGACCAATAAGATTAAAAGGAATAGGGAGACGGACCCTTTGTATCCGGGGTAGAGACCAGAACATTGAGAAGGAATAGGGAGACGGACCCTTTGTATCCGGAGCAGAGGCTAGTAACATTGAGAAGGAATAGGGAGACGGACCCTTTGTATCCGGGGTAGAGACCAGAGCATTAAAAGGCATAGGGAGACGGACCCTTTGTATCCGGAGCAGAGGCTAGTAACATTGAAAAGGAATAGGGACGGACCCTTGATATCCGGGGCAGTGGCTAGTAACATTTAAAAACAACAGAGAGAGGAAGAGCTATCCGGGAATGGAGGATTATCTATGAAGAAAACGTTCTCCAAGTAGTGGTGATAAGAGAATTCACAAGTAACCCTTAAAGAAACAAGGAAAGATTAGCACCTACATGAGATGGTCACGGGATCTAAATTACATCCCCAGACCTGGTGTAAGGAAAGAGAAAGAAAATATACCTTAAGGGAACAAGAGAAAAAATGAAAACACATAACGCTCGTACGATCCCACAGTGAGGATCATGGGTATTACATACCTATGCACACGTTTTATTATGTACATGATTGCTGTTGTGATACTAGCAGCTTGTTATGCTTGGTTGTTGTTGCTAATGTGTTACTACCTTTACGTGTGTATGATACTATGATGTACTGTGGTGTGTTTTACTGCTTTATTATAGCATGTAAATTGACTTAATAATATTCGACCAAGTAGTCGTGTGGCCCGGTAACATACGGGCTACACACGTTCATACTCAGCGTAGTTTGCTGAGTCCTTTACAACCCAATTTTTTTACAGGTATTGAGCCGGACGATTACGGAGCGTAGGCAAGATGGCTACCATGGGGGTAGTCCATCAGGGCATAATTCTTGAGTTAGTAGTATGCTTGATGTATGGGTTGTTACTACACCCGGGATGTAAATTTCAGTTTATGAATTGGTAATATTGTTGTTGACACTCGGTATTTGGAATTGTATCTTGTATTGTATATGAGTCTTGGTGGAGAGCTGTTTCCAGTCATGCAGACCGTAACTTGGTGTTGGTAATGTGGTCTGTCAACCACGTGGGTGGTTGGCATCTGTGACACCCGAATGATATCGAGAATCCGCTGCGTAGTTTTTATGTAATATGACTAGGAGCTTGGTTTTGTACTATTGGATGTTTATTCGGGGGTGTTACACCCAGAGTTCCATTTTATTTATCTATTAACTTAGTTTATTTTATCTTTTCTTTTTTATTTTACAAGTCAATTAATCCCCCCTCTTGTGACACGCTTAGGTACTATTATATGTACATTAGTCCCACGGTTCGACATCCGGTTGCTTACATTTTCACTATACTACTGCGACCGGGATTTGTTTGCAGCCCGACGTTTAATTTGAGTTTTAATTTCTTTTCTTTTAATTTTACACCAGTTTAACCACTCAGATTATAACGTCTGCAACCATTGTGTAAACACCAACATAGCAAACCTTGTCATTAGACCTATGAGTGGAAATAATCACCTCAACAAGAACCTTCACTTACCAGTGATGAAATACCCTTCAATCAAAGAACGGGACCGGAAAACCCTTGAAGTTTCTTGGGATGTTCCGGTGATGTACATACAAAAGTAAAACCGCACAACTAGAGCCTATAACCAATGCTCAGCACTGGAAGACAATAATTGTCAAAACAATCAATGTGAATACACATTGAACACCACAAATGACTAACGCTCAAGAGAGCTTACAACCCGATAAATTACTTCATCCATTATCAACAAAGATACTTGGTAAATTGTATCACAAATGATGACGGAATATGAGGTAAGCTAACCTACACATGAAACCTAAAGTGGAAGAACATCTTCACATTAGAATTATGATACTGCGGTATGCTACGACAACTGTCATATACACGAATATAGGAAACCCTCAGCGTATACACACCATAAGAAATGGTGCCAATGATAGTAACAATGAGTAAAGAGAAACTACCACAGTAACGGAGTCAGTAAAAACAATGTTGTACAATGAGTAAGAATGCGGTGCGCAACAAGCGACCGCTATGAGGAACTAGCAGATAATGACACGGAGTATAAATACGAGATGACAGGCAGAAATATTCTTTCCTATCACATAAGTGACTTACTGTCAAGCGTTTACGCCTCTGCACTCTGTATGACTGAGTGTTTTGGCATTGCACTGTTCAGCTAAGGATCTAATGCGATGGCTAGGGATATGGAGAATGTAAACCATAGTAAATCTTTCTTTTCACCACAAACATGGCATAAGCCAGTTAAGCAAGCTTAGCAGCAGACCGTGCGGCCTAAGGCACAAATAGTGTAAACACACTAACAATCACAAAATGTGAATTCCAATGGAATAAAGGTGAAAGAAGACTTAAGAAAGTCAATAGGACCAATGCATAGAAATGCAATGTCATACAACTAAAAGACACTTGTACCGAACCAGAAGAACTGGTATAATTTGGAAGCTAGTGACGACAGAGGAAGCGCTACAGTTAAGTGGTGACTTAACCTCGCCCGACAAACGAATAATCGTGGAAGCACGAATAGCATGTGCAGTAGATTACCAGAGAGCTGGTTATAAATCTTAAACTCATTGAGTTCAAATACGGTAAAAGAATACCGCATTTGTTTAATAAACTCTATTCCCATAATAGACGGATAAAAGGTGATGTATAAGACGTTAAGGATAACAAGAAGGGTGGATAACCCAAGTTATCAGGGTCGCGCAGCAGAAGCTAGTGGGCCCTAGCTAGGAGATTAATGTACCTGGTGAGTATAATAGAATGGCCATTAATGCCTTGAAGCCGGTTAGGCTAGAACCGAATTAATTATGAGTTAAATAAACTCATATAGGAATTCTTGGTGCAAAGACTAAACTATTGCATGGTTAAGACCCTTTGACCAGAGCATACTGTATAGTATACCGTAGTGAAGCTAAATGCTTCAGATTGCCCAAATTGATTAAACCAATGTTTAATAATAATAACATATGGTAGATTACGTGGGCGTAATCCCTTTTAAGGGGGGTAGAGCGAAAACCGCTTAATGTAAGTTTTGTGAATAAAACACATAAACCATAATGTGCGTAGCACAAATGAGAACCAAATTGATGATTGATACTATGTTAAATAAACATAAGTACTCATTCATATTGTAATTATGGCAACTAGGCATTAGACATGCAAATACCATAGGAGGAATATACCCATCTTGTAACACCAATGTAAGAGTATTAGTAAAAGAAAAGTAATGAGTAGTGGACAGAGCTCCACAAGTATTGTAACCCTTAAAGAAGTAGTACGAATGGATTAAGAGTAGTAGAGGAATGTAGCCATGAGTAGTGTATTCGTAAATACGTCATTTGAAGTGAATTGAGAACAACTGAATTTCATAAGTACTGTAGTCCTTTGGTAGAATATTTGAGATGAAGGAGAGTAGTGAATGGAAGTAGTAACAGTCGATGAAGTGAGCATTTAGGTATTGAACCACGGAGTAAAGCATTTGGGAAGTAGAGTGAGGACGATCGATGGACTGATTCCATCCTTTGGAGATGTATGAATTCGTAATCACGACTAGAAGTGTAAAAAGATAGAAAATGAAAACAACCTAATTATTTGCTTGTTGAAACTGACGTGGGAATTCAAACTTGGTCCTGATCAGATCAAGGGAAACCGAACACAAATTGGAGTGAAAGGATAGTTCGACACTGGTGCTGATCACACCAGGGTCGAATGATTCTTGAAGCTCCCCTCAAGTGGTCACAAGAATCACACATAGGATAGAAGTGATGGACATAAATTGGAATTCGGCGTTGTGTGTTTTAGGAACTTCTAATTAGTAGTATTGAAAAGATAGTCCTAGACATGAGAATAAGGATTTGTTAGAAGCTTATACCGGAGAAGATAGTGGTGTAGCAGGTTGTATTATTCCAAGGGCAGCGGGACATAGAGGAGTCCTGTGTCTAGATGACCTGAGTGCCTGCGGGATTGTATGTGTAATGCATTGCTTTGGGGATAGCTTTGCACCGTATGTAGGTATGAACTTTGTAATGAGGAACCGGATAATTAGTAATAGTGCGGATTGGAGTAACTATTGTATATTGGTATGGTATGGTGTGTAGGAACCTTGAGGGATGGATTTGGGAATTGTAAGGAGGAGGAACGTATAACCTTTGGCATAGACGGGTATGAATGAGTAAGTATAGTAATCCCATAACCTCAAACAACTTTGAGGACAAAGTTCTTAAGGGGGGTAGATTGAAATACCCCGAACTTAAACATGAGGATTAAAATTAATCTAATACGTATTTAAGGGCCTAATGGTACCTAAATAATATTGGTAAGGAAAAATATATCCAAAAGAAATAAAGAAACGTTTAAAAAGCGGAAAACGCTAAATAAGCGTTAAATAACCATAGGAGGTATGAGACCTCGGTTAGCGTATTATATGGATTCCAAAGGTTTAATAAGACCTAAATAATATATGGGAACAACTCCCGAAGAAAACAGATCCAAATAATGAATTAAAACGCTAATAGAGCTTTAGAGCGTGTTTTTTGAGAAAACCCGAAACGTGACTTTAAGTGGCCAAACAGACCCGTAAAAATTATAAATCATTAAATTATAATTATTAAGCATTTATGGTAGATTAATAGTCAATAAAAATAATTAAACAAGAAAATTCCGGAAAACGGGCCCGGTTAGTGAACAGTACCTAAACTGGGTAAAATAACGAGCGTTTTCTGTAAAAGACGAAAAACACTCCAGCTAGTATACTATATAGGGGCCGGTTTTTACTAGCTAAATAACCTCTCACACACACATGTAACTAGTTAGCAAATAAAGAGAACCAAAAAGCAAAGTAATAAAGTAAAAAGCAACCTCCCCCACACTCTCTCACCTCATCTCTCTCTCTTCTCTTTCCTCTCCCTCCTCTCTCCACCGAATTCTCCCTCCTCTCTCTCTGGTTTGGGCGATTTCAAGAATCTCCACAAGCCTCCCATGGCTTCTCCTCTTTCTCCACATGCTCTAGCTCCACTTGAACTCCAAAGGTAAAAATAACTACATATTTGAACTCCCCTCATCCTCCTCTACACTTCACTCATTTCAAAATCCGAAAAGGAGGAAGTTCATTTTCGTGGGTTTTCCCCATTTGAAGAGAAAAGCACACCATTATGGAGCTTGGAGTCTCCTCTTTCCAACAAGGTAAAAATCTACATGAAAAACCCATGTTTTCTTCACCTTCCTTCATAACCGATTTTTGCTCTATTTGTAATGCTCTATTTTTCTCTCTCTTTGGAGCATAATATCAACCTTGCAATGGTGGTGGATTCACCTTCTTGAACCAAGGGCAAAAACCCCTTCTAAAACTCTCCAAAGGTAAACCCTAGAAATTTCATTTCAAACACTTCAATGAATTGGCATTAATTTAAGGGTTAGTATATTAATTGTAGTGTTTTGTGTTCATTGGGTGATGGAAATGGAGTTTGGCAACTCCATTCCCCCCATGGCCGATTTGGGCAAGAAAGGAAGAAGGAGGAGAAATGAGAAAGAAAGAAGGAATTATAAGCTCAAGGTAAGAGCTCTTTACTAATGTTAAATTTTAGTGCATTAGAGTAATGGGAATGGGTAAACCAATCTAAAGAACCCAAATAATGTATTAGTAAGGTAATTGTGGAAGTTTGAGTAATTGTGCAATAGTGAGTGAATTGTAGGCCTTGGAGCCAAATGGTTGTGTATGAGTATTAGTATTGGTATTTGAAGAAGTATTGGTGGATTTATAATGTATTGATTTCTGGTAGGACCCTTGTATGGGTGTGGCTATATCAGGAATGAATTTGGTGAGAAAGTATATGTGTAGATGAGGGAGAATTGTAGGTGAACTATGGCAAAATTTTAGTAGGAAATGTGCACTTGTGGATGACTTGGTGAATGGGAGAACCAAGGTATGTATTGGGGATACTAGAGATGTTTAATGACCATGGAATGGTACTTGTAGTATGGGAATACTAGGATGGAAAATATGTAGCAAAGAGTGCTAGGATGCATTGGAGAGATTAGGAGAAATTAAGTGTATTTGGAGAACTCAAGATGAGTGTATGATGCCTTGAAAACAAATTTGAGGAGGAGTTAGGTAATGAGAAGAACTAGAATGTAAAGCAATGCATTTTGAATGCAGGGAGTAGAATTGGTTGAGCAAGTATTGGATGGTAGAATTGAGCTTAAAAATCTGTAGCATAAGTGAAACAAAAACTGTTACATGTGTTGGAAAAGAGTGAGGAAAATTGGGTAAGTTGATTGACGGATTTAGTAATGAATTTGATGGATGAACTAAGGTGAATTAGAGGATTTAATTGGTGTTTAAACATGTAGGAAACATGTGGCAATGAGTGGGAAAAGATTGGGTGTGAATTGAAGTAAATGTGGAGTTCAAAATAAGTAATTAAAATAGGTACTGGGCTGGACCGACCCTAGGACCGACCCTAGCAGGGTCGGTCGACCCGAAAATCTGCAACCTCGGAAGCTTCTACATCCGACCGACCCAGGGGACCGACCCTGCCTGGGTCGGTCGAGTAGAAATTTTTAGTCGGAAATGCTTCTGCATCCGACCGACCCTGCCTGGGTCGGTCGAGTGGAAATTGTTAGTTGGATTGCTTCTGTAACGGACCGACCCAATGGACCGACCCTGGCTGGGTCGGTCGGGCCGGAATTTTCTGTAATCGAAGTCTCTGCACCCGACTGACCCATGGGTCCGACCCAGGGTGGGTCAGTCAAGTCAAAACTTGCAAAAAAAACTATAAGACTATGATTAGTATATATATGTATATGTATACCCACCTATACATATGTGCATATATATGTAAGTATACCATTGTTAAGCAATGAAAAGTAAGTAAATAAAATGTAAGTATAAGAATGTGAAGACTTAGTAAGTATGAGTTAGGAAGCGTAAGGGTAACCGAATTAAATTAATGATAGTTAGATTAATTATTCGGTTGTATGTATATCATAGGATTTGATTTGTGAACACCGGAGGAACGTTGGGATACAAGTACGACGGTGAAAGGTATGATTTCTTCATGCCCTGTATCCTATTCTGGTTACCCCGATTTGTGTGCTTATTTGACCACCTAATAAGATAAATGCATGAATCTGATTATATTGCACTTACTTGTGCTTGTGTACATTGTTCTCGATATTTGTCTTGAACAATAGTTTGTATAATTCATGAAATATACGAATGATGATGTGTAATTGTACCTTGTAGTGTACTTGTATATTGTATTGTATTGGTATGGCTGTGTATATGAATAATGTATTTGTGTATGTGGTTGGATGTTGACTTCTACTAATTCCTAACTACCTAACTCCTAACTTAAGTGATTAAATTGGAATGAGTAGAAGTCCGATATAGCTTCGGCCACTCGTGAGGATACAGAGTCACAAGAGGTTAACTGCAATTCCTGACTCTTAAACTGGTCCGCGGCCCAAATCCCTTAAATGGGTAGCATCCCGGATTGGTGAGTCAAGTAAATCCCGGAGGTGGGACGGAGTAGTCCCCAGAGCCGGAGGTCCCGACGACTTAACATGAGTAAGAGTAAGAGTAAGTAAGTATGTATGAGTATGAGTATGAGTATGAGTATGTATGCGTATGTATGGAGTAACGAGTAAAAGAGTAATCTCCACCCGATTAACCCGGGTGGACCAATGAAGCTAACAAGTATTGTATATTGTGTATGTAATGTGTATGTGTAATTCGGAAAAAGGTAAGTATGTATTGGATGGTTTATGTTGTACTTCTTGTATGTAATGAAGTGTATGTATGTGTGTATGTTTGCGTAATGTATTGTAATATTATGTATAAGAGCATGTATGCATGTATGTTTGAATGAAATCAACCGCATGTATTCGACCAAGTGGTCAGCGTACCCTCACTAGTACGCGGGGTATGCGGTTATCATGCGCAGCGAAAGCTGACCCCCTAGGGGGAACGTTTTTAGTGTGCAGGTACCCGAAGCGGATGTGGTCAAGGTAAGAGCCGGCGGCACACCCTTGTACTTAGAAAGTAAGTAGTGGTGAGGAATGGGTAGATGTAGACTCTTAGTGGTATGTATGAACTTGGAAGAGATATTATAATTGTATAAGGATCCTAGTAGACTCGGTTATATATTGTATGTATGGATTATGGAGGAGTAAGTATTGAATGGAGCGTTGTTGTATTTGATTGTTGAATGGAGTATGTAATATAGATGTGTAGTACTCGGGATTCCGGTCCATCAGACCGATGCTGAATGTAGAAGTAGTAGCCTTGTTAGTCACGTGGGTGACTAACGGCATTGTATCACCCACTGTATGTAAGTATGTATCTGCTGCGTGTATCTGATGTGTAAGGAGATTGGACGGTAAGCATTGTATTAATGGTAGGGGTGTTACATTAGCAACAAGCAACCAAGCATAACATGTTGGCATCATAGCAACATCAAACACGCAACCAAGCACAACAAGCTGCTGGTATATCAACAACAATCATGTAAATATTAAAACGTGTGCATACGTATGTTATACTCATGATGCTCACTATGGGATCATTCGAGCGTTGTGTGTTTTCATTTCTTTTCTCCTGTTCCCATAATGTGTATTTTCTTCCCCTTTCCTTGCACTAGGTATGGGGATATAGTTTAGATCCCGTGACCATATCATGTAGGTGCCAATCTTTCCTTGTTTCTTTAAGGGTTATTTGTGAATTCTCTTATCGCCACAAGTTGGGGAATGTCTTCTCCATAGCTAATCCTCCATTCCTGGCGTCATGCGTCAAGAAAGCGGGGTCATCTCTAGACCCCAGGATGTGTTCCACCAACTGGTACTTTACTTCTCATTATCATTATAAGTTCGACACCATAGTGGGTGTCATTAGAAGTCCTCTATAGTTTAAGAGGAGTGTTCCCCTTATATAGTTCCTTTGTTTTGTTTACGTAGTTCGTTGTGTTTCATCTCAAGGTTTCATCAACGAGAAGGGACTGTACTACTATGTGCGCGCAAGTAATAAGTAACAATAATATAACAAGCATATAAGCAAGCCACCACAAGCAATCCAATTTCATGCTTTAATCTTATGGTCGTTGTCAAGCAAGGCACACAGCACACAAGCCGTGTAACACGGCAACATACGGACCACACATATCCATACCTTATTTAGAAGCAAGTGTCTTCTCACACACAGGGTCCCGGTTGGCGTTCGTTACGGCCCTAACGTTGATTAAAAATAACGTGTCAGTTTATATTCCATGTGACGACCCTTGTAACATTTCCCTAATGTATCCCATTTTATTGGGGATGTTCCCTCGATGGATTTTGGTTTGGTTGAAGGTTCAACTTATATTAGCCTTTAGGACTTCCCACGTGTTAAACTTTATCTTACTCCTAGGGCATTCACACCCACGATTTACACGTTAACTAAGTCCTTTTTCTAACTAATGTTTAGAGCACTTTTAAGCGCTAGCCATGTAACAAATTTATATAAGATGGATTTCAATTTGCCTAAGAGGTATTCTTATCTTAGCTACATAGATATGTTTTAAGCTCATTATTTACACAATAACACTCCTCAATCACCTCTAGAACTCACTTATTCTGAAGCTCAAGGTTTCCAAACAGAATAAAGTCCTTATATCTACCCTTATCTTACCACCCTTTTAATGTATCTAACCTGGTCTAAACTTCACAAGGTGTTCCATAAGTTTATTTAGGTGCATTAGGAGGGTTTTGGGTTCATTATAAATCTAACATCACCCTCATAACACCCAGGTACATCAGTTATACAGAACTAGAATTGTAGAAAACCGAAAATACAAATTCTACTTAGAAGTTCCTTTAACTCCATGTTTAAGTCTCCTAAGTTGGCTTTTAATTTCCCCCGGTACATTCCCCTCTACCTAAGTGTGTTAGCTATGTTTTAAACCCGCAATTAAACCCAAACACCCTAGGCAACACCTCTGGAATTTCGCATTACAGAAACCCAAATTTTTCAGAAATCTGAAACAACAATCTCCATGTTTCTTTTTGATTCTTGTGTCTAGTTACTTCAGCTGAGGCATATTCTTTCCCACAGTATTTACAACTTACTAAGGTATATTAGAGGTGTTTTAGATTCATTAGCCCTTCACTACAACCCCATAAAACCCCTCTGAACCAAGCTATACTGAACTGAAAAAAAATGAAACTAGACACACTTAACACACAAATCCAGAACTTCTATATTCTATTTCCTATTCTTTGTTCTTGAGTTTCTTTTAGTACTCCCCCAAACTTCTTACTCAGTTATTTAAGTGCTTGCTCCAGGATTTTAAACATCAAAGATAGACCCCAAGACATTTGGCAAAGCTACTGAGCTGTCCCAAACTGCATCGAAGAGAAACTAAAATCCCAAACTGATGCATTCTCTTACTCTGTCCCGTGTCTGTTTCCTAACCGATTCACACTCCCTCCAAATCATTTACACTCCTCGTTAAGTCAATTTAAAAGACTCTATGCTCATTCTCAACCCAATAACACACTCATATATTTTTTGTACTCAGTTACACAGAACTGACTCAACTACAATACTGAGAACATGACTGATACATTTCTCTTCTGTTTTTTTTTGTTTATGAACTAATCTGACTCCCAATGTATCCCTAACTTACTTTCCAGATAGTTACCTGTACTAGGCCAGTCTCCAACTAAAGCCATCTCAAAATGTCCCAATTAAAAACCTCTGAAGTTTCATTATACAGACACCAGAAAAACTGAAACTTGAGGCTAGTTCAAAACTGATAAAAACTGAGATATAATCTGGTGCTGTTTTGTCTTTCTTTTTAGTTCCTTACCTTGGTTTCTATTTCCCAAGTCTATTTAGCCTCTTTGTTAAGAGTCTTAGTATGGTTTTAAATCCCCAGACAGACTCAAAGCAATAAGGGCCACGCTTCTGAAAAATCTGTTACACAGAACCTAAAAAAAAACTGAAAACTGATGCAATCTTTTCTTATTGTTGTCTTTCTGTTTTTTTCTAGTCTGACTTTTAATTTCTTTCCAAATCGTATAGCTCCCTTGTAAGATGTATTAGGGAGGTTGTAGTCTCAAGGCCAGGTCATAACAACACGGTGATCATCCCTAGAACTCCATTATGCAGAAACTGCATTGTTGCAAAAAACTCAAAATATGAAAAACTAATATACCTCATTCTTTCTCTTTTCTTTGTCTCTGAGTTTGACTTTTGATTTTCTCAAAGTGTTAACCCATTTAGTTAGGTGACTTAGTAAGGCTTTAGGTAAGGGTTTTAACTTAAAACAACCTAGTACCCACTGATAACACCACTGTAGTTCCTTTATATAGAAACAGATAAAAATGCAAAACAACATTTGTGCCTTTTCTCTGATTCTGTTTGGTCACGAACTTGGTTTCTGGTTTCCCCCCTAAGCACTTATACTAACTTAAGTGTTCTAGCCATCCTTTAGACTCAAAGACAATCCCCAAATAACCCTATGAAACTCACAGATGCATTTTATACCGAAGCAAAAACACTTGCAGAACCTGAAACTAAACTGGTATATCCTCTTCTTATTGTTTTCTGTTCACTGATCTAATTTTCTATATTATTCCCCCAACTTAGCTACACCTTGGCTTATGTGTTAACAAGATTTTAAACTCAGGACTAATCCCAAAACGACATGGACAACTCCTCTGAAACATCCTTGTACAGCACTTAACAAACTGAAAAACGAAACAGAAAACAAAATCTGTAACCAGAAACTGGAAAACTGATAACTCTCTCTTTGTTCTCTTTCTGTCAGCCCATAAATCAATCTCTCAATTCATCCCAACGTACTCACTTATTTAATCAAGAGCTCTAGCTATATTCTAAATTCGGAAACAACCCCAGCACCACTATGAACCCCTCTGGTATGTTTTTGTACTGAAACAGAATGAACAGAAATCATAGGCTGTGTTGCATTTCCTTACTGTTGTTTTTCTTTCCTGCTTATTAGCATGACTTCCAATCTCTTCCTAATTACTAACTCTCTTAGTTTAGTGTATGCTCAGGTTTTAGGTTCCTCACAGCCCCACAATAACACAGACCACACCCCTGATAATTCTTTACACAGAACAGAAACTGATACCCCGAAATCATGAACCGAAGCATGTTTCTGATAATTCCTAATAGATTTCTTTCTGGTTCTTCACGAAGTTGAGTTTCTAGTTTCTCTTTAATTGTCTAATTACTTAGTAATCTGTTTAATCAAGGTTTCAAGCTCATTACTGACCCAAAACAATATTGCTGGTGTTACTGAAACAATAATTGCAGAAATCTGGAAACAAAAACATGTATACTTCTTCTTCTCTGGTTACTTCCATTTCTATCTTTCCCACGGTGTTTACATGTTTACTTAAGTGCATTAGAATGCTTTAGGCTCATTAACCACTCAATACAACCTTTTATAGTCCTCTGTAACAGAATCATACAGGACTTAAGTTCTTAGTAGAAACTGTAAAACTGAAAATACAAAACTGATATCTTCTTCTGTTTCTTTTTAATTTGATTTCTGGTTTCCCAAGTTATTTTCCCATTCAATTAAGTGGTTCAACACGATATCACTTATGGAACAGACCTAAGACAATATGGTCTGCACTTCTAAAACCCCCTTTACTCAGAATCTGTAAAACTAAAAGAAAAAGACAGAAACCAGAAGATGTGAACTGCTGCATTTCCTTTTCTATGATTTTCCTTTCTGTTCACGATCTAGGTTCTTGGTTTCCCCAGGTGTATATAAGTTAATTAGGTGGGCTGGGTATGTAGTATATTCAACCTTATTTTCATAGAATCCCAGCGACCCTACTGGATTATGGTTATACAAAAAGCAATGAGTTTTAAGAATCTATACAAATAGTTAGGTAGTTTTAATACCTTTGGTTTCTTTCTGTGTTTTGGAGTTAGTTCCTCCTGGAAATTTTCTTGGCACAATGTAGACTCCTAGACCTTTAGCACTCAGCCTCAATTGGAATGGATTCTCAGGTGTTACTCTTGGCGTAACAGTAACGAAACAGATGAAAGAGTGGAAGCAAAAACTGAATTTTCTTGCAAGTCTTACCTTCTGGTTAAAATACAGGTGAGGTGTTGAACAGCTGCAATCCAGTATAATTTTAGTAGAGCCTAGAAGACTGCATTCGGGTTTAACACATGACATGAATAAAAAGAAAAGGGTTGAGGAACCTTCAACTGACCTAGACAACAGAAAAGTAGAAGACATTAAAGAAGGGTCTGTTATATCTAACTGCAACTGATGCTCAACCAGAGTGCTGGTTCTTGAGCAGTTTTTTTTTGAATGAGAACGCAGCAACTTGCAAAGAGCTTGGCTATACTGCATGAGTCACGTTTTGGGTCAGGAAAGAAGGACATTAAGCAAGAAAACAGAATTCAGTCTCGACAACCTGGTTTACCTTCACGCGTGAGCAGAGTACAGAGGAGAAGAGAAAGTCTCTGAGCAAGTGATAACCGGGGCATGTGAAGGTGAGTAAGGAAGACTGAACAGAGGTATTAATCAGGGGTAGAGAGAGTTAGTGCTTCTGTTTTCAAGACAATTGCGTGGAGGTTTGCAAAATAAATACCATCTCTGTGCGTGAGAGTTTGTAGCAGTAACAACTTTCGTTGTCTGCTCTCAGGTGTTTCTGATGGTTGCACATGAGCAGGTGGGAGACACAAGCTTAAGGAGTAAATACGAGGAGGTGGACTCAAGCAGTGGCATGGGAATGATTCTCATGTCTGTTTGTTTCGAGTTTTATTTGTAGTTACTATAGTAGTAATATTACTAGTTTAATTAAGTTGGCATTCCCTACTGAATTCGAGCATAGCTCAACCGGTTAAGGCATCCAGGGCGGGTACGAAAGGTACCGGGTTCGAATCCCGGCTAGAGCAGGTTTGCTCTTTTTATTTGTATAAGTGTATATACTTGTCTATTTTATCGTTGTTACATACATATACATATATGTAACTATTTTAGCTTGTCACGTTGTTGATTATAACGACTATTTTATTTCGTCACGTTTTAGTTATACATATATATATGCCTATATATTTTTACGCGACTGTTGTATTACGTCACGTTATTACTTGTGCATGTAACGTGGTGATATTGTAACGTTGGTTGTACGTATGTATATATATGTATATGTATACGGGTGACTATATTGACGTTCTCATGTTTGCGTCACATTATTAATCATAACATCTTCGGTTTAGAGATGTGTATATGTATGAGTTTACGTTTACGATTATAATTCGTCCAAGGTATATAGGATGTTCATACAATTTATTGGGCGCACTAGTGGTATTTATTTTATGCATCGATAGGTACATGCGATATAAGCATCTGTTTGGATCTATATTTTAGATACCATAATATTTCATGGTAATTATTACACATAATTTAATTTAAACATCACTAATTTATAGTGGTAATTACTCGGGGTATTTCATATTGCTTTAATAATTGATCACGGAATTAAAGCGCATGAAGAACAGGAATTAAACTATTGCATTAAATAAAAGTAGTGAAATACTTACATGATAAAATTCTACGAAATAGGTTCGCTTCCCCAACCTGGGGAACCAAATAAAACTACTCACTCATGGTTTCAGAAACGAAAACAAACATTGTCACGAACATACAATAACACGTAACAAATAAAAGTGTAACACACAATAATAACGTAACAAATAAAATAAGTTACTAATGCCCTTGGTATGTCTCTGGTATACTGCTCTCTTTCTCCTCGTCGAACTGCTTTGCTGGTCTCCTTGTTGAACTGGAGATGGTGTCGGGTGGTGTGGTGGTCGAACAGGGTGGTGGTGATGGTGAATGGTATGGGCGATGGAAATTACTGGGTGGAGATGAATGAGGTGTAGGGATGGATGTTGGTGGATGATGGTGAAGGTGTGGGCGGATGGTGATGGAGAATGGGAGCAACAATTGAACAGAGGGAGTATGGAATATGGCTCTGGATGTATGGCTGGCGATATGAATATCTGGAAGGCTGGGATGAAGAATTGATATATTGTGTCCAAGGATGATTGTACGGGTAATGGCATGTGCCATCTTTGCGGAAGAAGATAGATAAAAATTATTTTTATCTTTTTCCTACGTATTGGCGCTCCGAAGAATCAACCCAGCAGCCCCGTCCGGACTTGCGTCCGGCTGAGCAAGTCCGGACACCTTTGTTATGTCCACGCGAGAATCTTTTATCTGATGCGTCCGGACTTGCGTCTGGGTAGGAAGTTCGGACACGCCCTTCTGTGACGTCCGACCCAACTCATCCGGACATAAGTCCGAACACGGCTAAATTCGCTCCTAACTGCCGTCCAACCTTGCTAGTCCGGACAGAACTTCGACATGCTCCAAATTCTTCGTTCTTGCTCCGATTCGCTCCCCGTTGTACCGTTGTTGTTACTACCCATAATTCATACTTTATATTATATCAGTTACGACGTTACTCTAAGTTAGACTATTTGATTCCTTGCTATCAGTTGGGACACCGACGGCCTTCTTTTATTAGCCAAGGGCGAGGAGGTCATTGCCCCTACTAATTAAGGTAAATAGATTATCCAATAATAAGTAAAGGATTTACTTATTAATTCTTATTTCTCCTTTCCCTAATTCCCGATTGATTAAGGGTGCCAGTTTGAATCGTGGGAGCGTGTAGTCTCAGTCTTCAGAACGACAGTTTACTTTCTTCCTCTTCTCTCTCTCAAATTCTCCTTGCCAAGCTCTGCGGTTGCCGCTGTTGCAACTGGACTGAGGATCTTCGTTGCTGGATTTTACTCTCTCCATTATCAGGTTTGTCTACAGAATTCTGGATTTTGTTGTTGGTTTCCCCTCCTCTCAATTCTTATTTTGGGACCCTGACTATGTTAATTCAGCGACGACGATCCTGTGTGGGAATTCAGATTGCTGGGACTACGCTGTTGTTGTTGGATTGTTCTGCATTCTTGATCAGGTTTGTGCTGCAGAATTGAGGCTGTGTTGTTCTCAGTTTTCCCCTTTCATTCTCTAATTTCGGATTGTCTATTGTGGGATTTCTGTGGCTGTTGGTTTGTGCCGGGTTGTAGCTCTGCGTGGATTACGCTGACGGTCTCAGTTTGGTGTCGTTTCTGCTAATTGAGGTAGATGGTTGCTTGATTCGGTTTGGAAGTTCAGCCATGGGGTATTGCAAGGTTTATTGTCTGTTTTGGGTGCCAATTCTGATTGTTGTTGGCTGTTCTAGTTACGTTTGGAATGGTTAAAACCCCATGGTCTTCTGTGTTTATGACTGTTTGGTGTGTGTACGGAATTCGCAATTCGTGATGTCGAATTGCATTGTTTTTCTGCTCTGATCGACTTCTGGAAAAATGCAGTTTTCGCACAGTTCAAACTTCCGTCCGATCTTTGAAGTTCGGACAGTGTGTTTTGCCCTTTTGGTTTTCAAAGTTCGGGGTATGTCCGAACATCAGTCCGAGCATTGATGTTTGGACACTCCCTTGGTTCTTCTCTGATTTTAGTTCGACCTGTGTCCGAACTTAGACGTCCGACACAAGGTCGGACCTTCCGCATAACTTTTCTCGTAAACCCGTCCGAACATCGGTCCGAGATTCGATGTTCGGACATTCTGCAATCCTCTGTCTTATTTCAAATCGAATTGTGTCCGAACATTGATGTCCGGACACAAGTTCGGACATTTGGCAATTCTGGTTTCTGAGTCTCGACTTGTGTCCGAACATAGATGTACGGACCCAAGTTCGGACACTGTACGGTTTTCTGAATAACTTCTCTGTCTGAATTCCGATTTGAGTGCTGTTTGTGGCGTTGGACTCCTCTAAGTCCCTACTACTGATTTATAAGTGTTTTTGTAACACCCCGTCCAAAGCCAATCGTGGTTATCGCAAAAGTTAACAACTTAATCACAACAATCGCAGCGGAATAAACTAACACCAGGACCTTGCCACGGTCTGATCAAAAGAACATACCGAACTTTACTAATTTACAACACTTATCCAAAATATACATACCATCCAAAATGCCCACCAACTGAGTTTTGAGTTTCTCAAGTGACAACATAACTTCCATCAGTTTAAATATAACAGATGGGCGCACATGTGCAACCCGTGGTAAAAAATAAATAACCCATCCTAAGTCTAACCGCTCCTACTCTCGTGGTGTGACTTCATGGGCCGCTGCCATGCAAGTGTAAAAACAGCCCCTAAAGGGGGTTAGCACGAATGCTGGTACGACCCTCTCGTGGCCCCCAAGCTAACGGGACTACGACGACTAATTGTTGATAGCATGGAAATTGATTAGATACACAATCATAATATGAAGTGCAATAAACAACCTTCCACAGATAAACATACATAGTTCACACACAAATGAACGACTCAAGCGTTCCCTTAACAAGTGGGTTAGTAATAACCTCCTCCAGATTTGATTCCACTTATCCTCAGTTCTCCTTAACTTACCTCAGTCTCATACTTATCTTAATCTCAGTATACAAACCGTTTCTAGAATGGAAATGGTTGTATGTTATCTTAAACTTAGGATTTAAGTGATCCTACCGCACCATCTTAATGCCACCTACCTTGGACGGGAGTCCAGTGTAGCTGAGCCGGCAACCGACCCTAGGCAACAAGTCCGAAGACAAGTCCTTAAGTGGAGGACGGATCTGATTCAGATACCGACCCCCTTTCCTTAGCATGCATGACCGGAGTCAATCCCGGGTTCCTCACTTCCCCCTTAAGTTCCAGTTAGTGAAATCTTACAACCCATGTGTTAGTTAAACCTTAACAGGTATTAACCAACGGATACCAATACTTAACTCCTCTTCTTAACTCAATAAGTACTAAACTTAGTTAGTAACAATCTCAAGTCTCGCGGGTTAGTGTAAAGAAAACACATTCACAACGGGAACAAGTATAACCAGTTGCATGTTTTATCTTGTCTTAGTCATAGCAAATAAACAAATAACACACAAGCCGAGGGACATCTCGTTAGCAAGCAGGTCACAAGAAAGACTGTACCGTTCACCGTCGACTATCGTTTGTTTAACCTTCTCCGGGGTCCCAATTCACAAACCTAAAACATTCATTCATTTTTAGGCCATTAGTTATTTGTACCTTACTTAAGTCCTTACCACTTAACCTTATAAACCTAATTTTAAACATTAAAGTTTATACTTAACCTAACTTAATTCCTTAGGTCCTTAGGTTCCTAACCATCATCACCCTCTTAATGGAGTACCCTAACACCAATTAACATCTTTTGATCTTAAAGTTTTTTTCTTTTTTTTTGTTTTGGCACGACCGACCTTACGACCGACCTTACCGACCGACCTTACCCAAGGTCAGTCCATTCCAGTACTTATTACCGTTGAAAGTTTTTAACCTGACCGACCTTGCAAGTCCGGTCCCCAAGGTCGGTCCATTCCCGAGAGTTTTCCCCTTTGTAAATTAAGCCCGACCGACCTTGTCAAGGTCGGTCTCAAGTTCGGTCGATTCCAGAGACCAATTCTCGTACAAAATTTTAGACACGGCCGACCTTGTAAGTCCGGTCCCAAGGTCGGTCCATTCTAGAGACTCATTTCATACACAAAATACAAGCCCGACCGACCTTGCAAGTCCGGTCCCCAAGGTCGGTCCATTCCAGAAACTCTTTCCGGTAGTGTAAACTGGGCTCGACCGACCTTGCAGGTCCGGTCCCTAAGGTTGGTCGGCTCCAGACCATTGTTTCTAAATTCCCATTTGACTCCAAACTTCACCCCATATACCCTGGTATGTTCTAACCTCATTTGGCCACTTCAAACTCACCTTTAACCTTCCATTAAACTCATTAAATCACTCACCAATATCCACCTTAGTCATTATGCATTTTCCTTGTAATAATGCCAACACTTGTAATATTTTCACTAGGCTCCTAAGTGGTGGTTCATACCTACCATAACCACTATGCCACAATGTTTCCTCACCACTATAACATCATCTCCCAAGCATTTTTAACCATCTAAAATTCCTTTATGCAAGTACTCAAGGTTCCTTCACAAGTTTATGCCTTCTTCTTCCAACACATAATTCCCTTCCTACTTGTTTAACAATATTTGCTAAGTCCTAAATACACAAGTATATCCCAAGACATTCATTTGATTCCCAAATCCTCCATGATAATGCCTAAGTCACTCTAGTTCTCAAGAACACCTTAAACTCACTCCTTTTCATCAAAACAACTCCCAAAGTTTCCTAGAGCTTCCATAGTCATGAAATCTCCTTAACACATCTTACACACTTAGGTTCTTCACTAAATTCTTCCATGGGTTTTCTAGTATATTGTCACACTTAAACACTTAGTTTTTCACCATCAAACAACCATGAACACCTAAATTCTCATTACACCACCTTAACACACATCACACACCAAAACTACACTACATCACAACATAGTGCATAAACTTAAATTGCTTGGCACTTAGGCCCTTAAATGACTTGGCTCTTGCCCTTAAATGCATAAATCTTAAACACTGAATTTCTCACATAATAATCGCCTTTAACCTACAAATACACACAACAAGGCTCCCATTGCAATATAAATTCTCTTAAAATTCACCTTGTTATTCCTAAACTATCTCCTTTCTCATTTGCTCCTTAGTCACAAGTTCACAAGTATAATCATTGTTTCTCCTAGGTTTTTATAACTCTTTCCCAATGTAAACTCTACACTAAACTCATCACATATCTAAATCCCATTCCCTTAAACAATAAAAAACGTTAAGGTAATTAATTTACCTTGTTCTTTTACAAGCTCACAAACTTTCCTCCTTAGCTTTTTCCTTGAAAAATCTCGGTCACCACTTAAACTCTCCTTTCCAATGTTCTAATCAACATTCAATGATTCCAATGAGTACTAAACAATGCACTAACCTTAAGGAATAAACCCTTGGTTAAAAATGTGCTTTAAGGTATTAAATTGATTGTTTTACCTTGGAGTCTTAGAATAGGCTTGGATATGAAGCAAGACCTCCTCTAGCCCTTGGAGAATTGAAAACAAGCTAGAACAAGGCATAAACATGAAGCCCCATGAGTGATAGTTTTCAGACATGTGAAGAAATGGTGGGAACTTGATTTTTCTTACATTCTTTACCTTAAGAGAATGGAGAAGCTAATGGAGTCTCCAATTGAGTTTCCTCCTCTAATGGAGGTTGCCCCCAAATCAAAGCTCTTAAGTAGATAAATAGGAAGAAGGAACTTGAGCTAACTAAGAAGAATATGTGTTTTGTTTTGGTTTTGGAGCTAAAATGAGCAAGTAGTGGTCAAAGGAAGATGGAGCTAGCATGGAGTTGTCTTCCACGTGAATGAAGAAGAAAGAAAGCAAGAGAAATCGGTGAAGAAGAAGAAAGAATGAAGAAAGGAGGAGAGAGGTGGCATATAAGATATTTTGATTCCTTAAAGTAAATAGTAAAACCACTTACTTTTCTCTTCTTCTTCTAACATTAGTTGGCTACTCTTGGTGACTCACACCCTTAGAAAACCGGCCCCCTCATTAATTAAGCTAGTCATGGTCTTGTTTGACCAATTAATTAGACTTTGTTGATTAAAGACTAAACTAGTCACTATTTGGTTACTATTCACAATTTAGTGCACATATTTGTGAAATTTTTGATTTCCCATTGATTTAGACTTCCTAATGTGATACTAATTAGTACATAAGTTAATTGAGGAGTAATCATGGGCATTTAGCCACTTAAAACCCCTTTCTAAGACAATTTTTCCAAAATGTGCTTTAAGAGTCCTTAAAGCATAATTTGTGTTTTAACTTGTTTTTGAGCTTGGTTTTCTTTAGTATTAACTTAAAATGACCATTAGGATATTACTAAGGTCTTAGAATGATATTTGGGTGCTCACCCAAGTCTCTCCAAGCTTAGAGCACGTTTTTGCTTAAACTGCTCTTATGGTGTTTCCTTTGTTTTAAATTGTTTCCTAATGTTTCTAAGGCATTATTTAGCCTCCTTATATCTTAGCTTATCACTTAAACACCATATCTAAGTTTTTAGTATTTCAATCTACCCCCCTTAAAAGAACTTTGTCCCCAAAGTTCACACGTGTACTTAATCATTCACGGTACTCAATTTCTCAATCTTAACACCACATCTTATATTCTCATTCACACATCTCAAGACTCAAAGGTCTACCACAAATACAATACATAAGTATTATACATATCTCAAACTTACCACCAAGGTGTAATAACTTACACAACTTACACAAACCACATCTTACACCAACCAAACAAAACGACAAACATGTTCGTTTACTAACTCAAAAGCGAGGAAGCTCTACCCCCCTTAAAAAGGGGTACGCCCCGTACCCTATACAGACGATCTAGTCATTAAACAAAGAAGGGTACTTTGATCTCATCTTATCCTCTAATTCCCACGTGGCCTCTTCGACATCTTGGTTAGACCAGAGAACCTTCACTAGTCGCACTGACTTATGGCGAGTGTCCCTAGTCTTACTATCCAAGATTCTCTGAGGAACCTCCACTGATCTCATATTCGGTTCTAATGTCAACCTCTCAGGTTCTAACACATGGGAGGGGTGGTGCATGTATTTCTTTAGCTGTGAAACATGAAAAACATCATGCACTTTACCCAGTTCAGCAGGTAAATTCAACCTGTAAGCAACTAGGCCCACCCGCTCCGTAATCTCATAAGGACCAACAAACTTCGGGCTCAATTTGCCCTTCTGCCCTAATCTGAATACACCCTTCATCGGTGAAACTCGCAGAAATACCCGGTCGCCCACTACGAACTCCAGGTCTCGTCGTCGAACATCAGCATACGACTTCTGCCTATGTTGAGCAGCTTTCATGTTCTCCCTGATTTGTTGAACTTCAACCTGAACTTGTTCTAGATATTCTGGTCCTATAATGACCGTCTCACTCGACTCATCCCAGTAGAGCGGTGTACGACATGGTCTACCGTACAACGCTTGAAAAGGTGTCATCCTGATCGAAGCATGATAGCTGTTGTTGTATGAAAACTCGATCAGATGCAGCTTGTCAATCCAACTACCCTGGAAGTTTAAGGCACATGCTCTCAGCATGTCCTCGAGTGTCTGAATTGTACGCTCAGTCTGACCATCTGTTTGAGGATGGAACGCGGTACTCAGCTTCAGTTTGTACCCAATGCTTCTCTGGTAGCTCTTCAGTACCTCGAAAGGAATCTGGTATCTCTATCTGACACTACGGGCTTCGGTATCCCGTGATGTCTCATAATTTCCTTCTCAAACAACTCAGCTAATTTGGTCACCTTCCAAGTATCCTTCATCGGTATGAATCGGGCTACTTTGGTAAGGCGATCCACCACCACCCATATCATGTTGAGACCTCCCCTAGCAGGTGGAAGTCCAACTACGAAGTCCATGGAGAAATCATGAAACTTCCACTCCGGAACTGGCATCGACTGTACCATTCCACCCGGTCGTTGGTGCTCGAATTTCACCTTCTGACATGTGAGACACCTCAAGACGAACTCGGTAACATCTGTCTTAATCCCTGACCACCAGAAGTACCTCTTCATGTCTTTATACATCTTAGAGGCTCCCGGATGGATGGAAACTGAAGAACAGTGAGATTCTCTAAGTATACGGTCTTTCAGATCCGTGTTGCCTCGTGGTATGCATAACCGGACCTTAAGTCTGATCAGGTCATCGTCGTGAAGTCTGAAGTCATATTTTTGACTTTCAAAGGTACCATCTGTCAGCTTCTGTCTGACATCCCTCATGTACTCATCTGTCCTCTGAGCCTCTCGCACTTCATCAACCAAGCTGGAGAAAGAAACTAGCGAATGGAGTGAGTGTGCTCGACGACTCAGGGCGTCCGCTACAACATTGGCCTTTCCCTCTTTGTATTGGAGGTCAATGTCATAGTCGTCCTTCATAAATTCTAAGCATCTCCTCTGTCTGAGGTTCAACTCCTTCTAAGTGAATATATATTTCAAGCTCTTGTGATCGGTGTAGATCATCACACTAACCCCGTATAAGTAGTGGCGCCATATCTTCAAAGTGAAGACTACAGCTCCCAGCTCTAAATCATGTGTGGGGTAGTTCTCCTCATGTTTCTTCAACTGGCGTGAGGCATATGCCACCACCTTGCCATGTTGCATGAGCAGGCAACCCAGCCCTCTGCCGGATGCATCACAGTAAACCTCAAAGCTCTCCGTACCATCTGGAATGGTCAGAACCGGTGCAGTGGTCAATGAGTCCTTCAAACTCTGAAACGAACTCTCACAATCAGCCGTCCACACGAGCGGTGCATCTTTCTTTATCAGACTGGTCATCGGCTTCGCGACCTTGCTGAAATCCTTAACAAACCTCCGATAGTAACCTGCCAGATCGAGGAAGCTCCGGATGTCAGTAACAGTCTTCGGTCTTGGCCAAGTACGTACGGCATCAATCTTTGCTGGATTCACTGAGAACCCAGCATCTGAGATAATATGACCCAAGCATGAGACTTGGTCAAGCCAAAACTCGCATTTTAAGAATTTAGCATATAACTGGTTCTCCCTCAATATCTCTAACACCCTCCTCAAATGTTCCTCATGTTCAGCCCTTGACTCTGAATATATTAGTATGTCGTCGATGAATACCGCAACTGACTTGTCCAGCTGTTCCCGGAACAAGCGGTTCGTCAGATCCATAAATTTTGCTGGTGCGTTCGACAAACCGAATGGCATCACTGTGAACTCATAATGGTCGTATCGTGTCCGGAATGCCGTCTTCTCAATATCCCTCTCCTTAATGGCTATCTGATGATACCCCGATCCGAGATCAATCTTGGAAAACACAGATGCCCCCTTCAACTGATCGAACAGATCATCAATGCGGGGTAGTGGATACTTATTCTTCACAGTCACTGCATTCAATTCTCTGTAGTCGATGCAGAGGCGGAGACTACCATCCTTCTTCTTCACGAAGAGATATGGCGCTCCCCAAGGTGATACACTCGGTCTGATAAATCCATTGTCCAACAAATCTTTTAACTGTTCTTTCAGCTCATTCATTTCTGCCGGAGCCATACGGTATGGTGCCTTGGCTATCGGTCTGGTACCAGGTAGCAGCTCGATGGTGAACTCTACCTCTCGAGTGGGTGGCATGCTAGGCAGTTCCCGTGGAAATAGATCGGGGAACTCCGACTACCGGCAAGTCGGGGTAGAACTCGGGGTCCCTCTCTATGTCCTGTACATAGCAGAGATATACTTCTTCCTTCCTCCTCAATTCCTTATACATAGCCATAGCGGTGATGATCTTAGTCGAAGGCTCTCTAGGCCTCTGGCGGTATGATATTGTTACCCCAGATGGACTCCTGAGCAGCAGTCTATGCTCGGCGCAGAGGATACAACCCTTGTGCCGCTCCAACCAATTCATCCCGAAAATCACATCAAATCCTAACTCCTTAAACTCAATACAACTGACTGGAAAATCTTCCCCCTTAATTCTGACAATGGCTCCTCGGTAGTAGCGAGTGCAACGAACCTTCTCTTTAGACGGGAGCGTAATGCAAACGATTTATTTGACGTATTAAATGCTAAGAAACAATCAACAATCAATAGACCGTCGGGTTGCAATATCCCGGTTGCAGTAGTATAGTAATTATGAAGCGACCAGGTGTCAATCCACGGGACTTGAGGTAAATAAGCCTAGCCTAAGACAATGGTTAATTCAAAAGGGGTTGTTTTTGTTTTGGGATTTAAATAAATAATAAGAACGAGATAATTAAAATAACAGACAGGAAAATAAATAATAGATAAAATAAAGTGATAGATGATATGGATGAACGGGACTCTGGGATCAGGTTAAAACCGTTTGATTAATTATTTCTACTGGTTAATTAAAGACAGATTGGCAATATTCCTATAATTTTCTTAAGAGCTACATCATAGTCTCAGAAGTACTCATTTATCAGAAATGCAGGACCTAGTCTAGGCTCAAGCAGAAACACATGTAAACAGATTATTAAGTACGAGGAATAATAATTTGCGTCTGCAGGAATAATTAATTAATCCAATCAATAATTCCACAGATATAAAGATTAATTTAACCGATCTATTTATCTCTTGGTCGGATCAAAATAGATTTAGTAAGGCAATTTAATAAACTCATGACATTTATTTAAAAGCGCAAGAATAACATTAATCGTAACAATCCGCAATTAATTAAAACCAGAAAATATAAATTACATAATTAAAACAAACTGAAATAAACCATCCCCCAGAGTAAATCCTCTAAACCGTCATAAATAAATAGACAGAATAAGAAATCATCTTATCTGAAATCCTGATATTGCCTTGTTAATTGGACTGATAATATGTCGATTTATCGGTTGAATAATGGGTGTGAATGGAAAATGGATGAATGGATTATGAAGGTGAGTGAGGTGTTGTATGGTGGTGATGTTGTGAATGAAATGGAATGGAGGATTAATATGAGTGAGATGGATGGAGGTGTAGTGGTAGTGGTGTGGAAACACCACGTACTAATTGTGTCTTTGGTGGTCTATGGATGATTCTATTTATAGAGATAGTTAGGATGAGTATGGAGGTCGATGGTTGTAGAAATTAGTGGAAGAGTACGTGGAGTAGTGAGTAGTATGGGTAGATGAATTTGATATAGATAGTGATAAGAGTGATTAATGATGGAGTAGTAGTGGGAAATAATTATGCTAGAAAGTAGTAGCTGCAGTGGGGCGGTGGTGTTACGGGAGTTTAAATTATGTTAATCTTCTTCTTTTCATCACGCGGTGCTACAGGTTTGTCGGTCTGTGTGACGTCCGAGTTTGCGTCCGCATTTCAGTCCATGTGCGGACATGACTCAAAGGGCCTGTCCGTGAATGTGTCCGCATTGGACGTGACTCAAGGACGATAAGCAAAGTAGGGAGGCGTGTGATAAAATATTATAACCCCGACTTTTATTCTTCGCGGATCTGGTCTGTCTGAGTTTATGTCCGCGTTGGTGTCCGCTTTGCGGACGTGACTGTGGAGAGGAGGGAACTCGATCTGGAGATGTTCGCGAATGTGTCCGTGTCTTCCCGTCAGGACACATATCCGGACATGTGTAAATTTTCTTCTTTTTGTTCCAAAAACTCTAAACTCCTTCCTAATCACGTCCTAAGCCAAAATAACATGAAAACAAGAAATGAAATGCATAAATCAAAGTAAAAATATGGAAAACAAGGGTTTAAAGCACTCAAAAGATAGATCAATAATCAGTGCATCACGTAATCGTGAAGTCGGGTAGCTCATCCGCGGCTAGCCCCAACCTTCTCGCAAACGATGTCGAGATAAAGGTATGCGAGGCCCCTGAGTCGAAGAGAACTGATGCCTCAATTCCATTAATCGGAAAGGTGCCGGTGAGGATAGTGCCGCTGGCGTCGGCCTGTGCCTCTGTAAGTATGCTTAACGCACCTTTCGTACCGAGACCATAGCCTAATTGTATTCACAAGCTTTCATGAGCATGATGGTATAACAAGAGTCATAACAAGTTATATGAACAACACTATTATTTTATTCATAACCATCCTGTTTACAACATGTGCTTCTTTTTACATCTCAATCCTTACTTCATGCTTAAAACATTACATGGCTAATATTGTCTAAAGGTTAGGTTTAACCGTCCTGGTCTTATATGCGTCGCATTAATTACTGCTGACGGTGCTGTATTCAGCTTGATTCTCTTAATCCCATGGTGCAACATCCTCGATTCTCCTCCCATAACTAATACATCCCCTGACTTAAGTATTAACTTATTAGCACGGTCCGCACGCTTCTGCTCGCCGTACAAAAATTCAGCATCATCTCCAATGGACCAAGACACTACGGGTATCCCTCGTTCGAGGGACTCCGTTGTCTCATCCTTGTCCTGATGTAGTCCAAGTCGCCCATCTTTCTCATAAAAGTTTACAATGCAGATGTCTGCTTGTATGTCTAGAATCGGGTCAGCTTCCAACTACTAAGCGATCTCCACGATTTGTGTAATAACCGGATGGAACTCTTCGGGTATTCCCGGTGGTGAGACTCCATCTCGTATCCTCATGGTTTGGTAGGTCGTGGCATAGGGATTCCAATCCTTGCCTAAGCTCATCATCTTTAACTTCATTCTTGCTCTTCCTGGGTACTCCGGTTGTAAAAAACCTCCCGGTCCCACTCCTAGTTGACTGCATCCTGATAATGGCTATTTGTGCTGCTGGTGTCAGGTATCCCCTTAATAAAATCATACCTGGGCGGATAACCTGACATTGTTCGGTTGAAAAGTCTCGGGTTTCGATGTTGGTGTATTCCGGGTTAGGTGTTGAAGGCATTGGATAACAAATGTTGAAGTTTCCTAAGCTGATAATAGGTCATATCTCACTTAAGCTCTAATCTTATCTTATTCTCTCTTAACTCATTTATTTACCAAGCATGCATGTAATGCGGTAAGCAGGCAAATTTATCACTTAACGGTTTTAGCAGTACCTGGTCTCGATGAGTGTTCAGGCTCATCGTCCCGGTCCACCATGTGTAGTGTGGGTCCCGACTTCTGGGTTACCCGTGGGCTCTAATCTGCAGCTTGCTGCCCCCTTCTCTGACCGTCGGATCCAGCTCTCTGATCGGTCTTGCCCTTGCCCTTCATCTCGGGCCTAAAGGCTCTGCTAGCGGGGTTCCGGAAACACTCGTATGCTCGGTGCCTATACACCCCACAGTAGTTGCACTCTACCTTTTTCCCCTTACAATCGAGCCCGGGGTGGTCCTTGTGACACACCACTAATAGATGTAGCGTCGCTGGTAGCCACCACCGGCTCCCTTATCGGTCTCAAATCCTGATCATTCATAATATTAGTACTCATATCTTAAACGGTTTCTAATTGTCTCTTAACTCACTCAATATTAACTTCTTTACCCTTTGGCGCCCTTGAGCGCAGGGGCTTAGCTGCATATGCATATGTCAACTTCAGTGGCTCTTCTGGAGCCTTCTCCTTTTCCTCCTTCCCTTTTTGGTTCTGACTTTTCTGGGCTTGAGGCTGGTACTTCTATTTCTTGTACCCTCCTTGCCCTTGATGCTCGGTGCTCTTCCTGGAGTTCTTTCTCTTAGCATTGTCCTCGTCACTCAGCTGGACGGTTATCTCAACCTTAGCAGCGGCATGATAGCACTCCTCCTTTCCAAAGCATTAGTTCCTCTTATTTCTCACAATCTAAATCTTACTCATTTACTTACTCATATCTCAACCATTCTCATTACCTGCAGGGTGGTATAGCTCGTCGGCCCCATGCCGTAGCGGAGTTGATGGCTAAGCCCGCCATAGAAGCGGTCCACCACTATCTGGCCTGAGTACCCAAGACCAGGCAGAAGACGGAGCAAGGCGGTGAACTCTGAGTAATACTCGTCCACCGTCATCTTGTCGGTCTGCTTAAGCGCATCCAGCTGTAAGCGCTTCTTCGTCTGGACATGGGCAGGGTAGTACTTTGCTGGTAGTAGTGCGGTGTATTGCTCCCAGCCGAACTCTGGATTGGCCACATGCTCGGCCCTCACCAGCTTCCACCAATCGCCCGTTGCCCCTTTCAGATAGAATGCAGCCAGACGTACCTTGATCCCAATAGGGACATCAAGGGTCTCGAAGGCGGTCTCCATCTTGGAGATGTACGCCTCAAGTTTGGCGGGATCAGTCTCCCCCTTGAAGTGTGCGGGTTGAAGATCAGCTAGACTCTTCACCCAGTTTGGTTCCCGGGGCTGTGGCGGTGGAGGTGATGCTCCCACACCAGGCTGATAGCCCATGTGCCCTAAAGCGGCAGCTACGATCTCTGCGATCGTCTGCCCTCCCGGTATCTTAGTCTCGTCGCCTCGACCACGGCCTCGGCCTTGTCTCCTTCCTGACATCTGAATAAGCACAACTCATAATAGGTTCAAATCCTTAACGGTTTCGGTTCAAGAATTTGTATTGTCCGTAGATGGTAAAGATGATCCACACTTAATAGTGGTCATCTGACTCTACTCACTCTAATTTCTCACACCCTTAACCCAATACTTATATCTTAACTCATATCCTAACTCGGTGGTCACTTATGTCCGGTGTTTCTTGATCAGAGCGTAACTACGCTCTGATACCACTTTTGTAACACCCCGTCCAAAGCCAATCGTGGTTATCGCAAAACTTAACAACTTAATCACAATGATCGCAGCGGAATAAACTAACACCGGGACCTTGCCACGGTCTGATCAAAAGAACATACCGAACTTTACTAATTTACAACACTTATCCAAGTGACAACTGATAAGTGCAAAACATATAGACTTTTTAAGGTTTAATCACCTTATTAATTGCAGCATTTTTAGTAATGTTTCTCACTTATCTTTGGTTTTTCCTATATTTATGTTATTATATTAACTAATGTATTATATGTGTTAAAATGTAGGAAAAATGACAAACAAAGACATATATTAAGGATTAAAAAAGATGTCACGCGTGAAGCACGCATGTATGTTCCGCCTCCTCAGTACCGCCTCCTTATCAGGCGGACAACAGAGAGGGCAACCGCCCAATACGGGGCGGACAACTCTAAATTGCATAACAATAGAGGCAACCGCCACTTAAGAGGCGGACAAGACAGAGGAGACCGCGAGGCGGACGTGACAGAGAGTACCGCTTGATAAACAGGCGGACAAGATAGAGGAGACCGCCACTTATCTAGCGAACATGTGAAAATGGGCTTATCTTCTACGCCGACTCGCTCTGCAACTTGGGACGGCGCCTACCAGAAATCACGCACGCGTTCCAGCCCTGTCCCCTGCGCAATCAATGAGCTGCAATCAATGGGGAGCTGCAATCATCGAGCTCAATCAGTGAGCTAATGAGCTGCTGCTCTGTTCTTCTTCCTCTATAAATACAACGCTCAATACACTTTCTCCAGCGTCCTTCTAGAGGTTCCGTCCGTGGTTCCTCCTGGAGTTCCAATTCACACCATCATTCCATCTTCGTACCACTTCACCTTCACTCACTCGTTCATTCCATTTCTAATCTCCCGCTTCTCCATTTGTTTTCTTTTCATCTCATTAATCTCACCTCTAGTCTCACGTATTTAAATAGCAGATCTCTATTTAATATGTTAGGCTGGTTACGCTTACTCTGCGAATAATTATTATGTATCTGTATTAATTATGCAATATGTTTTACTGGTTTTAGTTTTAATAAAGTTTGTTACGGTTAAAGGTTTTCTCGCCATCTTTTTAATAAACCTCATGAATTTATTAAAATGCTTTACTAAGTCTGTTTTTGATTTCATCGGTTGGAAACAGATGGGTTGATTAAGCCGTAAAACTGGGGGAAACTTATTTTCATCGTTTAAGTTAGTACTCAGTTGCAAATGTAATCCCTCAACACTCCTCTGCCGTTCGCAGGCTTTTGCTTGAGTTTTCATCGGACCTTGCTTTACAGGTGAACGAGTTCTTATGAGTTTTCATCGGACCTTAAGAAAATATCAGGAATCTTGCCAAACAGTTATAATTAAACCAGTAGACCTAGCATGAAAGAGCAGATATTATATTAATGTGAACCAGAGTCCCGTTTAGTTTATTTGCTTACTTAGTTAATTTTATTAACTGTTTTTATTTATATGTAACAAGTCAATTAATCCTTCCCCCTTGTGACACGCTTAGGTACTTTAATATGTACATTAGTCCCGTGGTTCGATATCCGGTCGCTTACATTTCACTATACTACTGCGACCGGGATTTGTTTGCAGCCCGACGTTTATTTTGAGTTTTAATTTCTTTTCTTTTAATTTTTCACCAGTTTAACCACTCACTTTATAACGTCTGCAAAATGGCGCCGTTGCGGGGACTAGATTTATTCTAGTTCCTAAGCCCCGGATTTTTCACCTGTTTAATTATAAATATTCTGTTTAAATTTTGTTAATATTTTGTTCATAATATATCATTTACTCATTTAATTAATTATAATATTCTGTTTAATATTATGTCCATATTATTTTGCTTAATTATTATTATTAATTATCTACTATAATTTGTTTATTAATTTATTATTAATCTAACCTCGGACATTTAATTTCGGACAACTGACTTGGACAATTGGACATCTGACTACTAACTCTTTAATTTTATTAACATTTTATTTCCATTGTCCTTAACATTTTATTTCCATTGTCTCTAACATTTAATTTCCATTGTCCTTAACATTTTATTTCCATTGTCTCTAACATTTAATTTCCATTGTCCTAACACAATTTATGTAATAAACCACTAACTTATAATTTATGTAATCTAACTACTAATTATTATTTTATGTGTACTAATGTTTATCTGTTTATTTCTTATTCGTATGTTACAAGTTAAATAAAAAAAAACAGGAACCGCCTATTATCAGGCGGTCGTCACTGCAACCCGGGACCGCCTAAAAGGAGGCGGTCGTCTCTATCAGAACCGCCTAAAAGGAGGCGGTACATACACACGGAACCGCCCCAAAACAGGCGGTTGTCACACACTAAACCGCCCCAAAACATGCGGTTGCGCTTCGGAAATAAAAAAAAATTGGCTAAACGCCGCGTTTTCACTCAGAGCTGTTCTTCCCCAATTTCATTTGAGCTCGAGCCAGCCTCGAGAGAAGAACAAGCACCGCAAATCGCCCCTCCCCTTAATTCAGCACAACTTCTTCAATTCTTCATCAAATTTTACAAGGTTGGTACCAAAATGCTCGTTTTTCAATTCTTAATGTTTCTATAGCTTCAAATTTGTAAATGATGAACTACATTAGGAGAAATTGAGGTCTGAAGTTTCGAATCCCTAATTGTTTAAATTCGAAAATTTTGAATTCTAGTTGATAATTTGTCTCGAATTTGTCCTATATTTATCATAATCTACATACACAAGGTTCAATCTTCACTTATTACACTTAGTTTGGGTGTTTTTGTTGAATTCGAAAATTGAAGAATGATAGTTACGAAAATCCATTGTTAAAACTAGCATTTTTCAGTTTTATTTAGCCTTGATTATTAAACGAGTATAGATTATGATTATAGGTTATTATTTTTAGATTTGATTGGTGACGGTACTAAAAACTTGAAATCTGACTGAATTTTTTGTGGAGAAACGAAGAATTTTAGGGGAGACTCTGTCGAATTTTCGATAGAATTTATGTTGTATAATTATTCTGTTTATATTTCATTCTTTGTTCAACTTGTTTTCTATTTTTATTAATTTACGGAGTTGTTTATGTTAAATATTAATGTTCTATTTTGATATTAATTTCTATGTTGTTTATTAACGTTTTTGTTGTTATTTTCTATTTAATTTTTATGCTATTTTTGTTTATTTTTATGCTGTTATTTTCTATTAATTTTCATGTTATTATTACTCTGTTTAAAATATTTTATTGTTATGCTGTTAATGTTGTTTGCTTTTAATTTTAAAATATATTAGTATGTCTCGTACACGTGGTGGTGACTGCCCCGGTGCATCATCTTCTTCTGCACCTTGTCTTCGGGACGACGGCTTTATCTCAGTAGAGGCTCGTGCCTGGTTCGATCAGGGCAAGGACTTTATTATGGAGAGGAAATTTGAGCCTGCGGTGCTAGAGGCTGCAGGGGTGGATACTCTATTTGCCAGGCTAGGACTTTCGATGATCCTAAGGTTAGGGCAGGAGTTTTTAGTCCGGACTTAGTTAGAGAATTTTATGCTAATGCCCGGCGGGCGATGTGAGCATTACTTCTTATGTACGCCATCGCCCCGTGGAGGTCACACCCTCGACATTCACTTCTTTCCTGCACATCCCGGATGGTCCTGGTGATATCCGAGGATTCACAGAGGAGTACTTGCAGAGGTCGAAGTCTAGGTGGCTTCAGGTTGTAGGTCGGAGGATCCGACATAGAGGGGAGGAGGAGAAGGATGTCCTCCCGTTCGCTAGCTTCCCCACGCTGACTCAGAGGCTTCTCTGGAGATCCTCAGTCATCAGATTCGCCCATCTGGGGCGCATGATGCTACTGATGAGGATTGTGCCTTACTAGACTACTTCCTAGGTCCGTTTCCACCCGCTCAGCGCATCTCCTTCAGCCACGTCATGTACAGCCAGCTCCATAAGGTGGTCTCCTACATGAGGACGAAGAAGAAGAAGATCACTCCCATTTTTCCCTTCTTCCTCGGGCTCCACATTATCGGTTCCGTCCCATTCTCAGCAGAGTTCAAGGAAGCTTTAGAGCTCCGTTCAGCGAAGCGCCCAGTGTCACTGCTGACTGTGCGGAGCTGGGGCTTTGTGCGCTCAGATGACGGTACTTGGGTCAGGGGTACCGCTGCTTAGTCTTCCACTGCATCTTCCACAGCAGCGGGGACCTCTACGGGAGCTACACACTCGGCTGATCCCGACCCACCGTCCGCTGACACTGCACAGGGAGAGGAGCCCTATGTGCCGACTACTGCCATGATGCAGATCCCTGCTCCTGTACCTATCCTGACAGATCTCCAGACTCAGTTCCAGGCCTTCCATCAGAGGTTTGAGAGCTTTGAGCAGACTCAGCAGAGGATACTGGCTGAGCAGGCACGGGTGATGCAGCGCTTGGACCAGAGTGAGGAGTTGCATGCACAGACAGCGCAGCAGAATGCGCAGACCGCTCAGCTCCTAGCGCGTCTCCTCGCTCAGACAGGCCAGGGACCTGCACAGCCTCCACCACCACCACACAGTGATTTTATTTTATTTTATTTTCTTGTTATTTTTATTTTATTTTATATTTCTCTGACTTTTTGTAGACTATTACTGTTTAAACCTTGTGCTAACATTTGATATATTCAGGAAGGTAACAGTGTGGTTTACTTTATGTTTTTATTTTATGAATTTTTATTTATGTTTTCATTTAATGATTTTCTTTTGGTTCATTGGAGTTCTGCTGGCTATATATGATTTTCTTTTCAGAACAAATTCTATGTCGAATATATAGCTGAACTCACCTTTGGAAAGCAACCTCAGTTGCTTTGGAATTTCAATATCTTCGGTTGAACACTTGCGCGAACTCAAGTGTGAGGAACGTCTCACCCTGCCAAAGCTCTAAGTGTGAGGAAGGATACCTTCCTCAATCTACGATACAAGGGGAGTTTCAATTCTTCATTTATTATCTTACTGTTCAACCTACATGCATTTAATCCTTTATGAGTTTGTCATATTTTGAAAGGTCCTTTTCTTGACTTTAATTCTGAACAATGAGGACATTGCTCCTCTTAAGTGTGAGGAAGGAGAGACCTTCCCTGAAAATATGACATCTTTGTTCGATAATGCCACACTCGCTTTTTGCTACTCTAAACTGCCTATAAAAAAAATTGCAAAAAGAGATAAAATAATTGTAGAAGTGTCTGAAATTATGTCAAGTGACAACTGAAAGATGGTTTTATTTAAAGGAGTTTGTATAAAATTATTTTCCATCAGAACATTCTATTTTCACTCAAAATATGATAGATCTGCTGATTGTAAAAATCAATTTAGTTTAGCTTGGGATTATGGAAATATGTGGAAAGTCAAGGGGAAGAAATAGGATAAAGACAAGGTACTCCGCTGTTTATGAATTTTTTCTAACCAAAACAGGCCTCGTCTATCCGGTTATTAAGTTCTTTGGGGTGCTTTAACACCTATCTACCTAAGGTCTCGTGATCTGGGATAGAAGACCCAACACCGCTACAAGGATAGAGAGAAAAGTCTGGGGTACAGAAAAATAATGCAATTCAAAAAAAAAAGTATTAAAATAATATGTGCTTTGTATATACAATTTGCACATTCAAAAAGAAATGTAAATATAAATTGCAAATTATATTCATAAGCATGAGTACGTGGTGTTGAAAGGTATTGCGGAATAAGGCATTACTTCACACCCCTTGTCATCCCAGGTTAGTGAATGAAATTGGTTGGAAATCCCAGGTTAATCTAACTTGTTTTCTGCAGTTAGTTTTTCTATGCTTTTATTAAAAAATTTCTTCTTCACTGTTTATAAAAACCTACTTCTAAGAGCAGAATTATTCTTTCAATTGTCACTTTGTTTAAATTCCCTTCTACACTTATTTAATCTTGTTTTATTATTTTGGCTTAGAGATAATTATATTCCTTATTTGCTTGAGGACAAGCAAAAGTCAAGTGTGAGGAAGTTTGATAAGTGCAAAACATATAGACTTTTTTAAGGTTTAATCACCTTATTAATTGCAGTATTTTTAGTAATGTTTATCACTTATCTTGGGTTTTTCCTATATTTATGTTGTTATATTAACTGATGTATTATATGTGTTAAAATGTAGGAAAAATGACAAACAAAGACATAAGGATTAAAGGAACTCACGTGCATGTCACGCATGCATATTTTAACCGCCTCTGGTACCGCTTGATAGAGAGGCGGACGAGACATAGAGAGGCGACCACCTACAAGGAGGCGGACAACACAGAGGCGACCGCCCTTATTGGGCGGACGTGACAGAGAGAACCGCTTGATAAACAGGCGGACAAGATAGAGGAGACCGCCCACTTATCTAGCGGACACGTCTAAATGTCCAGCAAATTAACGGGTTATCTTCTTCGCCGCCTCGCTCTGCAACTTGACTCGCCTTATCGTTTTAGCAGTCGGCGCCTACCAGAAATCACGCACGCATTGCAGCCCTGTCCCCTGCGCAATCAATGAACTGCAATCAATGGGGAGCTGCAATCAACGAGCTCAATCAATGAGCTGCTCCTCTGCTGATTCTTCTTCCTCTATAAATACAACGCTCAGCTTACCTTCTTAATTGTCCTTCCAGAGGTTCTGTCCGTGGTTCCTCTGGAGTTCCAATTTACACCATCATTCCATCTTCGTACCACTTCACTTCACTCACTCGTTCATCTTCATCTCTAATCTCCCGCTTCTCCATTTGTTTTCTTTTCATCTCATTAATCTCACCTCTAGTCTCACGTATTTAAATAGAAGACCAAACTATTTAATATGTTAGGCTAGAGTTCATATGCTTGGTAATAATTATTATGTATCTGTATTAATTATGCAATGTTTTTTACTGGTTTTAATTTAATGAAGTTTGTTACGTTTAAAGCTCATCTCTCGCCTTTTAATAAATGTCATGAGTTTATTAAATTGCTTGCTAAGTCTATTTTGATCAGACCAGGTGATAAATAGATAGGTTGATTAAGCCGTAAATCTGGAGAAAGCTCTATTATGATTTAATGAGTTAGTATTTTCAGATGCAATTATATTTCCTCGAACTTAATGTCCGTTTACATAAGAGTGCTCGAACCTTGATTAGACCGAGCATTTCTGGTAAACGAGTTCTTATGAGGCTATGACTTAGTCCTTAAGATAATTAAAGGAATTTTGCCAGACAATTATAATTAAACCAGTAGGAATAGCATGAAAGAGCAGATAATATTAATCTGAACCAGAGTCCCGTTTAGTTTATCTGTTAATTTAGTTTATTTATCTTTCCTTTTATTTATAAAAAACAAGTCAATTAATCCCCCCTCTTGTGACACGCTTAGGTACTTTAATATGTACATTAGTCCCGTGGTTCGATATCCGGTCACTTACATTTTCACTATACTACTGCGACCGGGATTTGTTTGCAGCCCGACGTTTATTTGAGTTTTAATTTCTTTTCTTTTAATTTTACACCATTTCAACCACTCAGATTATAACGTCTGCACACATTAACCTCTAAAGTTTTGTAAATGTTGCATTATAAACATTATACTATATCTTATAGTCTTTAATTTATTTAATCACCAAGGATAACTCATAATTTCTCTAAAATCCCAAAGCAGCCCCTAAGGCTCTTATAATTCCATTACAACCCACTAATTTTCAGAAATCACTAAAACATCCCAAATATCTTTATAAGCTTACATTTTAACTTAGTGCTTCATTAAATTATCAAACTAATTAATCCCCTCATTTAATCTTGGTCAAACCTCTCCTATAGTCAAGGGTTGACCACCACATTTTCCTTGACTCACACTTCTCCTTATTCACGGAAATAACCCCAATTTTTCTTCCATATTCACGTTTTTAATCCTTTAATCTTATAAACTTTATTTAAGAATATGATTTATTTTATACCCCCATTTTCGCTTTATTATAGTTTGATGCCCTATTTTATTTAATCACTTTGACTCCCCAATAACAATCCTTTGTTCATAAATAACATTTATAAGGTTTATAATTTATTTAAACTATATCAATAGCCTTATGTTTAATTTAGTGTACACTTCATAAGTGCCTAGGTGAATATTTCTCTTAAGTTCACCCCTTACACCAATAATTTCCATAAATTATAATCTCACCCCAAAGGCTCATAATTAATATTTAAAGCCTAAATAACCATAATAATACATCTTAAATACATACCCTCACACATAATATGCCTTTAATCACTCAATGACATTAAAATGTCTCAATTAACAACATACCCCACGGTTTTGCTCCAGATTTTTGTTTAACGTTTTTAATTCACTTTCCTCCACATTTAACTTATAAACATTGTTTTTATAAGTTATTTATACTTAGATATGTTAACTAAACATAACGCCATAATTAATTACACATAATTAGGGTTCAATTAACCCTACCACATTAGGCTCTCGTTTTTTTTTTTTTTACCGATTATGATAAACCTTTTTAAATCAACATGGAAACTTATTCATAATTATTTAAAGTCCCATAATAATATAGCCTAATAATAATTTTAAAATGACATTAATATGTCTCTAAAAACGCTATCTGTATAGAATTTATTCTATTACCATTAAATCATTTTCTTTTCCTTAACCACTTATAAGATAGCCTTAAATGAGCCATTAGCAATTAGTCTTCCTAATCAATTGTTTAACATTTATTTTCCACATATTTTTTTTTTAGAATTTAGATAGCATGTATAACAGCATGTACCCTCTCGATTTGGTTCATATGATAATTTTTTTCTAAAAACCATTTTCCTTCCATCAATACCTTGTAAACTATACATTAATAGCCACTAAAAATTTATTTCACTGTTCAAAGTACTCACCCCTAATTTCCTCCATGCATTAGGACTCAACAAGGCTTATATCTACAAATACTCTCGGCACTAGTTCCTTCATAAATTCATAATCCCAAAACATCACAGTATTGTTTAGGTGTTTTTTTTTTCTCATGAATTTCTCCACCAGCCTAACCCTTAGTTATACGTTTCTACGCATAGCCCAGATTTGAACAGCACCATATACACATATGTATTTCCGGTTATGTCATGTTGCAAAATGATGGACTTAAGCATAACCAGGTACTAAAGTATAATTACCTTAATTAAATGACCAGGAATTCCCCCACCAGCTCTACACCTTCACGCTCATATTTTTTTTTAAAGGCTTCACACAGCAGTTTACTGCAACTACGCAGGGGAAAAAGCTCAGGTTGGTGAAGAAGGAAAGAGGGCTCAAACAGCCATGGTTAGTGCAGATTTTTACCTTGCATTTATGAGCTTCTTTAAGTGTGCTTCTGGTGCCGGTTTTGGCTTGAGGAGAGGGCTGAGAAACAGCGTCAAGCTTGAGCAAATAGAGGTAGAAGATGAGTTAGGGTCACTCATTTTCGGATTCAAAAAACTGTGAGAAAAGAGATGATATTGGAGTGTGGTTTCCTTCCTTTTCTCACCGTTGAAGAACAAGGATGCTCCCCATCAGTTGGTGCTACTTCGGCTGTGGTTTGAGCTTCCAATTCCTGACGCTCTAAGCCTTGGAAAAAGAGTGAAGAGTTGTGAAGAGAAGGGGAAATCTCCTGATGCAGATGGAACCGAGACAAGGAGGATGAAGGAAAAGAGCTTTACCTTGGTTCATCCCTACTGCTTTGCTTGCGGTTGTGAGCTGGGCATGAAGAGCTCCACTGTGTTTCGCTGTTCTGCCACTGCGTGTCTTGCCACAGAAAAGAAGAGAAGGGAGGAGGAGTAAGAGGCGGAAGAAATGTGCTGGGGAAGGAAGGAAGAACCGAGAGTAGCAAGGGACGGAGAAGATAGTGGTTACCATTCTTTCTTTCCTTGTTGTTTTACTGCTACTGGTTAGACATGAAGGAGGAGAATAACTGGCGTGGGAAGAAGGGAGGGAGTTGGCTTCAAGAAGGAGAGAAGGCAGTACTCATGTGCCTCGGTACACATAGAAGAAGGAGAAGGGGCTGGGTTTCCATGTCCAGAAAAAAAAGAGCAAAAACAAGGGAAGTAGTGGCTGTTTACCGAGGCTAGTTATTCCTTGTTTATTGATCTGCTCTGCTGCTTGCAAACTGGAACAAAAGGGCGCTCAAGATGAATGTTCTTGGCTGTTGTTTACTGCAACAGAGGAGAAGGGAAGTGGGGTGAAGTTGGGTGTAGAACGTGAAGCAACAGTGGAGGAGAGGGACTAGATATTACCGTTTTTTTTTTTTGTTTCTCTATGTCTCTTCCCTACTGCTGTTGTAGCCTGGGACAACCGAGAGAATGGATGAGCAGTTTGCTCATTCTGCTGTTGTATTTTTCCAAAATGAACAGAGAGGGGAGTGGTTGGTCGATGCCCAGAAGGAGAACTGGAACAGAAAATGGAGATATGAGTGTGAGAGAGAAGGTAGTTACCATCTTCTTCTTTTTTGTTTTTGATTGCACTGCTGTTCCCTATTCCAAGAATCTGCTTCCCATTGCTTCTAGTGTGACTGATTTAAGCTAGAGTTGTTGTTGCATACTGCAACTTATGGTTTCAACCGTGAAGAGATGGAAAAAGGAAAGCGATGTTGTTTGTTGGTATAATGCGATGGAGCAGAGAAAAGAAAAAGCGAAGCGGCTCAGGTGCCATCGCAAAAATCGATGTCCCGGTGACATCGCTAATTTTGGCCGTCAGATCACGTGATGACGTCATCAAAAATCAGCAAAATCATCATACGGTCCAAAAACATGCGGACGTTTTCAGGGGTTATGACGGTAGGTAAAATCGTTCATATATTCATACTTAACACTCACGTGCTTCTGAATGCCCGCCCAAACCCGCCCACGTCCAAGCCATCCCATTGCTACCGCCCACTCCACTGCCGCCCGTCCACCAACCCATCGACCCAACCACCCACCCCGCTGAAGAACATTAATGGTGCCCCCAACTTTTGATTTTTCACTTCTCCATCTTTTCCTCTTTTCACCGATTTTCTACTCTCCGGTTACTGTCGTCTCTTTCTTTGCTCTCACCGTTGTTTCCCGAACCCGGTTACTTATGTCCCGTTGTGTTGTCTGTCTTATTCAACGAAATTCCACCTAGTTGTCGTAGTTTGTCTCTCAGTTACCCTTTTAAATCTTCACTCGTCAGTCTGTGGCGGCCGTTGCATTTTCGCATTCAGAGCAGGTATCACTAATCAGGTATGTACAACACTTTATTTCTTATTTCCTGATCTTGATTTGCACTTTGTTTTTTTTCCCTGACTGAACCATCTAGAACCTGTAGTAGCAGTTGATTGAGTACTGTATGCTTCCCCGGCCCTTGAATTTGCAATTGTTACCCTCCTGTCTATTATGTTTCTTCGGCAAATATGAATACTACATATCCTTATTGATTTCGCTGCTTGCTGAAATACGTTCAGCATTCCTTCTAGTGCGTTTCGCATTTAACACCATATATATGGCCGTGGATAATTGACTATACATCCTAAGTGTTGATTGTTATTATTGTTCATCTAGTTATCTAGTGGTAGTCTGGTGTGTGATTTCAATTTTGCTTTAAGGTTGATGCGTTGTACTCTATAATCAAACCATTCAGGTTCACTTAATTAAATGGGTCGTAGTTTTACATCCAAAGCTGTCGGGGAGGATAGAGAGGAGGAGCCGACTAAGGCAGTGCATCATCATGGCCCTGTACAGGAGGAAGTTAGTTTGCACCGTAAAAGAAAACATGAGGGTGCTCATGTCCCGCTTACAGCTTCCAGAACAGATGCTCACCAAAGAAGTTTGTTGATATGTTAGACGATGCATTCCGTGGATCAATACCTTCCGCTGTGAGGGAAATTCTATGTCAGATTGGTTTTATGGGTTGACAAAGGTCAATCTAACACGATTGGACCGGGGATTTATGGAGAGTGTTCTACCTCTATATGATAAGAAATCAAGGTCGTTCCGTTGGGTGACGGAAAGGTGCTGACCGTGGGACCTGATGATGTGTGAAAAGGGTGTACGGTTTACCCTCTAGGTAGTATGCCAGTCAGGTTGGTTGGTAGTACTAGTAGATCCAAACAACTGCTAAAGAGTTAGGTCTGCATGTCACCAGCGCTTTATTTGCCAAAGGCAGGGAGGGATTTGGTATATAATATGGGTCGTGAATGGGATCCTGAAAACATTGCTAGGATGTTTGTGCTTTATGCCTTGGGCGTTCTTCTGTGCCCTGTGTCTGCTAGTCAGGTTAACATTAATTACGCAGAGTTCATGTATGACCTTGATCACATCACAAACTACGACTGGTGTAAGCACGTGTCCGATGTGTTACACAGTTGTCTGAAAAATTCGTCGACAAATATGTCGGTTCCAATGATGCAAGCCCTTTGATCAGAGGGGATATCCACTTTCTGTTCGTAAGTTACAGCGTTCAAAATAAGTTATAATTATTTTAGGGAAATTTCACCAAATACCACTGAGTTTTTGCTTAATTCACGATATACCACTGTGTAATCACACAGGATAACACTAAGTTTTTACTTATTTCATCAGATAACACTCTGTCTCATATTTTGTTAAATGTTCCATCAATATTCTAGGAAAATAACTAAACTACCCCGTTATTAATTAACAACTTGAAAGTAATATGTCATTCCGATAAAATTTCATTAGACACCACTTTTATATTAACTATTTATATGGGTACTTTAGTCTTTTTCTAGGGATATTATGGAACATTTAACAAAATATGAGACAGAGTGTTATCTGGTGAAATAAGTAAAAACTTAGTGTTATCCTGTGTAATTTTAAAAAAACACAGTGGTATATCGTGAATTAGGCAAAAACTTAGTGGTATTTTGTGTGAAATTTCCCTTATTTTTATACCTGCTCTTATACCGTTGTATTA
This sequence comes from Limonium bicolor, assembly GCA_023374045.1. Classification (NCBI taxonomy): domain Eukaryota; kingdom Viridiplantae; phylum Streptophyta; class Magnoliopsida; order Caryophyllales; family Plumbaginaceae; genus Limonium; species Limonium bicolor. The sequence continues at coordinate 154,429,806 of CM041782.1, forward strand.
CCCCCAGATTCATTTTCTAGACTGCCTTATGGTTGAAGATGAAATCTCATGTAATATTGTCCCTTCCTGTGGCAGTTGGACGAAAGAAGCAGTAGCAGAGAAGTTACGAGGTTTGAAAACAACTGCTGAAATATGCAGCTGTCGGGTCATATACCCTTCCACTAGTCATTGGCCATCCATTTTCACTGAAGCCTAAAACTGGCGGCACCCACCGAAACTCAGTATAACCGGTCATGAGCTTTCTGACGATGAAATGCTTGCTATGACTGCATCAGAGGTGAAAAAAATTCTGCCATTGGGTGTTGTACGAGTTTAGTTTTAGTGGATGGATACCCTTATATTTAATAATGGTAATACGCAGGCAGCTGCAGCACATCATGAATGTATGGCCCAAATCGCCGTATTGACCCGAAAGGGACGATGATACTGAAAACCACATACTCAAGCTCATCGTGCAAGTGATGATGTTAGCGCTGAGGGAGAGGCTGTTCCTGCGGCAGCTACTGGATCACCAGGTGTAGGTAAGAGGAAGGCAATGTGATAACCGGGAGCACCATGCAGAAACAATGAAAGCACCAAGAGGACTAAGACAGGGCAGGTATTATTTTATGACCCTTCTATAATTAATGTTGACAAACTATGTACTCCGTCATCGCATAGGCTAGAATGAAAATGCAGACGTTTTATATTGTTTTTGGCAACGTGGGTTGCTGGTGTTTGACTATTAGTAATACCACCGAGAGAGTTTTGTTCAACGGCTATATGATGATGACAGCGGAAACACTGTCTATGGGTCTTTTCTGAGGATACGTGCTGATATTGATCTGGTAATATTTTTTTGTTTGTCAAGAGTCAATCGAGGGTGTTTAGATTTTCTAGGATGATCATCCAGCATGCGGTTTAAAATTGCAGAACATAGCGGTGGAGACGGATGCTGGAGGTAAAGCAGACAGAAACAATATGCCAAGAGGGGGAGCATGATAATTATATGGCAGGAAGTGAATGGTTGCGACTGCCATGGAGGATGGAGATGTTGAAACGTACGGGCATGAGCGAGTTGGCCAGAAAGGGGAGGAGGCGGATGAAGAGGGAAGGCGGAATGTGTGGACGGAGGGGTTGGATCGCAATGGCAAGGAAGAAGACATACCCCCAACGAAGGGTACAGAAGATGTGACATGCATGAGGGCGTGGACGTGGGATCTGGTAGCGGGGGAGGACTTAGCGGGAGGAGGATGTGGATGGCATCACCGAGGCAGAAGGTTATACCCCTAATGGCGGACGGCCATGTTGGTCATGAAGCCAAAGTGGCCGATGGTATAGAGGGCTTAGAAGATATGACAACGCATGAGGGCGTGGATGTGGGTCTGGTACATCACGAGGAGGTAGTGGAGGAGGGCGGAGATGGCAAAGGGAGGCAGAAGATATACCAATAATGGCGGGGGGCGATGTCGGTCAGGAACCCAAAGGTGCGGATGGCATAGAGGGTACGGGTGATTAAGAATGAATGGGGGTGCCGGTGGCTGTCAGGTAGCGACGGCGGCGGATGGTGATGGTGTAGGGAAGGCAGACGAACCACACCAAGATGGAAGACGAGCGTGTTGTCGATATAAATGAACCGGCCGGAGGTCAGAAGGATCAGCAGTCGGAGACTTTGGTGTCATCGTATACCCTAGATCTGACAACCAGAGGTAAACTAATCAATCTGACTAACGGTTCTCCAGGGAAAAGTGAAAAGGGTGACACTCCCTGTCCGATGCTGCCTAGGCAAGTGAAAAAAGGATGCCATGTCCGCTCGCCGTATGTCTCTACCACCACTAAGCGTACAGCGATGAAGTTGAGTGAGCTGCAGTATAAAATTGTCAAGTACGTGAGGGGAGCTGTCACTGACGACCCGGCGTAAGCTGCCACACTCAATAACATCAAGTTCTAATAGCATTGTTCGATTAATATCTTACTGATGAATTGTTATACAATCATGTTTCGCAGGAATATGTGTGTATTTCGGGATGGTATCACTGAACTGTCACAGGCTGACATCTTGACGTTGAATGATGACTCTTGGGTAAACTCAAACGTTGTCAACACCTTTGTGTACTACGTCAACCGTATTGTGTCTTCGAACAATTTGATCGAGTGCCTATTCTTGCCTGTGTACATGGTAAGTGTCACGAATATTTTTGGGCAAGCAGCTTGACAGCTGTGGCATGCCTTGTCGTTGGCCTTGTCTAGATGCATGTGATGGAAAATTAAATTGGTATGCCTTGTGCAAGTGCCATGGACATGGCCCAACCCTTTGGGGTTGGCCTGAGGGTTGGGCCTTGGGGCGTGTTGCCGAGGGCACACGACCCTTGTTGTGCGCAGCCGATGCCGCGCGAACCTTGTCTGTGCCTTGTGAGCACAACTGTGGTGTCGCAGGCACCCAGACTTTGTCCGGGGCACCCCGTGCCTGATGCCGCAGGAACCCTGGGCCTGCCGCAGGAACCCTGGGCACTGCCGCAGGAACCCTGCCTGCCGCAGGCACCTGGGCACTGCCGCAGGAACCCTGGGCACTGCCGCAGGAACCCTGGGCACTGCCGCAGGAACCCTGGGCACTGCCGCAGCACCCTGGGCACTGCCGCAGGAACCCTGGGCACTGCGCAGCACCCTGGCACTGCCGCAGGCACCTGGGCACTGCCGCAGGCACCGTGATGCAGCCGATATGAAGTTGGCTCAAAACGTGTGGGACTTTGACAACTTTGCTGAGGACCCAAGAAGACCAAAGGTCACCCTTGATTAATAAGAGATATTGGCAAAGTTTCGTGGCAATTGGAGCTTGCATCTGATTTTAGTGAATTTTTTAAGTATTTCTAGACTATGCCTGGTTTTGGCTGCAAAGGGGCATGTCTGGGTCTGGTCTGGCCTGAAAGGTACATTAACCTCTTTAGGGGGCTGGTTAGTTTCTGCCTGGCCTGTCCCCCAGGCAGCCTACACGGCTGTGTCCCGGCTGGGCACCTAAGTGCCCGAGGGCCTCAAAGGCTATGTTATACCCATGAATGGGGGATGTCGGACGCTGGGAGCCTGGGACTCCTTGGCGGTGTTGGGCCCATGCAGTCCTCACCGGTGGCTAGGTGAACTAGCCGTGAGTCCCCCCCGGGGTGCCTGGAGAGCACCCGCTAGTCACAAGAGTGCCTAGAACATGTCTTTAGACATGTCCCACTATCTCTAGCTCGGGTACCAGCGTGCGCTTGTCGTATGACTGGTTCCGCACATGGGCAAGTGCGGGAGTGCGAGGGGCGACGCACTAAGTTGGGACTTGTGTCCGGCGTGGCCGAGATGGTCCGGGTGGTGGTGAGTGCACAGCGTTGCCCACGCTAGTGCGTCCCTACCGAAGGTGCTTGGCACTGGGGTTGCTCCACTAGGGAAGGTGTTCATTCAGTGGAGTGCTCCGCACATCCATGCCTTTGGGCAAAGGGATGTGAGGATGAGGGAACTCACCGTGGGGTGGTTCAAGACCACCCTTAGTCATGCTTGTGGCACAAGGGTGGTTCGGTTAGGCTGGTCGGGCCCCGACCCGACGCCGGTCGTGAGTGTTGCTTGTTTGGTTGCCTAGATGTTGTCCCTTGTCGATTGATGCGTGTGCTTGCGTGTGAAATGTGTGCTATGCATACCGCTGGACCTGGCTTCCAAGCCAAAAAATTTATTCTGGAAAAAAACTCATGCCAGTAAGCCACGATCTGTGTACTACAGCTCATCCGCAGATTACTGTTGTGTTCCATAATGCTGGATTATCATTTAACCATTGTCTTCGTTCCAGTCACAGGCATCTGTCCAAAAAGACTCATCGTGTGATGATAAACATTTTTTAAAACAATTTGACAGCTTCACCAGATGTATTGGAATTGGCAGCGTCAACGCAATAAGAAAGTGTAAATATGTAAGTTAAAGGCCTTAAGACCCCTTCAGTCTTTATGTGTGATCCTGAAGTGGGCGATTGACTACTGCATGCCTTTCGTGCTGCAATGTTTTTTCAACGTACAGTTTGTATTTCCGGCGCTGTACGATGCGCACTATGTACTTGTTGTTGTGAACATGGTTCATAGACGTCACCAGTGGTTGGACACCTTAGGCAACGCACAAAGACGATTCAACAACGTCAAGAGACATGCCATGGTCTTGGTAATATTGTCTGCCGATTATGTATCAGTTACTATTATCACGTGTGTACTCCCTGAACTTATATCTTTACTCATACCCTGAAGGCTTCCATTGTCTCACGTACATTGCAGATTAAGAATGTATTGTGCTGGCTCATACATCATCAAATAGTCGATAGTTCGGTGACAGAGTGGAAGTGGGATATAACCACGTTGTTCGAACAGAACGATGGTGTGAGCTGCGGTGTCCACTGCATGAGGCTCATGGAGAATTACCTATCCTTGTTTACCAAACGTATGGTACCTGACAGATCACATTGGTCTGGTTGGACACGTAAGGATGCTCTTTCTTACCATCGAGAAAGAATCGCTGCTGTTCTGCTGTTACAGCCTCAGAACCTGTTGAAGGATCACATAGTTGAAGCATCGTCGACAGCGACCGAGGCAGAAGATAAAAAAGGCGAAGAACTCGAAGAGAAGGAATAGACGTTCGAATAGGGTAACGGGCAAGTAGGGCGGAGGTTTTTTAGTTTCGTGCATGAGTCTCGGCTATATTTGTATGTAAGTAGAGAGTGTTGTAGTTGTTAGCATTATGTATTACTACCCATATATGATTTGTACCGATTGAACACATCTCTGTCTCTCTGTCCGTATGTGTCTTGCTTAGTCTGCTCATTTTAGACATAAGTCACATTTTTTCTCACAACGACCGTTGTCCAATGCGTTTAACGAGAAGTCAGGGTGTGCTGATAAATAATCGGCATATGTCTAAAACCACAGTAGTCTTGAGTTTCGTGTATATTAGTCGTTCAGGCCCTTCAGGGTCCTGCTGAGTCCCGGAAACCATAAATCTGTGCTTACCTGCTTATTGACTTGCAATGACTGGATGATGTGAATTTCATTTACTCTGAACCGATTGTTTACATGCGCAGCGTGACCAATTTAATTGCTTAAACAAAAGCAGTATTAATCATTTTAGTACATATTGGCCACGCAGACAGCACTTGTCCATCCATTTACCATGTCCGGAACGTTATGCAATAGAATACTATTTGTTCTTCTGATTTGGTTGCTGACAAACAAACCCCTCTGTTGAAAACAACACACATCGAGGTAATTCTGGGTTATGTGCTATGACGCCCCTCATTTACGTGTTTATTGTCTTTTGGTACGGAGTAGGGGTTGGTAATACGCAGCGACCGCCATTTGATTGTATAGCAACGTCGATTCATCAAACGGCGGTTACAACCTACCCTAGATATGTGCACGTAACAGAGCGCTTCGAAAATGCAGATAATGTTGGTTTGTGTACAACTACTACTACCGCTCCTGAACGCGTTCTGCTGTCTGTAAGTCGGTCACAGTAAGTCGTTTTTTAAAGTCAAGCAAAAAACAATCAGGCGCGGGAGACTTTTTTTTTTTGAGAAATGGTAGGCGCGGGAGACTTTAAAAACGCTTACAACGTGCAATCGTACTTTATATTCATTTTATAAAAGACGTTTCTCTACAACCGTTATTTATAGACTAAAAGACGTTTCCCTTTGTAGTCGTCAAATTCTCGTCCGATATAACGATTCTTTATAAAGCGTCCCGTAACGGAGAAATAAATCGTATTTTATCTCTCTCACTCTCTGTTTCCACATCATCATTGGGTTAACGTGAGAAGTCACGTTTAATGAAGTTGTTATAATGTGTCAATGTAGGATTCCGGACCTAATTCACATGGACGATTTTAAACGAAATATATATTTAAAAAAACACATAAGTAGAAGATTAGTGTCCATGAAACACTTGGTTTAGAAAGTTAATTACGGTTAGTTTGAAACATTGGTCCTGGATTCAAAACCTACCCCACTTATCAATAGAAAAACCTCCAACGGTATCAGAATGAGGATGGTGATTGAGGCGACGATGGAGTTAATTAGTTTAACATGTCTTGCCTTCTTCCATTGAAGGAGCACTACTTTATATTCCACACTTTTAAGTTCAAATTTTATACACAAATAATATGTTGAAAATGAATTGCTTCAGTTATAAGTGTCTTCATAATAGATGTACAGATATTAGAGATCTTTATATTTTATATATACATATCTGTACCTACATTTAGCAATAGCATTAACTATTATTATACAGTCCTACATAAACACGTGTAACTAAATAGAGTGGTTATATTAAAAAATTTACTACACTTTATCAAGTGTGATTAAAAAAATGTAATTGTCTACTTTTTGTAGTAGTGGAATCTAAATCAGCTTTAGATGGATCGTCGACAGTGGTGGAACTGGTTGCTACTAGGCGCTTAGTCTCCTGGTTGGTTGGCATAACTGGTGATGTTTTGCTGTTCTTACAACTTCCCCCGAATATGCAACCATGACGATCTGGATTTTTATCAGAAGAGCTCACTGGTTTAAGACGATAGTGTGGTACCTTTGTAGCAAAGGAACCGCCTGACTGTTTATTGTTGCAAGTAGTGGGTTCACGACTATTGGTTTTACTGATGGAACTAAGCAGCTTGTGTAGAATATGGGAGAAGAAGAACACACCCCCTAGTTGCAGGGGCATAGTCACGGTTCTATCGAGTCCCTTTTTTTTCTTTCAGAGCCTTATGTATTACTAACCAGATCAAAGTTCAAGTACATCCACTTGCCTGGAATACCAAAAGCCAAAAACAGTCCGTCGTCCAGCAAGAAGATGTGCACTCTTACCCAGGCACATAATAAACGAAAAACACTATCCGAACATTCACCCAAACAAATATCCAAAATTCTGATTGTTTCGTCATCTAACCTTCTCCTTAATTACCGGTCGTAACAAACCGAACCAAGCCAACAGTATGCGGAATACAATAACTTAGGTACTGTGCCTGCGCCTGGCTAATATTATTAATTTCTTAACAATACAAGGTGAGGGACAGGGTGACATACATTCACATTTCAGGAGGTCAACTGCTGGCATGATGCCATGATTGATATTGCCACATTGGAGTATATCGCATTTTCGGATTTAACATGCATCAACTAAGTGTTGTCATTCGTAGACCAAAAGTGGAGATCCATCATGAAAACTAAATTAAACCGTAGTTAAGTAGGATAACGTTCCATTCCAGTAGTTGATTCAGATTATCGAGCGGTACTAGCCTACTATGGACAAAACACACAAACACACAAACAACACAAAAGTGATGTCAATAGGATGACCACCCGCTAGGAAGCGTGCATTACATCAATGGAAATTTCGGACAGGGTTTTCACTTAATTATCAAAAAAAAAACATACAGCGATACCCGGAGGGTGGCGTCACCTTACTATTGTGAATCGTTAGATGATACGGGGGTTTCGCTCGGCCCGGCATTAAATTTGTGGAGGAGTGCCAGCACAGCATGTACCATTTCTTGCGTTGCAGAAATGTGATCCAAGTGATGCTGGTTCATCTTGGACATCTCGGCCACCACGACTTTAGTCTGCTCCATTACTTTGCAACACCAAGGAGCTTACCTCTTGTGAGGCTTTTGCAACCATTACGAGATTACTCACCATCTGACAAAGCTCCTCATAACCAAGGTCCTGGTCTATGCTCGTGGGGGTGCCTGGCTGCGCTTTTAGCACCTCGATTTGTGGTTGGTTGCATCTGTAATTTAAAAGTTGTAACCCTAGTCATTAGTGTTCACAAGTCACAACTTGAGGATTACTTCATACCATGGCGCTTATGCGCTAGTAAAAAATTGTTGGAATACACATATATTGTATATAGTATACATAGTTATCATATTAGATAACTTTGCCGTTAGTTGTTCACTCTGTTGTAAGTAGTATAAATACCTTTTGTAGCAGATAATATACTGTGCGAGGAAGAGTAAATAGATAACTATCTTCTCTGTAAGACTACTGTAGAGAGAAAGCCAAGCGTACTATCTTCCCAAGATTGAAGACAGATCTCAGAAGTTTCTCTTTATCTCTACCTTTCGAAAAAAAAACAAGTAGCAAACCGGCGCTAACACTAAAACTAGGGTAGACCCAAAGAGTTCGACCATCCTTTCCGGAAACAAGACACAATCGTCGAGCTTGAGGTGAAGTCCCAGTTTGTGCACCTGTTTCCGTCTATCGCGAAAAATGGTCAAAAAGCACAATTTGAATATCGTTTTACATATAGGTATACTTCAACTGTAGCGATATAATTCCAACCTGAACCTGATCTGAACGGCTGTATATGGTTGCGGGAACAAGAATAAATAACTAACACAGACGGAGAACAGTTGAAATAAGAAATCGAAAAATTCAGAGCAGAAGTGAGACGGTACATTCAGCGTGAGGAAGGAGGCAACGCCTGTGGGCTGACAACCATAGCCTCGCACGACAATGGCAGTGGAGTCGTAGGATGGAAGATGGAAATAAGAAAGGGTTATGAGAACCCTAGCTGGCCTGGTCCCCATAATAATAAATAGGGGGGGGGGCTGTCGGGTCGGGTTTTAAGTAATGATATAATTGCTACATAATCAGCTTTTAAGTAACGTTATAACTTTCAATGACAAATAAAAGTCGTTACAATAATTAAATTGATCTTTGGTTACACCATCTCGTGTATCAACATGTCTTTTATCATTATCATAAACTAGATTAGTAACGATTTTTATTTTCAGTGTGTCCAAGTAAACATGTTCATATAGTTCATAAACTTGATCTCCTGAATTATATAATTAATATATTTGTGTAATTATTGATACCATGACATTAGATGTCTATACATAATGCTCTATATTCAAATACCTCACTTATATCTTCATACAACTCTATACTTTGTTAAAAGACTACCCAATCATATCATGTAATTCACCTCACGCAATATATTCCTATTAATCTATATGAATTATAAAATTCAATTCAAGATTAATGAACTACTTAGGACCTAATCCCTATATATCAATTTCTTTATTCGGAGTTTTTTTTATATACATTCACATAGTTTGTTACTGTATGTTACAATTGACCTTGTTGTATTATTAAACTTTAAGCTCTTATTTAACTTATCTGCTAGTCAACTTAATCCACTTTGGTCAACCGGGTTGACATGGACAATAGGGTTGACTTGGTAAATGTATCCAATTCAACATGTCCGCATAATTTATAAAGTAATCTTTTGATGATGTAGAAATTCAGTGTTTAAGGTTTATGCATTTAAGGGCCTAAGAGCCATGCATTTTAAGGGCCTAAGTGCCAAGCAATTTAAATTATGCACTATATTGTGATGTGGTGTAATTGGGTGAAGTTTTGTGTGTGAGAGTACTCTTGATGGATTTAGGTGTTCTTGTATGCTTAATGGTGAAAACAATGTGTATTGGCTTAGCAATGTTCTAGGAGAACCCATGTCAAAATTAGGTAATGTACAATAAAGTCCCGGACCACCCCATTAAAATAGGCGGGAGTTGAGTTAGGTATTGGTCCGGGACTTAAGATGAGGACCAAGTCCCGGACCACTTTAACAGTTAGTTTAAGGTTAGATAATGATGTCTAATGATGGGGATGAGTTAGTAATGATGTTATAAAGTTATATAAGACATGTTAGGAGTGTTATAATGACATTTTAAAAAGTGAGAAGTTAAAACAAATGTGGAAATGAAATAACTAGATATGTGAAGTAGTACATTAACAATGGACTAGTGCGTTAAATTAACCGACGTTACTAAATGTGTATAGGATTATCCAAAGGTGGAAACCAGTCGAAGCAAGGACCAAGGTATGGTTTTCCTGCAGTCTGTTGCCTACCGGTTTACACCGGCTTGTGTGTTGTTCGTTTTTCTGTGTGTTTATGACCTTGTAAGACTTAAGTCATGTAATGAGTTTACAGTTGTTTATATTATTGTGTTGTTAAGATGTGACTCGTTTCCTTGGGTGTGTCTAATTTGACCTAAACACTTGTGTGCATTCATTGTTCGAGTTTCAATAATGGGGCTTCTAACAAGTGCTAACCGGGGAGGTGAGGAATCCGGTTGTCCGGTCGCGCGTAGGTGTAAGAGTAGATATCTGTATCAGATTCGACTCTTTCAGTGTTAAGGTTGTTCTCCTTCTTGGCGACCAATCTCCCATTAGCTTACTCCAACGCTTACCTATTCGGACTTATGATCGGTTTAGGGGGAACATGTGTTTGTGTGGTGTGTTCGGGTCACAATATCCGATCCATCTGTGAGTTAAGTTACTCGTTCAATTGACAGAACGGTAATGAGTTTATGTAAAGAGCTTAACATGAGTATGGCAACATTCTCTAGGCTCCCTTGTGATCTGACTATGTCGGGATGGTTCCTAAAGTGAACCATTCTTGTGATGTTATGTGTGATGTGTGCTATGCAATATTACTTGCTATGCTATATATGTTGTTGTTTAAGAATCAATGCCATGTTATCATGACAATCGTTGCGCGTATCCCGGTAGCCGATGGGCTGCGCGTTAACCATACCAGCGAAGGTTGCTGACCCCCTCGGGGGCTCCATTTTTATTTACAGGATGAGGATTGAAGAAGCGGAGTGGCTGTAGATCTAGGTTATGTTATACTTTTGTTATTTTGGATGTTGAGCCCGGGATGCGCCTGTGCTCCCGTGGCGTGGTTCTTGACACCGTTATATTTTGACAGTGGCGGTAGTTAACAGTTTACAATGGAAGCTTATGGTTACAGTTTACAGTGTTGGAATGTAATCAAATACTCGGTATCGTATATGATGTATTTATGGATTTAGTTCTATGCTCGGGAGTCTGATCATCAGACCGGTACACTTGTATTTATTCTGCCTTGTTAACCACGTGGGTGGTTGACGGCGTTGTAGCACCGAATCGTTTAGTTATTGTTTAGGATCTAATCCTTATAACCCATTTCCTTGTTAATAGGTTTTTATTTTATATATATATCCACATAGTTTGTTACTATGTTACAATTGACCTTAGTATTACTAAACATAAAACTCTCACTTAATCTATGGGCTGGTCAACTTGATCGTCTTTGCCAACTAGGTTTGACATGGTCATTGTATCCAATCATATTATATAATTCACCTAATGCCATATATTCCTATTAATCTATTTGAATTATAAAATTCTATATAGTGGGGGGTCTAATCCTTACAGCCATTCACTTTCTTATTCACAGGTTTTTTATATATAAATCCAACATATTTGTTGCTATTGTTACAATTGACCTTGTAGTGTAATTAATGCGCTGGTGTTCAACTTGACCCTCTTTGAAAAACCAGGTTGACATGGTCATTAGGGCTGACTTGGTCAATGTATCCAAGTCACCGTGTTCATATAATTCATAATATAATCCTTTGAATTGTATAATTTATATATTTTGTACAATTCTATATATCATCACCAATGAGATGTTTGTACCTAATGTTTTATAATCAAATACCGCACTTTATATCTTCACCAGTGGCGGAGCTACGGCTTTGTTAGGTGGGCCTGGCCCCCCCAACATTGGAGAAATTGAATAAATTAGTAGTAGATTAGTTTGTCACAATGAACATATTTAATCTTATTGTTTTGTATTTTTTTTCAGTTTATAGTTCATAAATATATTCATTATAATTGTCAATGTTAACAAATTAAGATAGAGTAAATTTACTTGTCGAAATATTATTATCATACTGCTGAAAATTTAGTAGTATTCTCTTTTATTAATTGTTTTGTTTCACAATTAAGACTATGATAGATACAAGTAAAACTTTTCTCTTCAAACTCTAATTTTGTACATTAATTTTTTTAATTGCAACACAGTTAACATTATTCATAAGACAACATGTCATAATAGAATATGATAGATAAAATGACATCTTCATAAGGTATGAATGTAAAAGCTCTTTTAATTGTGAAAGGAGAGTTGGTAAGATAAAAGATTGTTTAAAGAGAAATAGCTCACACACTTAAGCTGGTAACACGACGTCGTTAACTGTCATTTAGATTACCCGAAAATCAAAAAATGTGGGAAATGTTTGGCGTCAGGTCAAAACGCCGTCGTTCACCATCATTGCGCGGGACTTTAGATGACGGTTATAGTAGTAAAACCGCAATCTAAAGTCTAACGAATTTTAAAAAATAGCGCGAAAATTATTTGGGCTAATGCTAGGTTTCGAACTCAAGATCGATGGCGTTAACTCAAGTTCGAAACCCAGCATTAGCCCAAATAATTTTCCCGCTATTTTTTTAAAATCGTTAGACTTTAGATTACGGTTTTACTAATAACCGTCATCTAAAGTCCCACTAACTCAAGTTCGAAACGAGCATTATCCCAACTAATTTTCGCGCTATTTTTTTAAATTCGTTAGACTTAGATTACGGTTTTACTAATAACCGTCATCTAAAGTCCCCGGAATGATAGTGAACGACGGCGTCTTACCAGCTTATTTTAGATTACCCAATCATATTATACAATTCACCTTACGCCATATCCATATTAATCTATACGAATTATAACACTATTTAATAATGGTTATCCCCATATTAAAATCAAGAAATGTCATACTGTATCGTTATTAATCTTGATTAAAATCCCACTGTATCTTATATCTCATCTTCTCTAAAATATTCACATGCATAATTTCATGTGAATTATAATCTCTCTTATCGTACACTTATTTCCACCCTATATAATTCCATTTAGACTCTATATTATTGTAAGATTTATGATATTCCCCACCATATACTAAAATACATTCTTATCTTTCTATATTCTCGCATATGCACATATATTTTCGCATTATACATTATTTCCACACAAACTTTTCCAATGTCACAATTATACCCCAGATATCAATTTAATTCCATATTTAACCCAAAAACTTCCAGTAATTTTCTAGCAACCCCTCACCCGTTCTATTCTCTTTATCGCCTCCACACTTTCCGAAATTTGTACTTTTAACCCCAGTAGTTTTATAAGTCTTACTTCTAACTCTTAAAATTTTATTAAATTCTTATTTTAATAATTTTCCTCGTCTAATTTGGTCGACATCGACACCCTAAATTCTTGCCAAGGTTGGCCACGGGGATACTGGCTTGACCATAATTTATCCATAATTACGAATTCACCCTAGTCGTTCCTAGGTATTTCATTTAGGTGCTCAAACTTTCTAAGATCCATATTTGAGTATTTAATCCAAACCAAGCCTTACTTTCGGCTTAATAACACTTTGGAAGTCTAAACTTAAATTATTTACACTTAACTGTTCACGTTATTCTAATTTGTTTTTATTTTTGTCCTCAAACTCCAACTGAACCATACCTACTCCGTAGGTGTGTTACCCTCAATGTATTGAGGTGATTAAAAGGCCATCAAATATAGCCCCTCAACTCCAGATCTTCTCATGTCTATTACACTAAACAAATGCATAACTTTTAATACAATTAAAAAAATTAAATACTTATAAAAGTGGCCTAAAAACATGGACATATTACACTACTCAAACATTACTAAGAAGTATGATCTTTCAATTCCTTATGATGTTACGTTAGTGTCATTTAAAGACCGTAAATTTTTTTAAAATTTCGAAACATTTGTTTTCCCGGCGGTAAATAAGTTGTTATCGGGTGATATAAAGACCTGCAGTTATATAGATGAATATACGTGATACATGTTCAAATGGATCGTTATTTAAAGCAAAGCAAATTAATCAATACCAACGGAATTGCGTGACCACTACACTCGGTCTACATCAGATGTTTAACACAATTTTTAAATTAGGCGTACACAAAGATCGTTTACATAAACCGAGTACTGTAAGCGGGGATCATTAGATTTGTTCTCTGTAGATAAATTCAGTGGTGAGGATAGTTGATTGGATAGGATAATGGTAGGGACGGTAAGTCTGTCACTGCGGTGTATAGGTAACTTTTTACTGTGGTGTTTTCAAATCACCGCACCAAGCAATGCAATTAATGACGAGGATCCTTATAGACCTGGTGCAAAAGATCGACTGTCACCCACTTCCGTCGATTTGGTAAATAATTTAACTCTGTCAACGCATTTGTTCATCAGCACACGCCTTCTCATGATCGCCTGCAGGATTACCCACTATGCTAAACTTCAAAACCGCAAACAATGTCGGAGATGCTAATGACGTTCGATTTGACCGCTTTCTTTTCCTACTGTTCCGTTTTATCTTACCGATAATGGCATTCGCTTCAAAAAAAATACTACTAGTAAGAAAAAGTAACTACTGTGGTCCTTTCAAATCACCACCACCAGGCAATGCAATTAATGGCGAGGATCCTTATAGACTGATGCAAAAGAACTCAGTGTCACCCACTTGAATCGATTTGGCAAATAGTTCGTCAATATCAGTGTATCTGTTCAGCTAAACACGCCTTCTCATGGTCCGCTTTTTTAAAAAAAAAACGGCAGTCGATAGAGTACATAACTTGTTAATGATGGTCCTTAGCAAATCACCGCACCATGCAATGCAATTGATGGCGAGGATCCTTACAGTATTAAGGTGGAAATTATTATAATTAAGATAATTGTTTTATAATCCACATACAATTAGCCATGTGAATAATAAAGTTCGTTATAAGGTACGATATTATATGGCATAACTAAGGAATATATTCTTAATGTTAATGTGAGAGAGTGATCACAATTTAGGAAATTAAGTGGTTAACATAAAATAATGAGAATAACAATTATTAAGCGAGTTTTATAATTCATTTAGATTAATATAAATATATGGAGTTAGGTGAAATATATTTTATGATTCGGGAAATCATGTGAAGTAAAGGTGTAGATAATGTATAGTTGGAATTTGATAAAAAAAACATTAGGAGCAAAGAAGAAATGTCATGGTTTAAAGGATTGAACAAGTATATGAACTTTATAATTCAAGGGTTTATATTACGATTTGTGTGGACATGTTGTCTTGGAAACATTTACGAGTCAACCCAGCCGACCAAGTCAATCCAATCGACCGGGGTTGACCAAGTCAATCCAATCGACCTAGCCCACCTAATAGACCAAAGCATGTCATGTTGCCCGACTGACAATAATTATAATAAACACAAGGGTCAACTCTATTATCCCTAAAGCTCAAACGAGGTAGCAGTTATTTCTTTTCTCATTTCCCTACTGTACAGCGGGGAAAGATTACAAAAAACGGTTTTAAGCAAAACGTTATTTAGCCTTAGAGACCTTAGGATGAAGGCGGAACCGTCCCAACTGAATTGCGTGAGCACTACCCTCGGTAACATAAACGGAGTACTGTAGGCCATCATTAGATTTGTCTTACCTAGATAAATCCGTAATAAGTGAGGAATATTTATTTGACAGATGGCACAAGACCTCGGGTCGGAATTAAAGAAAGGGAACGCCAAAACCCTTTTACTGTGGGTCCTTTCAAATCACCGAACCCTCTGGGGAATGCAATTAATGTCAACCTGGGGGGAAGAGATCTTAAAACAGAAGAGTGTCAGCCACTTTACTCGATTTAATTAATATTTTAACGCTATCGGTGTATTTGTTCATCTGTACGGTACTACTCATAGTCGCCTGAAGGATAACCCACCCACTCTGTAGATCTTCATCACTGTAAACCATGTGGGAGATGTTAAAACGTTCGATCTGACCGCTTGCTGTGCTCACTGTCCCGTCTTATTTTACCGGGAAAAGCATTTGATTTGAAAAAATTTGCCCAAATTTTGTACGGCCTTTAGCGCTTCTTAAAGAAGCGTCATAAGGAAAAGTAAACAAAAAAAAACAAATCATACGTTAGAGTAATGTTTGAGTTGGGTATATGGCTATTTTTACGCCACTTTTATAAGTTATCTTATACTTTTTATTGTACTAAAAGTAAAGCATTTCTTTAGTGTAATGTCTAGTGAGAAGATCTGGTTTTCAGGGGCCATTCGGTGAGTTTTACTCACATAATTAATGTTATTGAGTGTAACAGACCTACGGATTAGGTATTGTGACGGGAGAATTTAATGACAAAAAAAAATGTAAAAATACTTATAAACTAGGGATGTTGTAGTGAACAGATGGAATCACATGAGTGGTTAAGTGTAAATAATTAATAAAACTTTAGTGTGCCAGAGTGTTATTACTAGGCCGAAAGTTAGGCTTAGTTTGGAATAAATATGCAAAATATGGGTCTTAGAAATATTGAGGACCTGGATGAAATACATAGGGACGATTAGGGGTGAATTCGTAATTATGGATAATTATGGTCAAGGCAGTATCCAGGAGGTCAACCTTCGCTAGACTTAGGATGTTGATCAAATCAGATGAGAAAATGATTAAATAAGAATTTAATAAAGTTTAGGAATTAAATGTAAGATTTATCCAACTATTCGGGTTAAAGAAGAAATTTTGAAAGTTTGGGTGCGATAATGAAAATATGACAGACCAGGGCTGCTACAAAATAGCTGGAAGTTCTTGGGTTAAATATGGAAATAAATTGATGATTATATAAATGGTATAATTGTGACATTGTAACAATTTGTGTGTAAAGAATTTAAAATGAGGAAATATATGTGCACTTACTAGAATAGTCAAAAGTGAATGTATTTTATACTTTTAGTATATGGTGGGAAATATGTATATCATACATGTTGCAATAAGTGTAATAAGAGAGTTTATAATACACATGAAATGATGCATGTTAATATTTTAGAGGAGATGAGATATAAGATAAAGTTGGGAACTTAATCAAGATTACATAAGTTACAATATCACATGGTGTAACATTAAGAGTACAGTCTTGATGTTAATTATGTGTGGGAGTTATCACGTATAAGGAAATTAAGTGCTTCACATAAATAATGAGGATAACCATTATTAAAGAGATTGTTATAACTCACATGGATTAATATAGATATATGGCTTAAGGAGATATGTATAATACGATTGGGTAATCATCTGAGCTTAAGTGTATGAACATATAAATTAGATTCGGTTCGGTTAGGATTGGATCGGGTTCAATGGTTTAATTAGATTCGGGTGATTTCGGTTTGGTTGAGTTCGGGTTTGGGTGCTTTCGGTTCGGGCTAGCCTTTGAGTCATTCGGTTTTTTAGGGTTACAGGTCAAATTCGGGTGACTTATCCGGGCTTAATTGACAAAAATTTTAAAGTATGAATTTTAAGCAACCCTTTGTAACTTGCATTGATTTTCATATGCGGCTCCAAATTATTTTAATATAGTGTTACTGTTGATCAAGACTGCTATTGTGTATAGGTTGGATAAAATCAAACTGGATGACAAATTTTAAATGAATTTAAACTATACACCTATTATTGTAGACTAAGTATAAATTAAGCTTTTGTGAATTAGTGGTCAATATTCGGCAATCGACGTCCAGTCTACCCTGCCCACGCTCGACGTCGTTCCTCCCGTCGTCCCGCGCCCGTCACACCCTGAGCTCATCACCTCGCATAAGCGTTGCGCATCTACACCCATCCATCACCGCCTTGCACAAGCGTCACACGCCCACGCCCACGCCCATCCATAAACATTACACACATTCCTAAGTCTTAAATATAAAGAAACCTAAGTTAATAAAATATAGAGTAATAAAATAGTAATACACATCGTTATTGTCTTATAAAACATTTTAGGTTAAGTTGTGAAGGTAGATGGAATAATGTGGGGATTATTCGTCCTCCAAAATGCTAGTCTATCTCACGATTCACAATAATCTACCATTTGGAATATTTATTTTCCTCATTTTATTGCATGATTTTCTTTAGGCATATACACATTAATCTTGAATAGTATATGTCTCAACTAAAAAGTTTAGGTTTCATAATTAAACTTCATCAACATTTAAACCATTCCCAAGTCTCATGTCCTAAACATAATAAAAAACCTAATTTTATTAAAATCAAAATTAGTATAGTATTATAAAATAGTAATGATACACATTAAATTGTATTATAAAATATTTTAAAGCAAAAACATCTATAGTTTGTAGCAAAACATCCATGTGTTGGGAAGGGTAACAACATAGTTTATGAATGTTTTATTACAACAAGGCTTGAGATGCTTGAAGATTGAAGATGTTCAATATTATATATATCATTTGTGAGCAATGAACACCTATTGGATGTCTAAATCTTCATTTTGTGTTTTTGGTTTCAAGATTATTTTTACGGTTGGAACAACTATAGTAGATTTAGATTTAACAAAACATTCGGGTGGATTCGGTTCGGGTGAATTCGGTTCGGTTGGATTCGGTTATACCAAATTTCGGTTTGATTCGGTTTGGTTCGGTTCGGATTTTCGGGTCACATTTCGGGTCACACTATTCGGTTTAAGTTCGGGTTCGTATCGGGTTGGATCGGTCGTTTTTCTGGTTCGGGTCACCTTTGCCAGGTCACTGATATGCAACCAAGCGCGAGTTTGTCACACGAACTTTTATAATTAAATTTTCAAAAAAAACGAGCGGGTATCATGCCCAGCTATGTTTGTCGGCTCATCGAATGACTGCATCCGCCGACTTGAAAATCGATACTATAACTTTTTCACATAAAGAGATAGATCTAGTAGGCATATTGCTTTATTTACGAACCTGCAGTATTCGTGTCTTTTCAGTACGGCACGATATTCAACGATTTATGAGGAGCCCCCCGCCCCGCGGAAGAAATGATTATCCCTACACCACATAAATAGTGGATTGCCTTAATCCCACCCGGTAGATCATAAATCTACCCCTTGCGTCCATACCCCTCCCTGATCCTCACCTTCCCCAGCTGCTACATAATCCGCCAACCGGCTCTCGCCTGCGTCCGTTACTCCATCACCTTTCCTCTTATAATTGCATCCCCTCCCATCATTGTGTTTCCCTAAATATGGAGTCCTTTCGTTTTAATGGTATTTTGTTGTCTCCTGATCGTTGCCTTTTGGGGAAAGTTTACTCACACACTGTGGTTAGTCTCCCCATACTGGCAGCTACCTTGAGGGAAAGCTGGAGCCCTTTCGGTCGGTTTCAATTATGTGAGGCGGGCACTAACCTCTTTCTAGTTCAATTCGAGCAACTTTATGCCATGAATGATGTTCTCACTCGTGGTCCTTGGAGTCGACAATCGACTGTTCGTCCATTCAGCAGCTGCAATGGGGTCTACGTCCAGAGGTCCACGAATTTCGGTGGGTCCCTTTCTGGGTCCGAATTTATGATGTTCCACGTTCATTGTGTAATATCATGTTTGCTGAAGTGGCTGCTGCAAGGCTGGGGTGTTTTCATGGGCATCGTCGACCATCCTGCCCAGTCCGGGTATGAGTACCTTAGATTAAAGGTGCTGATTGACATTCAACAACCACTGTGTAAATCATTATCCTGGATCATTGGAGGCAACACAATGGTACTTACCGTTAGGTATGACAACATGCCCGCATCTGTTGCTATTGTGGGTTGTTTCTGCACTCCGCGGATCATTGCCCAAATATCCGGTTGATCATTCACAAGAAGCTCCTTATGGTGTAGGGTTGATCTGATGTTTACCAGGCCTGGCTCCTAACCCGGGCGCATTACTCACAAGCTAGTTGGCCACACACGGGGGGGGCAGGCACCGGGTGCACCATGGGTACCCCCTTACTCACAATATAGTTGGCCACACATGGGGGGTCAGGCACCGGGTGTTCCACCATCGGGACTTCCTGCTGTCTCGAATGCTACGGAGTAGCGGTCTCACTCACTCCCAATGTCCATGCACTCGATCTCGAGGTTACCACTGCCCCCACCCTGGAATACGGGAAACGTAAACCTGAACCTCTCCCCGATACAGTCGACATGCAACACCCAGAAAACGAGTCGCAAACGGAAGAAGGCGAAAATGACGGTGAATTTGTTAGGTTCAGCACTTGTGAAAAAATGTTGTTAATCGGTCGAAGCGGTATCGTCTCTAGTCTATGTTCCACCTTTTGGTTTTGTTCCGCCCCTCAAAATGCATTTTCCTTTTTCATTTCAACAAATGTAATGTTTGTGCGGGGGTGTAGCATGTTTTGTTTTCCACGAGGCTCAGTGTGCTTGATGGTTATGTGGTAAGGGTCGATATCGATGTGGAGCAATTCTGTAACGTATTGATGTGAAGTTGTACGTCTTTTGTGGTAATGCTGAATTTTTGATGATATTTAATGAATGCATGGTTGCTAATTAAAGGGTGCTTGGATATAATTATCACATTCAATACCATTAGGGTGATGCAAGTCTGTCAACGAAATCTGTTGAGCACGTACATGGGCTACTAGTAATGTAACTTACATACGTTTTCAGGAGTACAAAATTAACAAAACAGGATTTCCCAATATGATGAGTTACGGAATATCACTATGACCAGTTCGAAGACTAAAGCGTACAAACAAAAGTAGATGTTAATAGTTTATTCGTGCAAATACGTCGGGTAGCGTTGGCCGTAGCTCCCAGGGAGGCAAATGATGACACACACAATTAACAAGATCTTATCCGCTGGGGTCCTCTCTGAAACCTGATTCCTCTATAAACGTAGGTGTTGAATAATAATGTATTACTAGCCAAACAATCTGCAAAACGCAACCTTTGTAAGTCGATGCGTTGCCGCACGCGGGTTTTCCAAGAATGTGTTAATGTCCATATGGTTAACTGCAGTTAACTCATTATATTTCGGATCAGATGTATAGCCCAATATATACAGCACGTGTCAGCTTTTTTTGAGGAAATAGCCACCTCAAACCCAACAAGGCACTCTAGTTACAGGGGCATAATTACGTATGTCTCGAGTCAACTTTTTTTTTTAGAACTTACCTATTATTAACGAGAATAAAAGTGCAAGTACATCCGCTGGAATACCCGAATCCAAAGACAATAATCCCCCAAAGCCATGGCGTCTTCTAGAAATTAGATGTGGCACTCGTACCTATGCACGTAATAAACGAAAACACTACCTGCAAAATTCACCTAAACATCTATCCAAAATTCTGATTGTTTCATCATGTAACGTTCTCCTTAATTACCGGTCGTATCAAACCGAACCAACCAACAGTATGCGGAATACCATAAACTTTGATGAACCATGGCCGCACCTGGTAAATAGTAATAATTTGTTAACAATACATTGTGAGGACCACGGTGACATATATTCACATTGCAGGGACGTCAACTGCTGGCATGATTAATTGATATTGGTGTAAGTCACATTTTTCCAATACATCTATTGTTCAAATATGTTATATATTTTTATTGGGTATTTAGCAGAGAATTTTGAAGTTTTGGTAACACTAATCATATAACATTATTAACTAAGAGATGCCGCCTACGAACAGTACATTACTACTATTGCCAATTACTACGTACTGAACATAATATTCCGATTAACATGCTCAAGTAAGTGTCAGCATCCATTGACCAAAAGAGGAGATCAAGCCTGAACAGCTAAATTATACTGTAGTTAAGTAGGATATCGCTCCATTCCAGTAGTTGGTTTAGATTATCGAGCGGTACTAGGGACAAAACACACAAACACACAAAAGTGATGTCAATAGGATGATGACCTGCTATTCAGGGTCCATTACAAGAAGGGAGTCCTCCGATAGGCTTTCACTTAATTCCAACATAAAGTGCTACTCCAGAGGGTGGCGTCACCTTACTGTTTGTATCGCCAGATGATACGGTGGTTTCGCTCGGCCCAGCATTATATTTCAGCTGGAAGGCCAGCATATTATGCACTAACTTTTGCACAGCAATAACTTCATCCAAGTGACGTTGGTTCATATCGGACATCCTGGCCAGCACGTCTTTGGTCCCCCCTATTGCTTCCAATGCCAATGAGTTTATCTCCTGTGTGCTTTTTTGCAACCATTATGAGATTTCTCACCAGCTGACAAAGCTCGTTGTAACAACGGTTCTGGTCTGTGCTTGTGGGGGTGACTGGCGGCGTGGTTTTTTTTAGCACCTCTTCCTGTATCTGGTTGCATCTGAAATATAAAAGTGGATACCCCTAATCATTAGTGTTCAAAACTTGAGGAATACTTCATACCATGGCGTTTATGCGTTAACGAGTTTACAAACAAGTAGCAAACCGCCGTAAACATTAGTTAATAAAATTAAAACAAAAAGAATACCCAAAAGATCAACCATCGTTTCCAAAAACGATACACTATCGTCTAGCTAGCTTATGGTAAAGTCCCAATTTGTGCTCCTTTCCCGTCTATCGCGATAAATGGTAAAAAAAACACAATTTGAAGATCTTTTAACATACAGTTATACTTCGACCGTAGGGATGTGTTATTTTGAACCTGATCTGAACGTCTGTATAAGGTTACGCGAGCAAGAATAAATAATTAATTCAGATGCAGAACCTTTTTCCTGCGGGATTTTTCCTTTAGGGTTTAGCCCAGTGAGGTTTTAACGAGGCCTCTTGTAGGACAATATACTCCGACGGTAACCAGTATAGATCTGTTGTTGTTATGGAGGAAATATAGCCGATTGGAAATTAACTATATAAAAAAAATGCAGAACATTCGAATCTGAGACCGACCAATTCAGAGCAGAAATGAGGAGGTACATTCAAATTGAGGAGGGGGCTAGAATATGAGAACAAGTTGCTGATCCCCAGGATAATAAATAGGGGAGGGGGGGGGGGGGTTAGGCGGGTACCCTGATTGCTCTACATTTGTCAAACGGGCTGTCCATTCCAGATTTGGGTCATATCTGTTCGGGTTAATATCCGTTTCTATTTTACTTTTATTTTTCTAACAGCACCTGGTCTGTTCTATTTTCTTTATCGCCCCCAGACTTTCCTAAATTTGTAATAACTACAATAGTTTTTATAAATGTTACTTTTATCTCCCAAACTTTATTAGATTCTTATTTTATGTATTTCTCTTACCTAATTAACTTGATCAACACCCTGAGGCAATGTTTGTTTACGAGGGAAACAGGAGGGAAGGGAAGGGAATTAGTGATTTGGTCCCTCCCCAGTGTTTGTTTAGACAAAATTATGTACGGGAAAGGAAAACATTTCCCTTGCTATTCCCCGCGCTGTTAAAAAAATTTCCCCTGTCAATTGGACGGGAATGGTATTCCCTCACATCACATGTGGTAGATATAAGATACTAGATTTGTTTCAGGTACTTGAGAATAATTTGCTAATAATTATGAGTCACTTCATAATATTTAATAAAGTTGATTTTATTAACTGACAGTATTGTATACGGCTCTGCACAAAATGTTTAATAAATAGTAATGATCAATTCTCATAAAGTATACTATATTACACGGTTGATACTAATTAATCAAGATATTTTGATCTTTTTAATGTACCTACAAGTATATAATCAGAATAATTACAAGAAAATATAAAAGTAACTTTATTTTGAATTTCAATCTTATGTTTTTTAATTATTCTCCAAAAAAATCAATCATATTCCCTTCCCATTTTTAGATACAACCAAACAACATACATATTTTCCCATTCCCTTTCTCATTCCCCTTGTTTTTCCATTCACATTCCCTTTCCCGTTTCCTTGTTGAATCCAAACGGTGCCTGAGTCTAGCCAGGGTTGACCACCAAAATACCGCCTTTACCGTGACATTTTGATACTCTAAAATATAGTACTCCGTATTTATTTACACTTGTTTGTTGACAGTGACACTGTAACAGAGGACGGGAGGAGAACTAAACCCTAGTATCCTCCACTCCGCCCGATGTGCATGTCAATGTGTCCCCTCGTTCTCCATTTGTTGAGTTTGCCTTTTCATTCCCGATTATTAGCTCCTCATCCTCCTCACAAGCAAGCACACAGCTCGACTGTCCACTACAGCAATGGTAAATCTCCCTGAACCTAGCACAGACGCAGATCCAAACCCAAACCCGATTCCATACAGGATCGACATACGAAGCATACGTGATTGTTCAGCGCAAGCGCGAGAATTAATAACAGGTCATGATGATTACGGTTCAAATTTTCAACGCAGTTGACGAAAGAGTATTGTTTACGCATGCTCACCGTACTGTAGCTGTTCAGTCGGGCGACCTGACAGGTCATGATGTAAACAGTAGTTAGTTTGAAATCAACATTTATTGAACAAATATGTTGATGAATTTACATTATTTATCATATCGCTTAATTGAACACATACACTGGTAGTCCATAGTAGTGGGTAGCACTTCCGTTTTACAAACCCTCCGCAGACGGTAATCATGAAACTCGAACCTTGACTGCCGAGCGGCCGTGATTTGAAAGGACCCCCGTACCGTACAGAAAAATTGCAGACCTATCACCAACTCCGTCTAAAAATGTGGCTACCGAGTTTCGCATTTTTTAGTAAACCGGCTTCAGTTATTATTGCCTCACGTTATCAGAAGTGACACAAGTTCGTTTTTTTCTTTTTATTCATTTTTTATTTTGTAAACTATCGTCGTACATGAGTAAATGCAGACGTTGTTAATCTGAGGGTTATACTCACGTGATCCCATCGTTATGGATAACACCCCTACGCAGGTTCAAAAAAATATTATCAAACACAAAATAACCAACACAGATCAGGCCTTTTGGGATCTTAAGCTTGGAGTACTATGACTATCCCATCCAGTTGTCACTAATTTTGACAAGTGTGTTCCACGGTGCAACAATCCTGGTAAGATTCAAGTCGGAAGTAATCGGAATCTTAAGCATGGTTTACGTTGTTGAGGGTCTACAGAATAGGTTATCCTGCGGTGACCATGGAAAAGTGTGTATAGTTGAACAAACATACTGATATAGTTGAATTATTTATCAAATCGATTGCACCAGGGTGTCACTCTTCCGTATCAAGATCTTGTGCACTGTGGGGATCCAGGCCATTTATTGCACAAGACGGTGATTTGAAAGGACCTACAGTAAAAAGTTCCGTAGTTACCATCATTATCTGCTGCTCCGCATAGGGGGGGGAGGGGGGGGGGACGTTTTAGGCGTATGAGCACATTACTGATTTGAAAATTTGGGCTTTCGCCATTGTATTAATAGAGGTAACACAAGCGGACCGGTATCACGGGCCTCATTAAAACCTCCTCATGTAAAACCCAGTGAGAAAAAACATGAGGAAAAGAGTACCCACCATGTCCAAGTACAAATCTAAAACCGCGCTAGGGGAAACGCAAATAACAACGAGAGAACTACAAATATGTGCCCCCCAAGGGCACAATCCAGACAACCCTACTTATACAAAATCCTTGAGGGTGGTCAATTCAATAAACACCCCACATGAAAACGGTATATCCTTCCACCACACCTTGGTCCATCTCCTCACTCCTAATTTTATCTGTATGTTAAGCCGTGATACATTAAGAGATTCACCTCGAAAGACCACATCATTCCGATGCATCCAGATAAAATAAACACCATAACAGAAAGTAGACCTCCAAATCCTTTTACCTTTTGCTGAGAGGGCAATAGCAAACCAATCTTGGTAGATAGTTGCAATCGATTCCTTGAAGTTTGGAAGCTCCTTCTTCCACACTGGAGAAGGAGCTTCCAAACTTTATTTATACTCGAACACAAAAAAAGGACGTGTTCAATGGTTTCTATTTCTCTGTATACCATGGGCACCAACATTGTGCAATGGGAACAAGGTCCCTTTCGAACAGGAAATCACGTGTAATGAGCCTTCTCATCAGAGAGAACCACAGCATATATTCTACTCGCGGTTCACAAAGTACTGGTTTATGGTAAATTACAGTTGATAAACGTCCATGAACAGCTATTAAACGTAATCTGATGGTCACACGCACACGATCCCATGGCCAATAGGTGGTGATTACCTAAAATAAGCCTTATTACCAAACGTCAGTTAACGACCGTAAGTAAGTCTCTACAGTACCACCTTTTTTGAAATAAATGATTGTCTCGGGAAAAAAAGATGGAACAGTATGTACAGCAGGCGGTCAAATCGAATGTTATTATTAGTACTGCGAAACGTGAGCTGTGGGCCAAATGTGAGGATTAATAAGACTCCCTCCGACCTTGACCGTCTATATACTATTTGGATATGTCGTTTGACTTCAATTTTTACATATAAGATAATTATTTTGAAATTTAAGTTTGCATATGATTCCTTACATGATAAACTATATAATCAATTTAGTTTTATAAAATTATTTTACCTATGTGTTTAATATTGAGGTGGAAAACGTGCCAAAATCAAACAGGACACTTATGACGGGAGAGGTAGTAGGAAATAAATTTTTCTGACACATGAAAGTTCCGACATTATTAATGCCCGCTATGCACTATTTTCCACCTCTATCATAACGCCAGCTTACCTGCGTTTGGACGGAAAAAGCTAGACATTATTACCTTTCCGCTCAGCTTCACATTACCAATTTACCCCTTTTAATTTTCAACTATCCCACCGACTGCCCATTGTCATTAGTGCGGCACTCAATTACACTATTCATTTCACATGCAAGGGTACGATAGACATTTCTTTGGATAATCTCCTAAGTAGTAAACGTCTCAGTCGAACGGGGGTGACTAACGATGCAGATTAATGTGCAATAAAGCACAGTGATAACCAGATTAAGGTTGACATTAATCTAGGTATAATTTTTGAAGCGGCCATCGAACGGGTTCGTAGTCGAAAGAATAACCTCCTCTCAAAATCAGCCTGGACATTGGAGGGCACCATGTAGTCCATGAGAGAGAAAAGCTCTCTCCTCTTATTCTTGTTTTAGTTTTTCCTTGTCCTCATGGTTTTACTTGGTAGTTCAACAACTAGTCTCTAGATGTTCTTTTGCTTAATATTAAATCTGTTAGGAGATTTTTTGCTGTGTACAGGTTGTGTTTTAGTTTCATTGTATTTTGTGGGTTTTGGGTGGGATTTACAATCACAGCTTCCAGCTTCAACGTTGTTGCCAGAGCCGAAGAGTCTAATCTTTGCTCCGTGGAGCAGATGACTGTCAATGAAGTCTGATGCCGACAAAGCCGGTTGTGCCGCTAGCACCAACGGTGGTGCCGATGGCGGTAGCCATGGGGATGGTGCGTTCACACTTCACACTGTCAGCGTGGAGAAGAAGGCAATACAGCGCACTCTATTTTAGAAATGACATCCTCAACTTTTCAGATTTAGGGCCAAAAGTAAATCTCTCTCCTGATCGGGAAGTACTACCATCAGAAGTTGAGATTCCCCCAACAACAACATGAGTATTGACACAGAAGTGCAAGATGTCTGGCGGAAAGCAGAGCCAGAAGTGCAAGATGTCTGGCGCAACATGAGTATGAACTCCGGCCCTGCTTTGCGCCATGAAAGCTAATCCAAGGACCCCTCTCTCATAATATCTGACATCAAGGCGGCCATGAAAGCTATCATATGGATGAAGATGAATACATCCAGCACGGACTTTGATTGGCTCGATATAGGAGGCGTAGCTAGTGAACTTTTTGTACATCCTAATGTTTTGTATTGGGGCAGTGGGCCTTGTAATTTTTATATTAGGATTCCATTAAAAAATATAGATTTATGAATAAATATGTTAAATTTCGAAGTCAAATTAATTCACTGGTGGAGCGGACGTCAGTTGAGACTGCCTTTCGGTTTAAAACCGTAATTAAGGCCCTTTTCCGGTCCGGCCATTCATGGACTTTACAATACGGTTATCGTTGAAACCGTACTGTAAAGTGTATGTTTTAATAGTTTTCATTTTTTTAATTACAAAGCTACACAATTGCAACAGGGGCGATATGCGACAGAGGGCATCATAGCAACAGATGTGCAGAAACTGCACAATTGCAACACCTGAGTCAAATAGCAACAACACAATTCATTCTCTGCGCACAATTGCAACAGAGATAACATTTAATATATACACCGGATCAAAAACTGTTACAACTGCAGAATCTGTTATAGCAACAAAAAATATTAAATACAGCAGAATCTGTTACAGCAGCTAGCAATTCATTAAATGTGATCATTTCAGTTTCATGCCACTACAATATATACAAAAGCTAGCTAGCTACCTGAGAAGGGAAGAAATGGTACCAAGCCAGAACAAGACACGAAGAGCTTCCGGCCGCTCTAGCCAGATGAGAATAGAGATACATGGAGCATCCGGCCGCTTTGGCCGAACGGAAATAGAAGCACATAGGGCATCCGGCCGTCCCCAGCCGGATGAAAATAGGACTTAGGCAAGGCAAAATGCAGTACGACCGACCGCCTGTGGTCAACCAAAGATACTAAAAGAGGGTAAAACTGTACTTATACATGTAAAATACAGGCTGGCACCATGGAACCAAGGCCCAAAAAACTATAAATAGGGATGTACCCCCGTGAAATAAGACAGGCAACATTTGGCAATCAAACTTACACTCAATTCCAATTAAGGCTCTCTCTCTCTTTCTATACTCTTGCGAAACTCTGTGACCAAGACCAGGTAACGTAGAATAGAGGACCAGATGGGATTGTATTAGGATAGCATATACTGTTTCATTTGGCGCCGTCTGTGGGAAACGAACAGCAAGAAGCAACCACGAGACCAGACAAACAGGAAGTGATCCGTAACAATTCGTAATGGAAATCCTGATAAGCGGAAGAGGGCGCCCGCAATGATAAAACCACCCTTCCTTTTGAGAAGGACCGGTGTAGGACTCCTGGAGAGGAGGAGATGAAGAAGAGGAAGCCATGATGTCGTCTCTTTGCTTACTCCGGAGCTCAGGGTCTTCGGGAACTTGCCGGTATTCTGCCACTCCTGCCCACGCCGCTTCTTTGGCCGCAGCAACATCAATAGAAAATGAGGCCGAAGCCTCAGGATCGCCAGAGGTTTGTCCTTCTCCCGATATTACTGGCAGTGGAGCCTTTGGCTTTGATGTGGTTTTCTTCTTTAGTCTTTGCCTAGCAGGAGCAGAAACTGCCGCAGCAGTAAAAATGGATACAATGTCATTACTAGAAGCCTCAGGTGTATACGAAGCCGGAAGCAGAGGAGCACCACAAAAGCCAAAAAAAAAAACAAAAAGGAACAAGAGTTCAGTCAAACCATGGTCTGCCGGAAGTTCTGTTGCCTCCAAAGTGTTCCCTTGAGAAGGATCTGAAGAAAAGTAGCCCGACATGTCAGGAAACTGCTCGCAAATCGGGGTCGGATGACCGGACTCCCGCTCCAAGCGAGAACCTAAATACAGACCCGAACCAGGGGTGAGGGGAAGAAAAACACGGTGCCAGCCCACTCAGGGATCACGTGCCAAGTACCTGACAATCCGGCGGCGGCATGTTCAGGAGATTCCACCCTTTTCTTTTTCTTCAAGTGATCAGCTTGATCATCCCTGGACTCTTGCCTAGAACGCTTTGAGGAAGGGGGGGCATCCCCCAGGAGCTGCTCAGCCGCATCAGTAGCTGCTTCCAGGGTGTCGTAGTAATCGATCTTCTCGTCCCCAACCTTGAAGGTGACAAAATTCCAGTTGTAAAATGGACCGATCTTCTCCCCCTTCTGGAAGAAATCTACGTTCAACGCACCAAAGTAATAAGAAAACAACGAAGACGGCAAAACTCGTACTAAAATCAAAAGGGACTTACTGTGATAAGTCTTCAAAGAGGATAGGCGTGCTTTTGTGAAAAACGCCTCGACGGTCGGTGGCTTTTTGTTTACTGCCCTCAGAATCTTCGAAATGGGCAGCTCGGCCAGAGGGGTTTCAGGAGAAAGCAGGTGGCCTTTGCCAACTTCAGCGCAGTAAGGGACGCCCAAGACCCGGCCGGATGGAGGGACAATAACGAACCACCGTGGACTCCACCCATGAACTTTCTTATAGTAAAAAGGGAGTATCCGGCTTTTGCAATAAGGGTTAGACTATCGGGATCAACTCTAACCGTGAAGAATCGAACAAAATCGGTACCTTCCGGCCGAATCTTGTTTTCTTCACAGAGAGAGACGAAGGCGTGAAGATGGGAAATGGCTTTTGGGTGAAGATGGGCAAGAGAACAGCAGCGGCGAAGGAGGAAGCCCAGAACAAAGGGATGTGGGGGAATGGTCAGGCCGGAGCGGAAGAAGTCAGCATAGACCACGTACCCACGGCCGAAGTCGTCGTTGGGGTGAGAATCGGGGACGGTAAGTAAATCTGGGTGCCCCGTGGGGCTTCGACGCCCCTGAGGCAGAGTAGAGGGAAGAATAATCAAGGGAGGAAGGAGAAGGCTCGCGCCCGGACAAAAAGGCCTTTACAGGTTTCAGATACGTGGGGCGAAAGCCATTGGAAGAGCGGCAGCCCTGAATCGCCTCAATGGCCGGCGGAAAATTCGCAGCAAGCTTACTCTGTTTTGCGGCGGAGGTAGACATTGTTGAAGCTTAGTGAGGAAGCGAGGGAAAACGATAACAAAGGGAGAATAGAACGCGATAGCAAAATGGCGAGAAGGAGAAGGGCAGTCGAAACGAGAGAGTAAGAAAGAGAAAGAAGCTCAAAAACTCGGGCTTTAAGGAAAGCTTTCTCCCGCCCAAAATAAATATATATATGTACGTGTGCAAACAAAAACACTTTTCTGCAGGGGAAAAGAAAGAGCTACACGCTTCCTAAAAACGGTTCCGACGTTTGGACGAAAGAGGAACCCTGCAAATTCCACACTGAAAACAAGCGAAAAATTCAAAAAAAGCGGTAAAGAGCGAGTCCAGGTCACGAGCTACGCACATGGCCAATAAAAAGTTCTTTCTCTCCAGGTATGAAGAAAAAGAACTTGTGGGACTGGGATAAGGAAAAGACGAAGCACAAATTTTTAGCCGAAACACAATACACAGAAGTTCTATTTTCTTCACCAAAATTCAGAAAGATAGAACTTGTGGGACTGATGAGAAGGGAAGAAAGAGTACCAAGCCAGAACAAGACACGAAGAGCTTCCGGCCCGTCTAGCCAGATGAGAATAGAGATACATGGAGCATCCGGCCGCTTTGGCCGAATGGAAATAGAAGCACATAGGGCATCCGGCCGTCCCCAGCCGGATGAAAATAGGACTTAGGCAAGGCAAAAAGCAGTACGACCGACCGCCTGTGGTCAACCAAAGATACTAAAAGAGGGTAAAACTGTACTTATACATGTAAAATACAGGCTGGCACCATGGAACCAAGGCCCAAAAAACTATAAATAGGGATGTACCCCCGTGAAATAAGACAGGCAACATTTGGCAATCAAACTTACACTCAATTCCAATTAAGGCTCTCTCTCTCTCTCTCTCTCTTGCGAAACTCTGTGACCAAGACCAGGTAACGTAGAATAGAGGACCAGATGGGATTGTATTAGGATAGCATATACTGTTTCACTACCCTACCACTCCATTGTCATAAATAAGGATGCCATGATCTCTCTGACATGATATAAGTCTTTTGCATCGTAAGATTCATATTTGGCATAATGCTCTTTAATCTGGAACGATTTAAGGAATGGAACCCATAATGAGATTAAGATAAACACAAAAAAATCTGCCGAAAAGAAATAAATAGCAGCGTTCGTATTACCTTGTCTCTAGAGTTCTGAAATGTTGTGAAGTACCCGCAAAACTCGTACATATACCGCATCACGTAGTACCCGCAACTCCTAGAATCCTTTTGGGTAGGGCACTAAATCCCCAAAATTCACAAATGTAAAACAATTGTACAAAGATAAGCAGCATGAATGAAATACATGAATTACCAAACCTTGATGTTATCGACGGTCATTCCCTCAAACTCTGCCTGAGGGGTTTTACTGTAACAACTGTCACATAGCAAGTAGATTAGTTTTGGTACAAAAGACGAACAAACAATTAAATAGTAAAAATCTTACGATTTGATTAAGTCTTCATTGTTGAATTTTGTGCATTGCCCCAGTGGATCTAGAACGAGCAGAGTAGCGGTGGCAGTGCAGAAGATAAACAAAGCCCAGTGGAGGCTACAGATTAAAAAAAAAGGGAAATGAGAAACGAAGGTAAAAAAGTTAGCTAATTAGTATGTAATTCTATATCAGAACTCACGTTTGGTGATACGGCATTAGGATAAATAATTTATTCTGTTCATCAGCAACATTGAAGCAATGCTCCATGTATTCACAAAACCTCCCCGGGTCCCTATTGACTGAGTCGAACGATAAATGCTCCGGGCACACTGCAGTAATGGAGGTGATGTTCTTCTCATGACATCTCTCAAGTAGACATCTATTATATCACATGCACTATAAAAAGTTAGTCAATGCAACTTCGTAGATACTTATTCTATATGTTTTTACAGTATGAAGAAAGAACACTAACTTTAGAAAAGCTTGAATAATGTTAACGTTCAGGTAATCTCCACACAGCATCTCTCTGATGTCCCCAAAGTTGATTGCCGTGGTCATATCTTCTTCGTAATGAAACATCGACTTTGGAAGCGTCATCATGAAGTTGATAGTTTGAGGTGGCTTCGCAATGATCTTGTCGTATAGATTCATCTGATAAGGCCCTAACTGATCCACAATTTTTGCTGGCAGTGAGAACTTACTTTCAGGCGCCTTAGAAGTTCTGGTGCGAGCACGGACGGGCGCTGGATTCTTACTTTTCGCACCCCGACTCACTGGATTCTTACCCTTCACACACAACAATTAAGCATGAATGTAAAGATAATTACTAACTGATTATTATAGTAACATTAAACATCTATCTAGAACATACCCTTGTACTTCTGACAGGATCCGCCGGCGCCCCGAGCTCTTCTCTGGGCCGGGCTACGCGGCGAGGAAGCTCAGGAATCTATAATGGATCATATTAGACAGTTAATGCTAAATAATGGATTTTATTGGATACTAAACGGTAGTCAAACAGTAATACCGCATCGGTTACAACAATATAACATGCTGGCCAGGGCAATATGTCTCCCTTCGCTTCAATCAGCGTGCATTTGTTGTCAAACGCCATTGGGAGGTATGCATTCTCAAATCCATCAATTATCAGGTCCAAGGTCACACGCGCGTAGAATGCGGGTAGACGTACGAAACTGATGAGCGTGAGTGGACTTGATGGCAACACCGTCCCGTAGGCCACATCTACAGGGTGCCCGTCTAATGGTAGTTGGAGACGGCATTTTTTTTGCTCCTTTAATAAAACATAGATATTGCGTGAAATAAATAAGTGTGTCCAACCTAATACTATTTTAAGGACTTTATTTATGGAAAAAAATAGTTATACAAAGCTAACCTGGATGTTGGCAAACGGGTACGGGTCAGCGGCCGGAGCACAACTGGACGAGGAAGACGGTAGAGGAGGATCATGCTGCTGCTGAGTAGTTGCATGTGCGATCGAATTCAACGCTTCCTGCAGCATCTCCTCGAAAGCACGACGCTCAGCAGCCAGTTTCTCCTCATTAGCTTGGCGCTCAGCAGCCAGTTTCTCCTCATTAGCTTGGCGCTCAGCAGCGAACTTACGATCTACCATCGCCTCGACTTCAGAAGCATTCATCTGACCCTTCCTAGCAGATGGCGGGAATACGTGCTTTTGACGTACTTCTCCCCCAAATCCTCTAACACGCCCCGGGTGATCCTTCTTCCCAAGCGCTTGATTGAGAGCGTCGTCTTGAGAAGGAGGAGCGTGTATGTCTACTTCTCCTCTCTGTGCCGCTTCATACTGTCCAATTGTCAAAGAAGTTAGCAATAAATTTAAAATCAACACACACTTGATTATATAAGTAAATTATTTAACAGCTACTTAATTTTAAACATTACAATTTGGTTGGCCAGTTGTTCCGTCGCAGCATGACGAAATATCCTCTGACCTTCGCTGTTCGTTGTCTGGCGTCCCAGTATGAACATCTGCACCCTCCTCGCCTCAGAGACATCCTCGATCGGGCATTCACTGCCATCCTCGTTCCTCTGCGTCAGCAAACCAGCTTCTTTCCATCCCTCGAGGCTGCCCATATATCCCCTTCGTCCCATGGTGGGGGTGGAGATTAGCTTCACGGTTTGCCGTGCTTGTTCTTGTATTTGCTGTTAAGACAGTACAACAGAAAATTAATTACAAAATCAGGGATAAATCAGTATGAGCATTAATTCAGAAAAGAGTACATGACACAACATACCCTGAACTCGGGGGTGGAGTGCTGCTCAACGAACTCCTTCCACTCCTCTTCAGTGATCATGCCGTTGTACACGACATACGGCGGAGGCTCGGCGTGGGGGCACCCTGGTGATCCAGTTATCCACCAAGTAGTGGCGGAATGATTTAGCTTTGCCGCCCACCAAAGAAAGAACGGTCTTCTTCACTTCGTCTGGGATCTTGTATCGTTCTTGCACCTCCTTCCAGATGGTCTCCTTAACTTCTTTCGGGACTTGTGGCCATTTGTGGTTGATGCAGCAATGTGATCTGGACAGAGTCCCTAGCATACTAGCGAACTCTGATCTGCTGCCCCCATCATACCTCCCATACTTGTCCCAGATAAGACTGATCTCATCCGGTTTCTGCTGCTTCAACCCGCGGGTCGGACCTCTACCTCTGGGTCTCTGAGTAGCACTCGTAGAAGGTGCACTCATGGAAGGGCCGGCAGCAGTAATGAGAGCTGTAGAAGGGCCAGCAGAAGCTTCGGCAGACGTAGAAGGGCCAGCAGCAGTAGCGGCACTGGTAGAAGGAACCGGTACCCCTTGCTGCTCATCTTCGAACTCGTGGCAAAATAACCACTCCTCTTCATCAGCCATGCCTGCAAGGATCGAAAGAAAATTTGAATTAAATTAAGCATTTCATAATGACACAACAAAATAGACAAAATGTAACAATGGTCTTATACAAGCAAGATATCTCAGATTGTTTTGGCAGTCGATACACGGACAAAATATGTATCCCTTGTCTGAAGGTTTCAGATTGTTCGCCAACACCATGCATAACTTATCAACTCCCTCTAAAAACTTGTCATCCAAATTTCCCCTGTAAATCAACGAACGTTCCATCTCTTTCTAGCTATTTATATGGAGGCAGCCATTTCATACCGTCACCCGTGGCTGAGCCTTGACACTTTTGTATCTTATCAACCTAAATCCATCCATGAGTATTAAATCCCACCGGTGAACGTTTTTTTAATATGTGATTTATTGAAAATTTCGGCAGCATCTCCCTACAGTTCTTCAAATGCACGAAATAATGATATTAATCAAAAATATATGCATTCGAAGCACAATAGAGGGATACTGCTGAAATAATCGGTAAAGTACATATTAAAAACACATTCACACCCTAGGTGTGATATTTAACAATCATGGACAGTCCCGACCGGTAGTTTGTCACATTATATACATATGTAAATCTTACCTCTGGCAGACGATTGGCCGATGCTAAGACGGTTGAGGTAGGAAGCGAAAATAAAGTTGTAGTCCTGATGCATAAACGAAAAACGACAACACTAGATTTCTTCGAAAAATCAAGGTTAAAATGGTAGCTAAACCGCGGAAAAAATTCGACAGCATCTACCCTATATTTCTAACGTTTCCAAATCACTTTTAGCAACATCAAATTCGCACGCACCATCAAAATTACTTATACACTGATTCTATATTTTTTTAGAAGAAAGGTAAGCTGTATTAACTGTAAAGAAATATTTACAAGTACAAGAGATCAACTGCAACAAGCTGCATCAAACAAGAATCACAACTTTGAATCTGCTAAAAGATATATCTAGCAGACCAAAGGCTCTCAACTAATTTCATATTTTAAAACTACACTACTATGTATTAATTGTAAAACTAAATGCTAAGAATAACCAAATCAAACTTACTCTTCAATACAATAAACAAAGAAACATCACCACAGTAGTTTACAGTTTGGTTTGCAATATTACCGTTAGTAAGCACCGAAGTGGGCAAATTGGTGCAGAAATCAGCCCCCACGAGGTAGGTTGCAATTAACTGTGAATCTTGGCAAAAATATATGAACAAGTTTAGAACATTTGCCATTACACGCTCAGGATTCGACAGAAACGAGGTTAGAACTAGCAGTCGACATGTATATGAACAAATTTAGAAAAAAACGACAATCGATCGCTCGCATACCCAGTACGCGTTAGAGAAGTCGGCGGTGACGACTAGTGGTAGATGGTTGGTGACCGGCGGCGATGGGACAGACGGCGACGATGGCCGTTAGTTACGTGACGGTAGTGAGGAGGCGATTTCAGTAAGGAAGATAGCGCGAGAGAGAAGTAGTAGAGGCTACTGTAAGTGTGCAGCGTAAACGGGCACATTAGTTAGTTAAAAAGGACTTTAAATTACGGTTAAAAAACAATCGTAATCTAAAGTCTTAAGAAATTAAAAAAAATAGCGCGGAAGTTATTTGGCCTATGTTGCGTTTCGAACTCAGGATCGATGGTGTTGACCCATGTACCGCGGCCATTAAGACATGAGTCTTATTCGAATAAACAATGTAACACACATTTATATAAAGTGTTTTTTTAATCTAAAATAAGCTGGTAAAACGACGACGTCAACTGTCATTTATATTACGCGAAAATAAAAAAATGTGGGAAAAAATATTCGCGATATTTTTGTTAATTTCGTAAGACTTTATATTACGGTGATACTAACAACCGTCATGTAAAGCCTAACGAATTTTAAAAAATAGCGCGAAAACTATTTGGGCTAATGCTGGGTTTCGAACTCAGGATCGATGGCGTTAACTCATGTACCGCGGGCATTAAGCCATGAGTCTTATTTGATCAAACAATGTAACAATAAAGTTTTTTAATAATCCAAAATAAGCTGGTACGACGATTACGCGTAAATCAAATAATGCGGGAAATATTTGGCGTCAGGTCAAAACGACGTCGTCGACAGATTTTAGATGACGGTTATTAGTAAAACCGTAATGTAAAGTAACGCGGGGGTTTGTTTTGGGGCGGAGTGACGGACAGAGATTTTCCTGTTGAATAAGAAGTCAACGATATTTAATGTCGATTCTGATAGGCAATTTAGATAATTTCAAATAGATTCTTCTCCAATGAACATGAATGGTGGAAATGATAGATATTTTTGATGATTGTAAAATACAATCTTCTGTAAAAGACATGAAATTAGTGGAATTGATAGGCAAGTTTGAACAAGACGTCGATGATAGGTAACATTCATGACGTATATATGTGCATATGCGAGAATATAGAAAGATGGGAATGTATTTTAGTATATGGTGGGAAATATCATAAATCTTACAATAATATAGATTCTAAATGGAATTATATAGGGTGTGAATAAGTGTACGTTAAGAGAGATAATAATTCACATGTAATTATGCATGTGAATATAATATTTTAGAGGATATGTAAGATAAAGTTGGGAACTAAATCAAGATTAATATAAGATACAATATGACATTTCACGATTTTAATATGGGAATAACCGTTATTAAATAGTGTTATAATTTCATATAGATTAATATGGATACATGGCGTAAGGTGAAATGTAAAATATGATTGGGTAATTGAAATACCCAAAGAATGAGAAAAACCCTAAGTCTTGAAATGTTAGAATCCTAAAGAGTCAGGAGATCACTGAAAGCCCCGGAAGTGCCGGGAATGGATCTGGAAAACCCTAGAAACTATTGTTAAGGTTGGAAACTTATCTTAAGACATTATAATCTATGAGAATTGGTAGAGAACCCTAGGATCTGGAAAACCCATTATTTCGTGGGTAAATGACCCTAAGATAATATTATTGAACTTATATGAAGGTGGGATTCGAAGTCAACTTGGTTTGACTTATAGTTTGTATGCTCTTGTGGTGTGGAACGAATGTTTTCTATGTTTTGGGTGTGTTATTTTTTGTGTTTTAATATCATTGTAAAGGTGCTCTATGAGTTCTCTACCCTAGGGGGTGTGCACACTTATGGACATAATGTGAGGTGGTATTTGTCCAAGGGACCGAGAGTTTGGAACTCTTTGTCGAAAGACTGGTACCTGAGGATTGGTGTAACTATTTTGGTGGAAACTATTATGTATATAATCCATGACACAAGGTGGAACTAATGGAACTATAACTTTGGTGGAAGAAGTGGAATTATATACTTTTGGTGGTATTACTGTGATGTGATTAATATCATTGTTCTTGTAACAGGTGGACTGTGAAAGGTAAATTAGGGTTATACTAATGAATTAATTGTGATGATTCTGAGGAATCAAATATGGTCGTTCTAAAAGGAATATTGTGCGTGTGAATTATTGTGTGTTCTTATATTGTATCAAAGGATTTATTCAAATGTATTTTACAAGTTGATGGAGGATTTACTCATCTGTTTTTAAGATCTTTTGCAGCAGGTCTATAAGGATCCTCGCCACTAATTGCATTGCCTAGTTGCGGTGACTTAAAAGGACCCACAGTGAAAAAGTTTAGTATTACCGCTGATGCACTGTAAAAAAAAAAAAGGTGACAGACCTACTGTCACGAATATTTTTGGGCAAGCAGCTTGACAGCTGTGGCATGCCTTGTCGTTGGCCTTGTCTAGATGCATGTGATGGAAAATTGAATTGGTATGCCTTGTGCAAGTGCCATGGACATGGCCCACCCGCTGGGGTTGGCCTGAGGGTCGGGCCTAAGTGCGTGATGCCGAGGACACACGACCCTTGTTGTGCGCAGCCGATGCCGCGCGAGCCTTGCTGGGTGCCTTGTGGGCGCAACGGGGTGGTCGCAGGTGCCCAGACCTTGTCTGGGGCGCCCTGTCCCTTATGTTGCAGGTGATGGTGCCTGGACGCTGCCGCAGGCGCCCCGTGCCCATCTGGACACTGTCCGTAGGCACAAGGTGCAATGTCGAGGGCCCACGAGCCTCGTCGTGTGCACCTTGGGGCATGCAGGCACTATCTTAGGCGCCGAGACCTTGTCTGGGGCGCCCAGTGCCTGATGCTGCAGGAAGCTGGTGCTGGGCGCTGCCGCAGGCACCCAGTGACCACCTGCGCACTGCCGCAGGCACCGTGATGCAGCCGATATGAAGTTGGCTCAAAACGTGTGGGATCTTGACAACTTTGCTGAGCACCAAAGAGGGCCAAATGTTACCCTTGACTAATAAGAGATGTTGGCAAAGTTTCGTGGCAATTGGAGCTTGCATCTGATTTTAGTGAATTTTTGAAGTGTCCTATGACTATGTCGGGATTTGGCTGCAAAGGGGCATGTCTGGGTCTGGTCTGGCCTGAAAGGTACATTAACCTCTTTAGGGGGCTAGTTAGTCTCTGCCTGGCCTGCCCCCAGGCAGCCTACGCGGCTGCGTCCGGCTGGGCACCTGAGTGCCCGAGGGCCTCAAAGGCTATGTTATACCCGTGAATGGGGGTGTCGGGACACTTGGACTCCTTGGCGGTGTTGGGCCCATGGGGCCACACCGGCGGCTAGGTGAACTAGTCGTGGGTCACCCCGGGCTGCCTGGAGAGCACCCGGCTAGACACGTGAGTGCCTAGAACATGCCTATTGGCATGTCCCACTACCTCTAGCTCAGGTAGTGGGCTCCAACGGCTGTGGGGCCTTGCCCCACCCGCCGGTGTCCCTAATGTTGAGTTGTGCCAGCGTGCGCTTGTCGTATGGCTGGTTCCGCACATGGGCAAGTGCGGGAGTGCGAGGGGCGACGCACTAAGTTGGGACTTGTGTCCGGCATGGCCGAGATGGTCCGGGTGGTGGTGAGTGCACAGCGTTGCCCACGCTAGTGCGTCCCTACTGAAGGTGCTTGGCACTGGGGTTGCTCCATGAGGGAAGGTGTTCATTCAGTGGAGTGCCCCGCACATCCATGCCTTTGGGCAAAGGGGTGTGAGGATGAGGGAACTCACCGTGGGGCGGTTCAAGACCACCCTTAGTCATGCTTGTGGCACAAGGGTTGGTTCGGTTAGGCTGGTCGGGCCACCGATCATGAGTGTTGCTTGTTTGGTTGCCTAAATGTTGTCCCTTGTCGATTGATGAGTGTGGTTGCGAGTTAAATGCGTGTTATGCATGCCGCTGGACCTGGCTTCCAAGCGAAAAATTTATTTTGGAAAAATACTCATGACACCTACCATAATTATCTCCGGCCCGAGAATGCATGTCGACTGTATGTTCAATTCATCACTTATTGGACTTTATCTAGATAAGATGACTCTAATGATGGCCTACGGAACTTATAGGGTTAAGGTCTTTAAGCGTAAACGCCGCTTCGCCTTAGAAGCGTAATTTTATATTGTGTCCCCGCTGTACGCCCGGGAAAAACGATACCTTAGAAGCGTAATTTATATTTGCTTTAGAGAGAACGATACCTTTTTTTAAGATTTAGATGTCTTATAGGGTTAGGTCTTTAAGCGTAAACGTCGCCTCGCCTTGGAAGCGTAATTTATATTGTGTCCCCGCTGTACGCCCGGTAGGAAAACGATACCTTAGAAGCGTAATTTATATTTGCTTTAGAGAGAACGATACCTTTTTTTTAAGATTTAGATGTCTTATAGGGTTAAGGTCTTTAAGCGTAAACGTCGCTTCGCCTTAGAAGCGTAATTTAAATTATTGTGTCCCCGTACGTCAGGTAGGAAAAAATAAAGGAAAAAAGGGATGCGATAAGAAAACATTTTTATAAAATCGGTGTGGAGCAGTGATTTGACGATAAAATAGTGATATTAACTATATAATATATCAGAATTTGAACGGACGGGTATTTCGTAAAAAAATTGCAATCTTATATATATCTCATAATGAAAATGAATACCTTGTAAACAAATGAAACCTCAAGGTATCTCATAATAAAATTTAATTTCATTAAATTCGTTCAAACGTGGGGGTATCTTGTGAAATTTCAAAAAAAGGAGAGAAGATTACCGACTCAAGACTACAGACTATAAGGAACGCTTTTAAAGCAAAGCGTGGTTTACGCTTAAAGACCCTATCCTAACAAACCAAAATAAATTGGTGATAATTAAAACCATCCACACACTCATCACCTGCCTGCATTCGTTGCCAGAAATTGCATTCACCCTAAAAACGGCATCTCGGTAGAATTTTCAGAGAATGATCGAAGAGTGTTGACATACGGATCCATCTTAACCCAGGACCCACAATCATGTCTGCCTATCTCTTTCACCGAACCAAGGTCAACCCCGGTCAACGCGTACTGATAAATTCTTTGCCTTGTTGCAAAGATCAGATGTCCCCTCGTCACCACATACCCTGCTATCACCAAATTGTCTTTGTCAACGTCATACCCTAACTTCTCGACCATAACCCTGACCTTGACCAATTTCTGCCACGATTGTCGTTCTTCACATCTACAAGGACCCATAGTTTGAAGGTTAATCCCTTCAGTCTGACCAAGCACAGGGATGATGATGTCTTGTACCCGTCTCCCCATGGAAACAACCTCATTTCAGTTCCACCAAAGCCCTTGCAGGCATCTGTGGGTAACTGTATAAACCTGGATGTACACTTTTCTACATCGCAGGCGACAATATATGGCAGAAATCCGCTAGATCTTTCGTTCAAATATGTTCCGCAATCAGACACAATGTACAACTCTCCACGACAGAGAACTGGTGTATCAAAATTGACGTTTCTCTACTACCGCCTGTTATCCGCCCCTTCGGCTTCCAGGCATTATCCTCAAATGAATAGACGTCATATTCTGTTTCTTCTGTCCACTCCCCGGTAGTTTCAAACACCCAAAGCCTGCAG
This sequence comes from Limonium bicolor, assembly GCA_023374045.1. Lineage (NCBI taxonomy): Eukaryota > Viridiplantae > Streptophyta > Magnoliopsida > Caryophyllales > Plumbaginaceae > Limonium > Limonium bicolor. The sequence goes on from CM041782.1 coordinate 154,471,461, forward strand.
TTTTGTTGGAACGACGAGAACAGCGCCGCGTTTATGGTTCTGTTTAAATTGCACGAACTCACGCTATCGGGTAACCCGACACGTACAAGTGATCGTGTTACGGGGTTACACAGAAAAAGATCGCCTGGCACGCAACCGGGAAGAACTGGACTCGTTATTAGGGTTTGGCAGAGCAGGAGCCCGTCACTTGATGTCAGAATTCGTGCGGTATCCATCAACAACTTGACAGATGAATAGGGCACGCCCGTGGATGACATATTGTGCCCATTAACCAGTGTATCTCCAGATCAGCGAGAATCGTTATGTGAGAACGTGGCGGATGAAGAAGCCATGACCGTCATCGTTGCCCTTCCTTCTAATCAAATTATTGCACTGTTGTTTAGCAAATCTTGTATCATTGAGTAGCCTGAGAAACGGTCGGCACGTCGTTGATAATTTCATCAACTGCTTCGCCGGAAGCCATGAGAGGATGTTGATCAAAATGTCTGGACTCATGTGTGTGGATGGTGCTACTGTTGGGTATGCAACGACTGTCGAATGGCCCTTCAATTTTAAAAACCAGATCGAACCGTGACCTGGGGTTAGCCAAAAGGTCAACCGTCGGCGAGCCAACTAGTTCAACATAAATAATGAGGGAAGGGGTAAACAACAGGCGGACGGATTGTAAGCAACGGCTAGTTCATCGCCAACAGCTATATTCTGGTAAAGCTATAACCTACTGTATATAAGAGGGAAAGGGTGTTAATGTTTTAGGCAATAGGCATTACGACCGAGTGGTCATTCACGGATTGTGACGGCTAGTTCAGCTCCAACAGCTATATTTTGATGAAGCTGTAACCTATATAAAACAGACACTTCGATACTCTTTGTCCCAAGCAAATAAGCCATGTATCCCCCATCTTCACCACCACAATTGATGATAAATTTCAGACTATACATTGCAAATGTCGAGTTGCTGCTGCTCTCTCTGTCTCACGCAACACAATATCTGGGTCCGGCGGTAGGTTGTACTACAACTGCTGGAGATGTGGATTCTTTAGATGGTGGATGCCTGTTATGACGGATCGTTACGATCCTCGCATCAGTTAATGAAGCAGAGACGGCTTCGCACACAAATCCCCCACAACAATTGTCTACAACAAGAGTCAATCATCTTGATCAGGGTGCACCACATGGTGAAGGGACTGCAGACTCTGCACTTTCAGTTCAGGATATCACAAGCTGAGACAACAAATAAAGGAGGAATAGGCCTGGCAGGAAATGAAAAAAGCGCTCAAATATTGGGGAATTAGATTCATGTTCGCAGTATTTGCCATAGCATGTATCAGAAAAATGTAATGCATCCGTATTTAATTAAACAATTCATGTTGCTTTCAATTTATCTAGCTTTGTATGCATCCCATTCTATGATTCGCTTCACATTATAAATACTTCCTAAAAAATGATTATAACCGATGTAATCTACAGTAACTTTAGTGCGTATAAGCACCGTATTACATTCACAGATTGGTCGTATTATCATTTTTTCAAGGAAATTACGTTCTTCAAGGTTCACTGACTGGTTGTATTAAAATCACCCGTCGATTTAAGCTTGCTCCGCAGTAGAGACGTCCATGCTACCCTCGTCTAGGTTGAAAAGATCGTACACTTCTGTGTTTCAGCATACGATACTGACCGTAACTTACCGAACAATCTTATCCATTTATCAATATGGAAGTGTGACTTGTACCTGCAGTTATGTACCTAAGCAATCCAACATGGGTGGAACCCGTACTTCGTAGAAATCCACTGATGAGACTCCATTCTATGTATCTATGCGATCAAAAACCTTATACATATCTACTGTGGAAGCATAGAGTCATCGTATAATTGCGTTGGAGGAAAGAGTCTGATGAACAATCTCACGGTATTATCCTAAAGCTCGAGGAAGTTCCCGGTAATCTATTGAGCACGTTTTATGGGGTTGAGGTCATTAAGACAAAAGTTTGTTTGGAGTACTAAAAACATGACGAGTCTTAACGAAGCGTCATTTAATGACAGTAAAAAATTTTCGAAACGGATACTTGTCCCGGTAAAATAGGATGGAACAGTAGGCACAGCAAGCAGTCAAATCGAACATTATTAGCATCCTCTTACAGTGATGAAGTTATACAGAGTGGGTAATCCTGCAGGCGACCATGATAAGGGTCCGAAGTTGAACAAATACACTGAGGGAGTTAAATTATTTATCAAATCGATTGAAGTGGGTGACACTCTTCTGTTTTAAGATACCCTGCACCAGGTCTATAAGGATCCTCGCCATTAAAAGAAAGGGATTAATGTTGTAATCGCCATGAGAGAACGGGCTCAAAAAAAGGATCGTATTCGCGTTCGTTGAAGCAAATCAAACAATAATGGTTGGTCTGTCAACTTTTTTACGGTGAATCTGTACCACATATAACATATATTGCGGGTACTGCCATCCAGCTGCATTTGGTAAATAATTAAAATGTATCAGTGTATTTGTTCAATTATACTGTAGATTATACACGTCTTCTAAGTTCGAATGACGTTGGACTTGACAGCTGACAGTGCCAATGTAGCTACTGTTCTACTCTTATTTTACCGAGAAAAGCATTCGTTTGGGAAAACGTGTATCAACATGCATACCAATTAAAGTGAAAAGTTTCTTCCAAAAGTACCCATCATCATGATAAAATTAACAGAGCTCATTTCTCTACCATCATTATTACAAGACGTATGAAAATTGTTTCCTGTTTCCTTTCAGCCAATCCCTGTGCCGATGCTTGCATAGGAAGTGCATTTACATCGAGTGATGCAGTATAAGAAACGTGTAATTAAGTAGGGGTACGTGATGGAAAATGCCGAGAGAATAAAATATAAAACGACAGATAATTGAAGTATAGAATCCTAAAACGACTAATAAATAGAAAAGGAAGGAGTAATTTCTGTCTTAAAATGACTCACCGTTAAGAAGCGCTTTTTATCCCTCCACCGATTATGGTCGTATCTCGTAGATGTCTGTCGGCATTTTTATTGTGGGATCTTTCAAACCACTTGCAACTTGCAATGCAGTTAAAGGCGACGACCCTTACAGACAAGGTGACTACAGTAATAAAAATGTATATCAAAAATACATGCCATCTCATGGTCCTGTAACCTACTCTTTAGATCGTCATTACCGTAAACCATGGGGTAGATAACAATAACGATCGTTTTGACCGCTTGCCATTTTATTTCTCCGAGACAAGCATTTATTTCCCAAATTGTGGAAAAAAAAACTTAATCTATCTTTAAAATAATCGTCATTGTTATGTTGAAACTTTCCCTGTTATAATATAAACAGGACGGTCAATTCAGGACGGAGGGACTATGTTTTTTGCTCTTCCTACTTTCCCAGACGTATACAAAAAATGCTTCTAAGACCATGATTATCAATGTTCTTATGGGTTCTTAAGTAAAAAAATAAATAAATAAATATGATGTGATGGGTTCTTGTGGAAGAACTTTTTAAGAACCCAAAAATGGGACATACCATGTTTTTCCTCTAATTATACTATGTCAATATAAATAGTTAAATCTTATATATTTTAAAATCTTAATATTTTAAAAACTACTAAATATATACAAATAAACCAAATATATCAAGATTCTTAAAATCTCATTCTCTACCAAATGAAATCTATATTGATTATGATTTTCATATTTTAAATATATATATTTATTTTAGGTAAATTAATATTTAATATTTATATTTATTGATGTAAAAGTAATATTAAATATATTTGAAAAATATAATATGTTCCAATCTATTTATTATAATATTTTAATCCTAAATATCGAGTGAAAAATAATATTAATAATTTATATGAACAAGTTTATTTTATTTTTGTTTCAAAAATATAATAAATTTTAATCATCTATATAATATTAAGTTAAAATTATTTGTGTATTATTGAAAATAGTGGTGATAATAATAAATATTAATGTTTGTATTACAATGCTTAATAGAATGTGATGTTTGATTAAAAAAAGTTTTCTTATTAATAAGTAAACAACCAAATGATATGAGCCATATGGTCCATATCTGAATAACACTTTAGGGCCTATTAGAATCGTTGGTATTAGTTATCTGGTGTAAAGGGTTTCCGAGCTATGTTATTGCGAATCATCTACTAAACCCGTGGATGCACTTGACAATATATGAGAGTTGTTCACTGTAGTCATCATACGACAACCGCATGCCTTCAGATTTCAAACAAATAACGCAACGAGCTACAAGCTTACCACCATTGCTCATTTGCTCCACTGTCAGTTAGCTTACACAAAATCGGATATGAGAAGAAACAAGTTTATGTTGAGTAGAACACCATCGTCAGTTCTCAATACTAACAATATCGAAGAGACAGAACTGAGTTACAGCTTCAAATAACAGGCTGGATGACCCAAGTTTTTTTTGATAATTTGGACATATAGCCAAATCATGGAGCAGCAGGTGGATGGGTTTGATTGGGCCTCGTTAAAACCCCTCTAAGCAAAACACTGTAGGAAAAAGCTCAGAGGGGAAAAAGAGTACCCAACGCATCCGATTCCAGCCCTAACTAACAAGGTATGCAACCAATACATAACAAAAAACAGCAACACACATCAAAAACCAAGTACGAAATGAAATGACAGTTCAAAGAAAAAACACCGCCGTTACGAACGACCCATCTACCGAATTTTAGGCTTTTTATCAATCCGCCTCGGGCGCAGTGCTCTCGCTGGGGGAGCTGTACCGTGACCTTGATGGCCGGACACGTTGGACGGGGTATACGGAAAGACTCCGCCCGGGCACACAGCTTTGTCGGTATAGTCGTCCGTTTAGAGTGTGTAAATACGCCGCATCGGAAACAGACAGGGGGTAGCTTCTCGTATGAGACCTCGGCGGTTGTCTCCATACCCGACACAGAAATCTTCAAACAGCGCAGGATGGGACGATCGGTACGTAACATAACCCTTAGTCGAAGATAGCCACCATCAGATCGACCATTCCGTCTGTCATACTCCTTGAAGATGCCGAGGCGGACCCCAAGCATTAAAGCCGTCGCTTTACTATATGTGAACACTAGAGGACATGGTGAATCCTTGCCCAAATGGAAAAGTGTGTAAAAAATCATGATCCATTAGCGACTTTGTCTCGTCGATAACGGTCAGGACGAGGAGAGATCCATCATACACCCATGGACCTTCCTCAAACGCGTAGAACATACCCTCCAGGTCTTTGAAAAATAGAGTAAAGTAAAAGTTACTAGAGAAAGGATAAATATTGAGCTTACCTTCTTCCATATGCCACAATTTGGCCAACGTGCTCTCCAAAACCTTAAAGTCAGGCATCTTGTTGGTCATGAGTTTACCAAAGAGATGTGAGGTGATTGAATGAGGGAATGTACGGAAATATCTTGGGTCATCCAAGAGGGTGGGAACGCGTTCGTCATGCGTGAGGGAGCTCTCGTCCAACGGTAAGGCGAATGCGGATGATGGGGCTTCCATTGCTGTAGTAGACAGCCGAGCTGTGTGCTGCTTGTGAGGAGGATGATGATGAGCGAATAATCGGGAATGAAAAAGGCAAACTCAAGTACTGGAGAACGAGGGGACACATGCACATCGATGTGGAGTGGTTCAGTGGAGGATACTAGGGTATTAATACTCCCCCGGTCCTCCATATGCAGACAGATGGCAAGAACCTCCTCGTGTCGGAGATGGTTTCCTTTTTTTACGGTGCATCGGTAACTACAAAACGTTTTACTGTGGCATGCGGGTCCTTTCAAATCACCGCACCAGGCAATGCAATTAATGGCGAGGATCCTATAGACCTGGTGCAGGGTATCTTAGAAACAGAAGAGTGTCACCCACTTCAGTCGATTTGATAAATAATTTAACTCCCTCAGTGTATTTGTTTAACTGTACACGCCTTATCATGGTCGCCTGCAGGATTACCCACTCTGTAGACCTTCATCACCATAAGAGGATGCTAATAATGTTCGATTTTGACCGCTTTGCTGAGCCTACTGTTCCATCTTATATTGTACCGTTTCAAAAAAATTTAATGTCATTAAATGACGCTTCGTTAAGAATCGTGACAACGTCGTTTTTTACTACTCCAAACAAACTGTTGTTTACTCTTAATGACCCCACCTCAAAAACGTGCTCAATAAATTACTGGGATCGAAGAGTGTTCAACTGCACACGCTTTGGGATAATACCGTGAGATTCATAATCAGACTCATTCCTCCAAAGCAATTAAACGAGGACTCTTAGCTTCCACAGTAGATATGTCTAATTAGGTTTTTTAATCGCATAGAAATATAGAATGGAGTCTTATCAGTGGGAGTTCTACAAAAATACGGGTTTCCACCCATGTTGGATTGCTAAGGTACACAACTGCAGGGACAAGTCACAACTTCCATATTGATAAATGGATAAGATGGTTCGGTAAGTTACGGTCAGTTAGTTTCGTATGCTTGAAACACAGAACGTTCGTTCCTCTCAACCTCGACGAGGGTAGCATGGACGTCTGTACTGCGGAGCACGTTAAACTCGACGGTGTGATTTAATACAACAGTGAACCAGTGAAACGAATGAAGAACGTAATTTTCTTGAAAAAAGGATAAAACGATCTAAATATGGTTCCGCGATCATATCAACTATGTGTATCAAGATTTGTACAGATAAGTCTATCCAAAACCTTCCTTCAATGTGTAATTAACAACTGGAATAGCGTGACTTACGTTGTCCTTCTGGCAGGCCGGCATTCCAGTTATTAACATATCCATTGAATGTATCCATATGCCTCAGAGCATATATCCCGCAGTCCACGTTGTTCGTGTATGTTTTCCAGGTCATATAACTACATTGAAATCAAACGATGTCGCAGCCGGTAGGGTGTTTGATAGACAGGTTGACGAACAGACAAAATAACGATACGCTGTTCTAACTACGAAATGGTGGTAACGTCTCTTACCCTAAAGTTGTAGAATAACCGTATAACGCTATATAGTAAGTTAATCTACACGATACAAGGTCATATCTCACGCTGCCTATATTTTTCTATCGTATGAAAGTCATTCCCTAGTATGGGTCGATCGACCAACAACCAGTTCTTCCGGTTCCTGTAGTCTACGACGAGCACATAAAAGTGATGATGTGCTGTTACAGGGATCGATGAATATCATATCAAACTTAATGGTGTCTTTAGTGTTAAACCCAGAAACCTGAAAATCCAAGTGCATCTGGTTAGTTGCATCAGCAACGCGGTTAAGCTCCCCCCCGGCCTGGTTGTTGATTTCTCCGATTGCACGCATCTGCAAAGGTCAGCATTGCTGTAATCACACAACATAGACAGACGCTTTAATGTCGACGTTAGAAGATACGGCGATTATTTCCCGATCAGTCCTTCAAAAATGGCTAATCGAGCGACGTAGTTATACGCAATGTTCATTAATTTTCGCGGGGAAAATAATGGGGTAAGAGGGGCGGGGAGGAGAGAAAAGGTTTTATCAAAAGCATGACATCATATCATCACGACACACTACAAGCGAAATATGGGAATACGTAACCCTATTTAAGTGAAATAGGGTATTCCATTAGACTGAATGAGGGAAATGTACGGAAATATCACCAAGGAGAATGTGACTGAATGAGGAAAATGTACGGAAATATCCTGGGTCATCCAAAGAGGGTGGGAACGCGTTCGTCATGCGTGAGGGAGCTCTCGTCCAATGTGAGACGAATGCGGATGATGGGGGTTCCATTGCTGTAGTAGACAGCCGAGCTGTGTGCTTGCTTGTGTGGGGGATGATGAGCGAATAATCGGGAATGAAAAGGCAAGCTCAAGTACTGGAGAACTAGCACATCGGTGCGGACTACTAGGGTATTAAATACTCCTCCCGTCCTCCGTCGCAATGTCAAGAAATAAGTGTAAATAAATACGGTAGAGTACTATATTCTAGTGTCAAAATGTCATTAGGCCGAAAGTTAGGCTCAGTTTGGATTAAAATATGCAAATATTAATTTTTAAAAGTGAAGGACTTCTTAATAGAAAAACCTAAAGAATAGTAGTGGTGAATTCACAGTTATGCACTAATGCCTTATGAGCCTCCATTACGTGCAACGATGTGAAATAGCCGTCGAGAAGATGGCTAATCGAGAGACGTAGTTATACACAATTTTGTTACTTTTGGCGGGGAAAATTATGGGTAATAGGTGGCGGGCTCGAAAAGCGTTTATCAAAAGCAGTATACATCTCATCATCATGACACACTTACAAGCGAAATATGGGAATACATAACCCTATTTAAGTAAAATAGGGTATTCCATTAGAAATAACCCGATTTTGGTTAAACAGGGGTACCAGCGATAGCAAATTACAAAATACACCCAACACTGCATATCAGAATTTGAGCGTCCTACGAACGTTGGGCTTGGTCGTGTGGTACTCCTTTAGCGCCTTACGACAGTTATTCCATGTCCTCACAATCTCGCGACGCTTGACGTCATCATCCTCGAGGTAGCGGAATTCTGCGGCATCCACGGACGTCTTGTATGCTTCCACGAGTTCGGAAAGGGTTTTGTACTCAGCCCCCAGACGATCGAGAAACAAATGTGTAACAGTCCACTCTTTGTGGATTAAGAGGATGTTTAGCGGTTTAATTTTTGTCAGCACTCGAGCAACGCAGCGCATTACAACCTGTCCCAGATTACGGAACTCTTCTTCCACGATGGTTGACATTGTCAACGGGTGTTTCGACTCGCATGGTCGTGGCTGGAAGTCTTCGTCGTCACTCCACACTATGTCCCCATCATCTTTCATATAAGACATGATCGTAGCAATTTAAGAAACGTTGTTTCGACTTGGGAATGCGCAGCTGATTTTAGTCGTTATGTTGCCCTATTTATATAGCATCGCTAGTGTTGAGTACTGAAGGGCAAGTGCGGTGAGTACATTTAGACTCGTTCGGTTTAAAATTTGTCCGAATACACCCAATAAATAACTCAAAGCGAACGAAAGTATTACAAACCGGTTCACTCACGAGTAAACCGGTGTGCTGAGACAATTTTGTGTCTATTTTTTGTAAAGTAGGTTCTTTTAACATAATCGAGGCTTAGGTACAGTACGCAGCAAACTCTCAAATGGGTCTATGCCCCTTCTCATGGTCGGATGGAAAGTGGATGCTACACTCTCCCACATCCGTTAATATCTTTGAACATGTAACATGTCTAACCACATTACATACAGGTTGGGAGATAATGAGTTCAAGAAAGTGATGTTTATGCATGATAGAGAAGACCACTAATTAACGACCACAAATTAATCCCTGGCCATATAACCACGATCTGAACCCCGGGTTACCAACAGCAGGGTGCTGCCCACTGCAATCGAATTGATGAGTAACGTATATCTATCCATACATTTGTTCAGCTAAGCACAACTTCCCTTCTTCGCCTTAACACTGTCCGCCAGGACGTTTTTTCGGTAGGCATAAAATAAATGGCTGTAATAAGTTACAATAGAAAGGTAAGCGACTGGATGGAACGTATGTCTGGTATCCATCATTAAATGTGTTTTGTTTATATAAACTCTCGTACTTAGTGAGCAAATTAAGACTGACAGGCAGCAAGAACCCCCCTCATGGCCACTAATACAAAATTCTATCCTGGCGACTTTGGTAAGCGAATTCAGAGATAATGATGGTAAGTCTGCCTTCTTTGTTACAGTGCAAACCTACTACTGTGTGTCCTTCCAAATCACGCTTGTAAACAAGTGGCTGGGATCTTTTCGAGGCTGGTGCCACGGTGTGACAAAATGCAAACGATTTGACAATAATTAGCCTCGATATACGCATTTGCTTAGTTTATGCCTGATAAGTTGTCCAAATGACATGATTTATAGGTGTATTTTATATATATATTAGCACTTTTTCTTGCTCATTTCTCCCTTCGGTTAGTTTCCTCTAGTTTATGTTTTATTGTTTATCTCTCAAATTTATTGGTTTAACATGAGGAAAACCAAGCTGGAAGTAAAGTAGACAAAGAGACGAACCATAGACGCAAACGGCTCAGAAAACGGACTTATAACGAAGAATGTAGAGCCAGTTGAAGATTGTTAATATATATAATATATATAATAACGCACGGACAACATAGAGTGCACCGCCCCATAACAGGCGGACACTCTGAGGCAACCGCCTCTTTGTAGGCGGTTAAGGGGGCGGACCATTCACGCACTACCGCCCGGCGGACTCACAAGAGAGTACCGCCTAATAATGGCGGACGAGGCATATACTACCGCCTTCTTTCGGGCGGACAGAAGAGAGGCTACCGCCTCCTTATTGGCGGACGAGACACATGGAACCGCCAGTTATCAGGCGGACAAGACAGAGGAGACCGCCACTTATCAGGCGGTCATGTATAAATGTTCCGAGCTTATCTCTTCTTTTCCTCGCTGCACCGTCTGCAAATTGGCTTCGCCGACTTCGTCAACCGTCCACTGCAACTTATCCATCTACCTTATCCCTCACGCGTCTTCATCTTCCTGTCCCCTGCGCAATCAATGAATCAACAGTTAATCAATTCGTACGGACCTTCTTCTCCTCTGCCTCTATAAAACCCACGCCTCTGCCCAAATAAAATAATTCCTTCCTCCGAAATCCAAATTGTTATTATTAACCATCGTTAGACAGTTTCCACACTACGTTCCATTCCATCCTCTAATCCTCCACTTCTCCATTTTAGGTTATTCTACATTTCACCACGAAGCAGAAGCAGTATAAAAGAAGAGAAGTAAAGGGAGCTGGAAATCAGAAGCGAATCGCAGTCCAGTCTCCGCCAGCAGTCTCCAAATTAATGGCTATTTCTGTCTCCTTTTTATACTGTTTATGTCTGAGTGATTTTACTCGTATCCTAGGATGGGGTTTGTTCCTAAATAATTCAGACTTATTATTAATACCAAGTTTGCTTATAAATATTTGTTTTGTCTCTCTAAATTATTAAATGCTAATAACTGATCATTTTTATGCTTTACGGTTTCTCTTTTTCAATGATTTTGTAAATCTGAGAATAGACCACAAAGAAGGATAAACGTAAGATATTATACTCCTTGATTAGCAGATAAAATCCATCGCTGTTATAAAAAGAATTCTCACTTAAAGCTAATTATGATTTTAGACTTTTTCTGATTGTAAGAAGTTTAATGAATTAATTAAGAGCTGTCCTTATCTATGATTTAGAAAGGTCACAAGATAAATTCTTAAAGACAAAAGAGCAAATTAGGATTATTAATTGTTTAAGTAATTTAGGAAATTCCCCCGCAATCCTAGATACCCTTTTTCCATCCATCCATTTATTTCATTTACTGTATTTATTATTTCTGTACTATCCCAAAGTTCAAGCTTGCCTCCGGCTAAACCCCTTTTTACATTTTATGCATTTTTATTTGCCTTTTTGTACATTTACTAAACTGGATAATTAAATTAGACAGTTGCGAAGTCTCTGTGGATACGACCTTGTTGTACTACAAAGATTGGGTCACTGCCCATAGTTAGCAAGATAGTTTAACTACTATTTTGCCCAACAATGCCCCCTTTTTTGTGACCACCATCATGACCATCGGTAACACCTCCAATACGGTGGGTTCTAGGTTCGATTTGACAGGTACCATGCCCAGTGCCCACTATCCTCTTTTTTTTTCATCTTTTTTAGTAATCGCATAAATCATAACTATTGGTTTTTGAAAATAATATTTTTATTGTTCTCTTTTTTTATTATTTTTGGGTGGTGTACAGCTGTCTGTCCCTCCTCCAAGGGGTGCCTGTGTATAAATGCAAGGATTAATTAGTAGCATCTGATAGATCCATCGTCAATTACAGAGTAGAAAATTTGTATTTTTGAACTTTTCACATCTCAAACGCACAATACACGCAGGTTGAGACATCATGGGTTTCAAGAAAGCGAACTTATGCATCGACGATAGAGATGAAAAACGCAGAACAAACTTCACATGAAGAGTTTGAGCACTTCCTCAGACGGTTCGCATTGACAAGCGAGTCTCACAAGATGTCGGCATTTATCTGGAATGAAAAGGAAAAGACAGTGTTCCGTCTATCAGAACGGTTGGCAGAGCTCCTTCTAGATATGCCGAGCGGAGAATACGAGCGAATGGACCATGAGGCGGATTGTGTGTTCCGTGCCTTTATTCGTTGCAAGTCGTCGGGTTCCAACCGTTCATTGATCGCGCCACCTCGTACTTGCAATTGGCAAGGCTGTATCCGAGCTCTACATCAATTCACCACCAACACATGGCAATCAGGCAGGGCGGATCGAGTTACACGAGGAACTCAATCTTGCACGGTCGAATCTGGTGATGTACGCAAGCGCCAAATATTCCCAGAAAGAGTCCGTGCAAATGAATTCAGGCGTGTAATTGTTGGTAGTTAGTTTCCTACATTTTGTAGCACAGCTTTTTCCGGTCGACGTGGCTATTGTTCAGTTTTATTTTACCCAGACAAGCGTTTATTACGAAAAAAACGTGGTAGAAACTTATTTAAGTCTCCAGTCGTGTAATGGCTGGTAGTTAATTTCCTATTTAGTAGCCAAGCTCCCGTAGCTTTGTCTTAGGTTAGAAACCTACCCTTAATTAAAAAAAATGTCCCGGGTTCGAAACCTCCCTTAATTATCCAAAAAAAAAATCCTGTTTTGATAGGTGTGCTTACTGCTTCTGCTTTCCTGTGGTCGATGTGGCTACTGTTCACTCTTATTGTATCCAGACGGCGTTTATTTCGAAAAAACGTGGAGGAAGCTTATTTCAGTTCATTAAAATAAGGATTCTTTAAGAGGCTTAAAATATAACCCGTTTAAAAAATATATCGTCTAAATGGGATCTTCCTTATATCAATCAAACCAATCTTGACGGATTTGCGTGAGCAATACCCTCTGATGACGTGAAGTCTTTTGGACAGTGATTTTTAAATTTATGCAAACGCACATGTACTAGTTGAACACAACGAAAGCACTGTATGCGTGCAGCGTATGGCATCATTAGACTTATCTTACCTAGATAAATTCGTAATTAGCGGGGAAAATATAGTTTGACAGAATGCAACAACATAAGCTATGGTTGGGAAAATATAGTTGTCGCATATTTTTTGTTTCTTTTTCTCTCGCATGGCGGAGACTGACTGACTATAAAACACGCTTCTAAAGCAAAGCGTCATTTAAAGACCCTAAACCAATAAAATATATCCTCTCATTTGGGATCGTTCTTCAAATCATATGAAACAATCCCAACGGAATTGCGTGAGCATTTAATTACCCATGTCTACGTGAGATATTTATAAACACGTATAGCCTGCACATAACAAAAGTACAGTACGGGTACGGCATCACTGGTACCTAGATAGATTCGTAGTGAGTGGCGAAATCGAAAATATAGTTGACATTGGCAAGAATCAGGATAATTATGGTAGGCGTGTCACCTTTTTTTACCGATACTGTGCTCGGCAAAGACGAAACTATTCACTGTTGTGCCTTTCAAATCAGCGCCAACTAGGCAATGCAATTAATGGCGAAAGGATCCGCCAATTATAATAGACCTGCTGCAAAAGATCTCAAAACAGATGGGTGTCACCCACTTCAATCGATTTGACAAATAATTTAAACCAATCAGTTTATTTGTTCAACTGTACACGCCTTCACATGGTCACCTTATTCCGTAGAACTTCATCACTGTAACCATGCGGAGCATGCTACTTACGTTCGATTTCACCGCTTGTTGTGCTTACTGTTCCACCTTATTTTACCGAGACAGCATTTGTTTAGAATTTTTTTTTATTTTGAATTTTTTACGGTCTTTTTGAATGACACTACTAGCGGATGGGATTTGGTGACGGATGGTTTTTTTCCGTCGTGGACGGACAAAATCTTCACCGTCTATTATTAAGTCTAATCTCAACCTATCATATTTAGTATTTCTTTTTTTATATATTTTCTTTCTAACTCGTCATAATGTGCAGCGCCGGGACAGGGATTAGATATATGCATTCAATATTTTATTTATAGATAACAGGTAGTACTTAGTTTATGGTTTATTACAAGACTTTTTGTTTTTTTATTAACTTTTTAAAATTCATTAGCTTAAAAATATAATAATAGTAATTGTAAGTGATGTATATATAATTTGACAACTTTTGTGATTTGAACTAGATAATAATAATTACTTATTATATAAAGAATATAAATATTAAATCTTAAAACTTAATTATATACTATGAATGAAGATGAAGTATATACTCTACCTGATAAATGCCACATACGATAAATCACAAAGCCATAAATAAATCTATAGAGATAAGTATTACATTTTCATAATTTACAATTTAAACAATATAGTAAAACAATAATATTATAATATCACAAAAAATAGTAACAAAAATTATAATATAATAAATACGATTACTAAAAGCTATGTAATTAAGTTCTATTATTAACAAAATTACAAGCGTTTATAAATCTTGAAAATTGATTAAAAACTTTCGATGAATTAGTATTACTAGGGTATGTCTTGGATTTAAGGAATATTTTATACACTTATAATGTTTTAATTTCCGGATATGTTTTTGTTTGTTTGTGGTTTTGGTTTTTTTCAAACCCTAAAATAAACGTTTGATGGTTTAACTTTCCTCGGGTTTGGGGTATGTTTTTATGATTTATTTTCATATAATTTCTCGGTAGACCCTAACGTTTTACTTCCAACGCCAAAATAAACCTTCGACGTTTTAGGATATCTAGGATATGTTGGGTTTTACGTATCCAATAACTTATAAACGTTTTCACTGATTATTAGATACATGTACACAAACTTTTTATAATCATTTCCATCACTATTATAGAGAAAGATGACACTAATTGTTATATATATATTCTTTGGCTGTTTTTATCAAATCATTGCGTATAAGAATATTTCTTACCATTTATTAGTTTACAGAGTTCGACTGATTATAAACCTACATGCTATTTTGGAAACAATGAACTAAGTTAGTGGAGTCGATTATACGTATTCATTAACCTTGGTTTTTATGTATCCACAATAATTTAAAAACGTTTCCACAGGTGATTGGAATCATGTACATAACCTTCTATAATAGTTTCCATCACTTTTTAAAAAAGGTGACACTAATTGTTATATATATTCCTTTGACCGTTTTTAGCGAATCATTGTGTATAAGAATATTTTCTTACCATTTATCAGTTTATAGAGTTCGACTAATTGATAAATCTACATCTACATGCTATTTCGGAAACAATGAACTATGTTAGTGGAGTCGATTTTACGTATTCATTAACCTTGGTTCTTATGTATCCACAATAATTTAAAAACGTTTCCATAGGTTATTGGAAACATGTACATAACCTTCTATAATCGTTTCCATCACTGTTTTAAAAAAGGTGACACTAATTGTTATATATATATATTCCTTTGATCGTTTTTATCGAATCATTGTGTATCAGAACATTTTCTTACCATTTATCAGTTTATAGAGTTCGACTAATTGATAAAACTACATCTACATTCTATTTTGGAACCAATGAACTAAGTTAGTGGAGTCGAATTTACGTATTCATTAACCTTGGTTTTTATGTATCCACAACAATTTAAAAACATTTCCACAGATGATTGGAAACATGTACATATATCAGTTTATAGGGTAATCTTTTTTTTTAACTCGCTCGACACTTTATAATGTCGTCATCAACTTAGAATTTTTTTAGAGTTTGTGGTTTAGGTTTAGGACTTTCAAACCCTATAATAAATTAGGTATTGAAGAAGTTATAATTATTTAGTTAAGTATATTGATGTTAATTAGGTTCTTTTTATTTTATTTTAATTATTGCATATATATTGCAATTGGTGTACACTCACTTTTTCGTAATAAACAACAAGTATTATTAGATTAAAAATATTTTTTTAATAGTTATGTATACTCATTATAAAAAAGAATTATTAGAGTGTTAAGATTTATAAGGAATTATTTTACTAAAACATTAAAAATATAAAAGGATATTATAATACAAAATATGTATATGATAGAAAAGGTGAATAAGAGAATGAAAAAAAAAACTCACTTATGACTATATAAGTGATATCAAAATAGTAGGTAAAATAAGACGGAAATGAAACGCTTCATTTCCAAGTTGTCCCCGATCAACTTCAAAAGTCAATCACCAAATCAACTCCCCTTCCTCATGCATAAATGAAAAAGGAAAAAAAGAAAAAAAAGGAAAAAACTGGTTCCGTCTGGGACGGAGAATCGCGCTCCGTCACCAAATCCATGCCCCACTACTAGTTACTTCGTACGAAGAATCGTTCCTTTTAACTGCTCCACACCGAATTTGTAGAACGTTTTGTTATCGTACTTTTTTCCTTTTCTTTTTCCAACCGTACAGTAGGGTCAAAAGGGATCATTCGTTAAAAGGGATCATTTGTTAACGCAAATAAAAAATTACCACCGAATTGCGCAAGCAATACCGTCAGCTTACGTGAAATGTTTTACATGTTTTTTAAATTAAGCAAATCAACATATAGTTGTTTACATAAGCCGGAATTATTGTAGGCCATCATTAGCAATTAGCATTGTCTCATCTTGGTAAAATCGTAATTATTGAGGAACATATGGCAAGTACCTCCTCGGGTCAGTAATAATATGGTTGGTCTTGTAGGTCTGTCATCTTCCTAATGGTGCATCGGTGACTATCATTCAATACTATCAGTGCATTTGTTCAATTAAACGATACTATGATAAATAATTTATGGACAACAACATTTTTGTTCAATATGTTGACATTAAACTATATACTTTTTACGTCATGTCATGTCAGTTCGGACGATAGCTCAATACTCTTTCATCAACGGCGTTGAAAAGTTAAATCGTTATCATTACCTTTTTACCTGTTATTATTTCCCGCGCTTCCGCGAAAAGCGCCTATGCTTCGGATGTTCTGTATGGATTCGGGATTGGGTTCGTGTTTGGTTCCTGATCAGGGTCCGGTCTATGCTAAGGTTAGGGAGTACCACCACTTCTTAAATCCACTACTCTCTAACCGACGATTACATCCGTAGACTTCTTTTTTTCTTACCCCCGTCCACATTTCGGGACTCCCTATCTTACTCGCTGCAGCCATGACACATCACGATGAGATTCGAGTCCACGACGCAGAGAACACAATGATGGTATCGTACGTTCATGTTGAGCACCCTGAATCTCTGATTATGTCTAACCCGGTTGCCGTCGCTCGAATCCTATGCCCTTGCAGAGTAAGCCCAAGTAAGGTCAAACAATACATGTATATCAAGTGGGTAGTACTCTGCAAGGTAGAGGTCAGAGAAATTTCAAAAAACCATTTTGAGTTACGATTCGAAGAGCCGAAATACATGATTGCGACACTTGACATGGGTCGCTGGCACTACTTCCAGCGGGCAATGATGGTCCAGAGAGCGTCGACAACAACAACCCTCCAAAGGCAAATCCCGGTATCTATGACCGTTTGGGTCCGCTTCGTCGATGTTCCCAAGGAGAAAGAGACCAGGCATATGGCCTGTATGCTGGGAGAAAAGATTGGAAGGGTGCTAAAGTGGGAACTTGTTGCTGGCGCCGGATTAGACACGCGTAGATGTCGTGCCTGTGTGAAGTTGAACACACTAGAACCCTTGTGCAGAAGGGTAACGGTTCAGTCGTGGGATATGGACTTCGAAGTGGGAGTTTGTATGAAGACCTACCGATTTTTTGCTATAGTTGTGGGATGCTTGATCACTCACTGAGTGAGTGTGATACTAGTCGTCGGGCGCGGCGTCTTCCCTATGAGTTCGGTCCTTGGATGCGATGGAACAATGCGGATTCCCGTAATACTGGTGTTAGAGCAATTGACGAGGAGTCGCGTACGATATGTCAAGTAAAAGGTTGGTTAGACCCTTGTGCAGAACCTCCATTCCCAGACATGTTCCCTTCCGGTGACAGAATTAATGTACCTGCCGTACCTAAGTACCGGGTCATTCTCCCACACCTCCCCAACTACAGGAAACGACACTCAGACGATTGATGTCGACGTAAGTCATAGACTATTTACTTAGATGAGTAATTTTTAATTTGTTTCAATTAATTTTATGTAGCTCTAGTTTGATTGCAGCGTAACATAATTCTATGCATTTCTCAGTGAGGACGGACAGGACACGGGTTGGAAGTTAATCTTTTGACAATTACACAGACGGCGACTGGAGTAATGAAAGCGAAAGTGTGCGTTTAGATGGTGGGTGGTGTGTTTAGATGGTGATTTTGTAATTGTAACGCTGGTGGTGTTTGTGATGTACTAACTGTTTGACATGGTTTAAGTTCTTTGTTGATGCGCAGGCCATGTCTGTCAATATAGTTATGTTATTAATAACTCTATAAGTCCGTCGATCTGTTCTTCAGTTACTTTCCCTATTCCGCTAAAGTGGGAACTATCTTGTTTTTCCTTTATCTAACCATCCACATAATTTCAAAAAGAAACATCGAGCAAATTACTGAATGTACATTCTCAAATGTCAGAGTGCGATATGCATGTGGCCATGTAGTAACCGGAGTACTGTACCAGAGTGTACCTTGGCTTATCGCATCTGAAAATGGCTTTACCGTCCCATGTTACCATCAATATTAGTGCGCGTGTATTCGAACACACTTCTTCATGAACTAACCTTCACATGAACTCTGTGGACATTGGTAATAAACATCCGTAGAACAAAAAACAAGCTAAACATCAACTGTTAGATAGAGGAATAACTACACTATACGGCATACTAAGGTGTCGGACGTCTGCATATCAACAAGCATGAAACCAGCTGCTAAACCCATGGATGCACTCTACAATATATGAGAGTTGTTGCATATTTTTTTTGTTTCTTTTTCTCTCGCATTCCTCTCATTTGGGATCGTTCTTCAAAGCTAATATGAAACAATCCCAAAAGGGGAAGTATGTTACATCCTTATCCATTAGGGACTTTGTCTTGACGAGAACGGTCAGGACGAGGAGAGATCCATCATACACCCGTGGACCTTCCTCAACCGCGTAGAACATACTCTCTAAACCGTTTTATCTGGTTTTTGGTGTACAATCATTCTTTAAAACAAATCAAACAATGCCAACGTAATTGCTTTGAACACTACCCTCGATTTAAGTGAGATGATTCACTTGTTTTTTTTATTAGCCGTAACGTAAAACGAAGATAAATCTAATAATGGCATACAGTATTTCGTTTTATGTGAACCATCTGTCCATTTCTGAGATTACTTCTGGGTCGGAGATAGGTCCGGACACCTTTTTCTTTTCAAAGTGCATCGGGTCACTACAAAACTTTTCACTGTATGGTGCGGATCCTTATCAATATCAGAAATTTAGGTGTGGCAAAACGGGTTCTGTTAGGCTAAACCCGAACCTGACCCATTTATTAAACGGGTTGACCAGACCCAATCCATGTCGATCCGATTGGGTTCGGATTTGGGTTCACATCTGGGTCTGTGCTAGGGTTAGGGAGAGTTATCACTTTAGGAACCCACTCTAACCGACGATTACATCCGTACACCTCTTTTTTCTTACCTTACCCCTGTGACTGTCCACATTTCGGGACTCCCTGTCTTACTCGCTGCAACCATGACACAACCCGATGAGATTCGAGTCCACGACGCAGAGAACACATTGATGGTATCGTACGATCGTGTGGAGCACCCTGATTCTCTGATTATGACTTACCCGGTTGCCGTCGCTCGAATCCTATGCCCTTGCAGAGTAAGCCCAAGTAGGGTCAAACAATACATGTATATCAAGTATGATATATTCTGCAAGGTAGAGGTCAGAGAAATTTCAAAAAACCATTTTGCGTTACGATTCGAAGAGCCGAAAGACATGATTGCGACACTTGACATGGGTCGCTGGCACTACTTCCAGCGGGCAATGATGGTCCAGAGAGCGTCGACAACAACAACCATCGAAAGGCAAATCCCGGTATCTATGACCGTTTGGGTCCGCTTCGTCGATGTTCCCAAGGAGAAAGAGACCAGGCATATGGCCTGTATGCTGGGAGAAAAGATTGGAAGGGTGCTAAAGTGGGAACTTGTTGCCGGCGACGGATTAGACACGCGTAGATGTCGTGCCTGTGTGAAGTTGAACACACTGGAACCCTTGTGCAGAAGGGTAACGGTTCAGTCGTGGGATATGGACTTCGAAGTGGGAGTTTTGTATGAAGACCTACCGATATTCTGCTATGGATGTGGAATGCTTGATCACTCACTGAGTGAGTGTGATACTAGCCGTCGGGCGCGGCGTCTTCCCTATGAGTTCGGTCCTTGGATGCGATGGAACTGCGCCGAGTCCTCTAGTACTGATGTTAGATCAATTAAAGAGGAGTTGCATACGATATCTCCAATACAAGATTGGATCGACCCTTTTTCAGAACCACCATTCCCAGACATGTTTCCGTCCGGTGATAGAATTGATGTACCTGCTGTACCTAGGTACCCGACTCATGTGGACGACAACTTGATGATTGGTGTCGACGTAAGTCCTAGACTAAATTATTTATACGGGTAATTTATAACCTGGTTCAATTAATTTTATGTAGCTCTGTAACCTATACAGCAACTAGTTTGAATGGATAATAACATAATCGATTCTATGTATTTCTCAGTTGTGACGACGGACAGGACCAGGGTTGGAAGTTGAACCTTTTGGCAATTGCATACATGGCGGTAAGTACGAGTGCACTGCGCCAGCGTGCGTTTAGATGGTGGTATTGGAATGCTGGTGTGTTTAGATGGTGGTGTTCAGATGGTGTTCTTGTAGCGTTGGTGGTGTTTGATGTACTAACTGTTTACATGGTTGAAGTTTTTTGTCCATTCGCATGCCATGCCTGATAGTTACCTTATTAGTAGCTTATAGGGTCCCTTGTTCTGTTCTTCAGTTATACCCGGTTGCCGTCCTCTTTTTATTTAAATAACCATCCACACAAGTTCTACAACAAATATCCAACGAATTACTGAATGTACGTACACAAATGTCTAAAGGTATATGTAGTAACCGGAGTACTGTACCCGGGCCTGAAAAATGTCTTTCCGTGCGTAAGGAATGAACACACTTCTTTCATGAACTACACTCTTTGGTTAATTTGTGGACATTGGAATAAACATCCTAGAGCCAAAAAAAATGCTGAATAACACTTTAGGGCCTATAAGAATCGTTGGTATTAGTTATCTGGTGTAAACGACATCCCCAGTTGACAATCTAGAATGGTTATTGGGAATTCCGTAAACGTGTATTGGATGCTCTATTAATGTATTGCACCTGGTGGAAAGTGAACTTGGTCTTGGCCAGATGAAGGGATAACTGGACACATAATGGAGTGGAAGGTAACTCAACTTTGGCACTGGCCATGTCAACGTTGGGTGATCCTTGAAGCTTCCTAAAACTGTGTAAAAACTTGGGGTATGTAATACATTATATATTACATGGTTACCTTGAGGCATTAGTTATCTGGGTGTAAACGACATATAAATGAGTGGTTAGAACAGGTGTAATTAACATAAAAGAAAGAAATTAAAAACTCAAAATAAACGTCGGGCTGCAAACAAATCCCGGTCGCAGTAGTATAGTGAAATGTAAGCGACCGGATATCGAACCACGGGACTAATGTACATATTATAGTACCTAAGCGTGTCACAGGAGGGGGATTAATTGACTTGTAAAATAAAAAAAAGAAAAGATAAAATAAACTAAGTGACAGATAAATAAACTGGAACTCTGGGTCAGGTTAATTAATCTGCATAATTAAGCTATCTCTACTGGTTTAATAATTTGGCAAGGTTCCTGTAATTATCTTAAGGACTAAGTCATAGCCTCATAAGAACTCGTCACCTGTAATGCAAGGTTCTAATCAAGGTTCAAGCAAAAGCCTGCGAACGGCAGAGGAGTATTGAGGAATTACATTTGCAACTGAATACTAACTTAT
Organism: Limonium bicolor; assembly: GCA_023374045.1. NCBI lineage: Eukaryota > Viridiplantae > Streptophyta > Magnoliopsida > Caryophyllales > Plumbaginaceae > Limonium > Limonium bicolor. Next base: position 154,493,527 of record CM041782.1, read on the forward strand.
TAAATCATAACAAGTTTCCTCCAGTCTTACGTCTTAATTAACCTGTCTATTTATCACCTGGTCTGATCAAAATAGACTTAGTAAAGCAATTTAATAAACTCATGACATTATTAAAAGGTGCGAGATAATCTTTAAGCGTAACAAACTGTATATAAATAAACCAGTAGAAATATTGCATAATTAATACAGAAACATAATAACTGTTCCCAGAGCGTACGTAAACTAGCCTAACATATAAATAGATAGATAGAGACGAGAGTAATAGAAATCATCCGTAATCACTCCGTCTCACTCTGCTATTTTGTGTACGTAGGGCTAGAGGTGAATTTGGTGGACTGTAAATAAATAAAATGGAGAAGGAGGGAGAAGAGAAATGAGATGGCGGTGGTGAAGTGAGGCGTGGATGGATGTATGAATGATTTATTGTGGTGAAGCTCGTGGGTTTATATAGAAAAAGAAAGAAGCAGCAAAGGAGATAACAGACGACGTGAGGCGGTGGAAGAAGCTGGATAAGATTTGCATGATTGATCATTTATTGCAGGGGACAGACAGCTGAACACACGCGTGAATTAAGGTAGGCGCAGTGGACGAGTGGGCGAGTTGCAGTCGGTGAAGGTAAGTTGCAGACGACGACGGGCGAGGGCGAAGAAGAAACTGGTCGCGACTGATAATTAGTCACGACCGCTTCATTCATCTCACGTCCGCCTATACAACCGCTAGGCGGTTGTGCTCCCTGTTCCGCCTCCAAGACCGCCTACAAAGAGGCGGTACTCTCTTGTTGTGTCCACGAGGCGGGTTGCGCCTCTCTAGACCGCCCATTAAGAGGCGGTTGTCTCTCTGTTGTCCGCGAGGCGGTTGCCCCTGTGGTGTCCGCCAGTTATCTCGACGTCGCAGCCTGTTGTCGTGACTTATTCCTTCCAACTTCGACCGGCTCTAGATTCTTCGTTTGGGCTCCGTTTTCTGAGCCGTTTGCGTCTATGTGTTCGTCTCTTTATCTACTTTAGTCCCAGCTTGGTTTTCCTCATATTAAACCAATAAATTAGTGAGATAATAATAAAACATAAACTAGAGGAAAACTAACCGAAGTGGAGAAATGAGCAAGAAAAGTGTTAATATTATATATGAAATACACCTATAAAACATGCTCATTTGGACACTTATCAATCCTTCTGTTTATTATTGACATGTAATAACACATAATTTCCATAAATTGGGACTAAAATAAGGGACGTTTTCATTCCATTTTTACAATTCTTACCATTTTTTGGCGTGTCCAAGGAAATTGGTTCAACCTTTTACAAATCAACAACTCACAAAAAGCATATTATATTTATGACCGACTATGTTCATACTACCCACTATATTGTTTGAATATTTATTATTTTATTTGTATATTTTTATGTTATTATGTTTTTCAAAATGTAGTTTGTACAGATTACTCATCTAATTAAGCAGGAAGATATCTAAGTTACATGATAGGCCGTTTAAGTGAAGGTGTGGACCTATAAAATTAATTTATATGACGTACATAATCTATTAACACAAAGTGTATATTTATATTTACGCGTAAGCCCTTATTAATAGTAGTAACATTTCGGCTAGTTGTGGAAACTGTTTACCACGCATGCTGTTGTTTTCCTGACTGTATAAATCTAAATAATTATTTATATATTATAATTGTTGAAATGATTGTACAGATTTGTTTTTGGGACGAAGGTGTATACTTAAAGCTTAAGAAACAACAAAACAATATTTTGAAAATGAAGTAGCGGAAGCCGTGGTCATCCATACCCAAAATATGGAGTTATTTCTTAGCCGGGCACGTCACCCAGGAGCTTTCCCGCCAGAACGGTCCTCAGACGCTTTAAGACACGTTTTTCACTTCAATATTAAGCATATATGATAAAATAATTTTATAAAACTAGATTTTGTAACATATAATTTATCATGTAAGAAATCGTATGCAAAACTTTGGTTTCAAAAAAAAAATCATATTCAAAAGTTTAAACTTTTAAAATTAATTTATGTAATATGTTAAAATGAAGTCAAACGACATGTCGAGAGATTACACAGGACGGTCAATTCAGGACGGAGGGAGTCCTATATATTCGTTCGGACAGTGATCGTTTACATGCGCATCTACATACATTTTACAGCACAACCCGTCTTCTTCTTCAACAGTTCAACCTTGATATAACCCCATTTTTATATTAAAAATAAAACTAAACAACACCTTGTGTTTGAGCAGGCAGCGTCCATCGATGGTTAACCAGAACAAGCATAAACAATATAGAAGGAATGATGACAAAGATGGCGACCCCAACAGGAAGGGCACATCTAATAGCGTAAAAACCTGTACCAGGTTGACTCTATTGCACCATTGACACATGTGTCTGATATTTCTGCAGTTACTTGTTATTCCACAGTTGACAACGACTACGGGTTTTTCACTAGAACTCGAATTTTTTAAAAATCGACATTTAGGGTTTTATGAGTTCTAATCAATTATGGGGAACCTGAGTGCTACTTCGTTTTTCTTATTTAACGGCTTCGGGAATGGAAACTCATCATCACTATGGTGCTCCCATCTGTGGCATCCAACTACTTTCTACTGCTTTTTTTTTTGCACAAATAAAAAATTAAGCGAAAAAGCAATCCGAAAATGGAGTTGTCTAGTTATAAAAATGTTCAAAAGTTCAACTATTTACACCGTCTTATAATTTTTGTAGATCATACAGGAAGAGGAGCAGGGAAGGAGATACGCCGGAGTGCAGCACCTCAGCACCGTTACCAACCGTTGGTGAACAAAACACTGTTGATGTTTCTGCAGGGTATCAGATGGTGCTGTCTCCGCAGGCTATACCGCTATCATCAGATCCTTGGAGCAACCGTAATAGGTCGAACAAGAAACGTAACGCCGACTCAACTCTGCCCGAGATGGAAACCAAAAAGAGGACGCCAAACCCTCGATTCCAAAGCAGAATGTCAATAACCGCCCTCTATAGGGGTATTCAGACGCTTACACCTGAACAGCGTGAAGCTGTGAACAGCATCGGGTTTGGGCATTTCCTTAGTTTAGGAATTGATTCCATCAGTTATGAACTAGGCAAGTGGTTGGCGGACCATTTCGACTGGCGTATCTGTCAATTAAATCTTTCAAACAGAAAAACATTGAATGTTAGAGTGGATGATGTGCACAACATCCTAGGTTTTGCACTAGGTGGTGATCCCGTCACAGAGAACAAGGGGTCAGCAGGGTCAGATGAGTACAGAGAGTGGGAAAATAAATGGATCACAGAGTTTGGTAGTAAATCGCCACACACGAAAGACATGATAATGAAATGGCCAACGATGGGTCCAACCGACATGTTTAAATCAAGCTTCGTTTGTGCCATCGTCTCCACCTGTGTAAGCGGCAAAAGTAGCCCTCGATGCAACGACAAGATACTGCCCTTATTAGTTGATCCTATGTATGCTGCCCGTCTGGATTGGTGTAGATACACGATTGTGAAGTTAATTGATTCAGTTCGAAAGTACCAAAACAGCAACGGCAAAACCCATCAGTTCTGCGGGCCGCTACTGTTCCTGAACCTTTTGTATTTTGAAAAGACCTATGTTTTGGGGCTAGAAGATCATTTTGGGTATCCAGCAATCTCGGGTGGAATACCGTCAGATACAAAGATAGATTGGTCAGGGAGAAGTATATCGGGGGCTACGGCCTTGGTGCAGAAACTTACAAAGACAATCGTTGGGGCTTGGTTGAATGGACTCATAACCAGGTTCAAGTTGTATAATATAACAGCAATTCTTATTCTGCATTATGTATTACCTCTATTTGATCATATGTCATAACTTTTCTACTCTATTGTAATTTCACAGTCCATCGTACCACGCACAGACAATCCAAGGGACCAAAACGAGTTGCATAAGATATCTGTACCACCACACGACCTTATTCCCACATGTGAGGTGGTAGCAGACAGACCGATAGCCCGTGACGATACACAAACTAAACCGACTACCCCATTTCGTGATGGAACAGAGTCAAATAGTGGCGGTGTTGAAGGTGGTCACAGGATAATAAACAGAGAGATTGGCCTGACTGATGATGTAAGAGCTGCACTCCAGCAAGAATGCACACGCTGGATGGAAGATGTCTTTCAAGCATACCTTTGTGGGCTAATCACAATTATAGATGGTCTGATTAAGAGGTTTGAGAGCACACTGGCAGTCGGGGAAGAGTTTTTTTCCGAAGGAACAAGGGTATATAAATATCGAAGGGCTTATATGATGTGAGTCGAGAAGTAAAAATGAGATGTACAGAGACGAAAATCTGAAGGAGCGTAAGAACCTTGCTGATGATAGAGCACGCTTAGAAGAGGAACGAATGCAGCTTGCGGAAGAAAAAACGTTTGTTTGAAGGAAGGAAGAGGCAACTGAGATCAGATGAGGAAGGACTGGAGAGCAGGGAACGGTCTGCTAAATACGTCAGCCAGTCAATTCAACATCAAGATGATCTAATCGCTGAGACGCAGGAAGTCTGTCGTAGAGGTCTAGTAGAAACTAGTACATGTCCAGCAGCTAGAGCGTTGTATGTCTCTCCGTATCATAACAAACAAGTTGATATCGATGCGGCCGAGACACGATTGGAACAATTGTGTTATTCACTCCTGTTAGCTTCAGATGACATTACGTAAGTGTTGCATCTAATCATATTCATTCGTTTACCATTTATACCAGTTGCTGGAGACTCTATAATGTTGTTTTTGGCCATCAGGGAAACATTGTACACAATAGAGATAGGAAGGAGAGAGATACTAACACGAGAGGATTTTGCCAGCCTTATATCGGGCTCCACGGTGCTCAACTCAATGATAGATTTGCAGTCAAAAATCCTTAACCAGGAAGACTCTAGGACAGGTCAACGGGCTAAACGGCGGTTCTTCTTCAGCACGATGGTGTACGTAAGTGTCTCCCTGAGTAGGCCCGGTTATGATTTGTGTACATGGACTATCAATACATATTGTCATTTTGTATTCTCCCTATTGTCTTGCCCTTGCAGTTGTGCGCATCTGTACATACGAATAACGGAGATATGTCGCGTTGTTACCAGTCAACTGCTGTACGAGTTCAACAACGCTGGGTATTGTAAGGATGACATAAAAAAGTTCAACCTGTTCTTCGTACCAGTAACGACCCATGATCACTTCTTCCTGCTGGTGGTAGATCTCAGTAACAGGGTAAATTGGGTGTTAGACAATCGACCACTTCCGTGCCCACGCTATGACCCTCTAGACAAATATGGAGGAAGTGTGCTACCATTGGTATGCACGGTTGACATTTGTTTACCTTATACAGCTTCATGCATTTGAAACAGTTACACATGAATGTTAATACACAAATTTATATATACAGATACAATGTATGTCAACATTCATCTCGTCGGCGTACGACACAGGAACTAAAGAGAGCACAGTCACGTCGTATGGTTTACAGGTGCCACGTCTCCAGTGGCAGTCTAGGCACAATAATACGGACTGTGGTGTTTTCGCGATTAGGCACATGGAGACTTTTATGGGAGACATCAAAAAATGGAATACAGGTTTTCGGAAAGTATATGTAAGTAGTCATTTAATCCATTACACGGGATGTGATCACCCGTTTACTATCCATAAGTTGATTACTATATGATCGGCGTGTAACTGTGTTTGCGCATACAATGCAGGAGCCACAACTTTCATCACTTCGACACAAATACATCTGCAAGTTTTTGTTACATGCCGATAATGAAATGCGGAGCACCATAAGTGAACGAATAAACACGTTTTGTAATGCATCTTAGACGAAGAAGTAATAGTTTAAATTCAAACACCTGGTTGGACATGTAGTTGAGTTTAGGCGTGAATATGAAAAACTTGTTATTTCTACCCATCTAGGATCGGTTGAGTGGGCAAAGGAAGTCTGAAATTTGGAGGAGAAAGATGTAGTTATACTGTTGCCGGTGACAATTGATTAAAATCAACTTTTGGCAAGCAATTATCTTTGATATCTAAAAACCGGTTCGTCTAATGTAGCTATAGTCGTATTCTGAAATATATTTTAAAGATATAATGTTTACGAATTTATTCATTTCAAAATTTATTATAATATTTTAATATTAAATATCGAGTGTTACGGAATAATAACAAATTATACTAATAATTTAGATGAATAATTATATATTCTTTTAGTTTCAAAATTTAATAAACTTTAATCATACATGATATATTAACTGGTGGAACGGAACCGTTTAACAATGGCTCATTTAATAACGGCATAAGCCGCATAACTACAGTGTACAAAGCGTGATTAATAGGAGGGCCGGAAATAATTAACGCCGTTTATAGAATTAACCGTTACCAATATTTGATCGGAGATATGTACGCTCACATTATTAGACGGTTATTATAAAAACCGACATCTAAAGTCCCCCGACCACTTGGTCGACGACGTCGTTGACCGACGCCAAATATTTCCCGCATTATTCAAATTTTGAGACGCCTCGCGTAATATAATGTCGTACCAGCTTATTTTAGATTTTAAAAAAATTTATATAAATATGTTGCAAAATATTTGTCGAATAAGACTCATGGCTTAATGGCCGCGTATAAGAGTCAACACTGCCACACCCTTCACAGAAATCTTCACGCAGCGCAAAATTGGACGATCAGTACGTATCATAACCCTGATTCGAAGAAAATCACCAAGGAATCGACCATTGAAGTCGTCGTACTTTATGAATCGCCCGAAACGCGAACCAAGCTTTTTAGCCGACTGTTTATTATGCAGCGATCTCGGAATATTGTGGATCCTAACCCAGATGGGGAATAATTTGAATTCATGTGCTTCCTCGGGCTTTGTCTTGTCTATAGTACCGAGTACAAGGAGAGTTCCATCAATCACCCATGGACCACCTTCAAGCGCGTATGACATACTCTCTGAGTCTGTGAAGCCAAAACATACACATTACCATGGCAATGTCGAACACATAGCTCATCTGTAAAAGCACACTGATGGGACAACCGGCGCTCCAAGTACCGATGCCTTTCGCTAGGGACCCGGGTACCGATCCGTTCACCAAAGAGAGTAATCGAATGAGGGGATGCCAGGGTACTCGAAACGATGAATCAAAAGGGGGTGATAGCGCGTTCATGTTGTGTTAGAGAAGTCTCATCCAATTCCTAGACAAAATCGCCGTCTGGGGCTGTTTGGACTTCCATTGAGGCAGCTATTAACGAAGGACGGTGATGACTGATGAGGAGGATGAAGGTCGATCGGATGCTCGGAAGTGAAGAAGCGAATCTAGGAACACAGAACAGAGGAGTCGAGGGGAGACACTTTTTTGGCTCCAGTTGGAAAAAGGGTGAATGTCTAAATTCGTGGGAGGGAAATTTCATTAATTGCCGCTAATTCATGAAATGCCATGCCACTAAAAAAAAGAAAATGCCAATGTAGATGGAAAAAGACAAAATTACCCTCACTAGTTAACAAAGTACTTTTAAAGTTGACAATATGCCCCTAAGTGTTATACAAATAATCATATATAGATATAAATATCAATCATATATATATAAATATTAACGATATAATTAAATATTTTTGAATAATATCAAAAATATTTTTTAAAAAGTAAACTGCATAAAATTAAATATTAACGATATAATTAAATATTTTTGAATAATATCTAAATTATTTTTTAAAAAGTAAACTGCATAAAATTAAAAATATTACATTACATATACATAATCTATATAAATTTATTGATATTATTTAAAATATAAAAAATATTATCATGTTCATAAAATAGACGTACAGGTTTAAAAAAAAAAGAGACGTACATAGATACGGTTTACTGAGCACAACCCTAGGTTTACGTAACATTTTATTTTGAATTAGACGTACAAAGATATGGTTTACATAAAACGATGTACTGTGGGCCATCATTACATTTGTCTGATCCAGATAAATTCGTAATAAGTGAGGAACGTATGGTTGACAGATGGCAAGAGCCTCCTCGGGTCGGAGCAATTTATGGTGGGGTCTGGTAATAATCTTCTTTACAGTGCATATGTAAATTGTTGAATATTGTGCCGTTGATGAAAAGACACAAATACTCTGCAGGTTCGTAAATAAATCAGTATGATCTTTTCAAAAAAAAAAGGTAAATAAATCAGTTATAGTATCGTTTTTTCAAAGCGTTTGAGGATTGTAGTCATTAACCCAGTAAAAAAAAAAACCTCCGTGTATCGAGAACTACGAAACCATTACCGTCTGCAGAGTGTTTTAAAACCGTGAAGTGCTACCCACTGCAATAGATTTGAACTCCATCACTGCATTTGTTCAATTAAACGATATGACTGACAATCTAGATACATCAACATATTTGTTCAATAAATGTTGATGTTAAATTATTTGCTATTGGTCGGATGGGAGTAATACTCTAAAAATTAATAAAGATATTGTAAATAAACTAAATATATCAAAATTCATAAAATCTCATTTTTCCATAATAAGATGATATTGACTATTTTTTCATTTAATATATGCTAGGTGATTTAAAATTATTATCTGTATTTTAGTGATAATAGAGTGTAATATTGAATTGTACATAAAAAATCAATGTATACCAATGTAATCATTTCCAAACTCTGTTGGAATATATTAATCATAAGTATAGAGTGGAAATTAATACAAATATTACATTAATAATATATATGAATAAATTATAGTTTACTATATATAATGTTAATCATGAATAAAATATTGAGTTACGATTATACGTGTATTATTTAAAATAGTATTAATGTTCATAATGTAATATTAATTCATAAGTAAAATTGAAATGATATAATGAGTAAAGAGTATTTAAAACCAAATGATGGGTTCTGTGATTTTAGTAAAAATTAGATATATTAGTTTTTAAAACGATTTGACGATGGGGGGTAATAGGATAGAGTGTTAAAAAAACCAAATTTGGTTTCTTTGATAATAATGCTCTGATGTGGCCATAGTTTTAGACCACTTTTATATGTTAATTAATATTTTTGTACTTGAAGTTAGGTACTAGATTAGTGTAACGTTTGTGATGAAATATAGTATTTTTTTAAATGAAAGTGATAAAATCTAGCACTGAGTGGTTATGCCGTACTGCCTTCCTTATGCGTGTACATTCAAAAGTTTTTTGCTTTTTGTAATTTGGCAAATTACCTACCAGCAAAAATAATTTACATTATCGACTTAATGATCCAAACAAAAGGTAAGCATAACAGTAGTAAGCAGTTCAGCCAGAAACTTAATCTATCCATAGATGTTAGCTTCGAACGGGACTATATGCTGACATAGGTAGCAAGCAAGATCGTCGTTTTAGGAGCTGTCTGTGACACTACCTTCACCTTCATGCGTAAGGTCATACATGTTGGATGGGCGGTAAGGAAATACTCCAGCTGGGCACGCGGATTTGTGAGGACAGTCGTCTGTAGAATGCACGAAAACACCACATCGGAAACATACCGGGGGTAGATCCTCGTATGAGACCCTTAGGGTTGACTCCACACCCTCCACAGAAATTTTCAGGCAGCGTAAAATGTGACGATGAACACTCATCCAAACCCTGATTCGAAGATAGCCACCATCAAAGCGACCTCCATGTTCGTCATATTCCATGAATACGCCGAAGCGCCTTGCGAGCCTGAAAGCCGACTCTTCGCTATGTAGCGACAATGGAAGGCCGTGAATCCTTACCCACATGGGAAAGACCAATAAATTATGATCCGCCAGAGGCTTCGCCGTGTCCACGAAACCGAGGACGAGGAGAGATCCATCATACATCCACGGACCTCCATCAATCAATTCCGCCAAACTTACATCGCTATCGAAAACTAGAACAAACATATTACCTTCTTGATGTTCAATGCAGAGCTTACCTTCGATGTTCCACAATTTGGCTAACCCGCTCTCTATAGCCTTAGGGTCAGGCCTCTTCGTCGTATACAGTTTGCCCGCGAGACAGTTATCAGATGACAAAATGGGAATGCCATTGAACTCAGGTCGGTCACCCATTGGGGTGGCTGTTAGTTCTCCAGCTGAGAGACAGTTCTCCTTCCATTTGAAGGTCTTAATGTCGACAGCAGATGATGGAGTTCCCATTGCTGTACCGATCAGCAGAGTTGTGTGCTAGTTCGGGGATATGGGGTTTCTGGAAATGGAAAGCAAAATCAAAAGCGAAGGAGGAGAAATGTCGGTGTATAGAGGAGGATGGTAGGGCTATAAGTAGTGGGGTCAATCTGTTGTTTGGTTCGTTCGTTTGGTACGGGTTGAGTTTTGTTTGTTAAAATTTTGGGTCGGTTCGGATCGCATTTGGATGACTTTCAGTTTGGTTGACTTTCGCCTGGTCTGACTCCGGTTTGGAAAACTTTCAGTTCTGGTTAGGCTCTGATCTGTTTATAGTTTATACCTTTCGGGTCATGGGTCTAATTAGAGTCAATTATTAGGTCAAATTCGATTTGACATTACACAAAATAGTTACTCAATAATCATGATATGTAAATTTCACTTCAATCAATCTCAACACTAAAGAATAAATTTAAACAGATAATTATAATTCGAATCATTTTATACATTAGTAACCAACTCTTAACTTAACATAATTAGTGGTGTAATTTTATTTTATATAGCTGTTTCATTCCTTTGCGTGCAGTATAAACATGGTATGTTTGTGGATATTTACGACACTTGTGTCAAAATGTTGTAACTAGATTTCTCAATTTGTTAATGTGTACTACTTCGGTACCCCTTCTATTGTGTGAGGGTACCCTCTTTCCTTAATTTAATTACAACTTGACATGTGGAACACTAATTATAATTTTAGGTTTTAAACAGTGCATTTTAATTTATTAACTAGACCGCGAGTTTACTAAACTTAAATTGTTTAATTGAAAGTAGAAGCACTTTATTAAATATTTTGAAATTTCTAACTTCCAACCTTAATTTCAAACACATCAGTTGTCTTTTTTTTTTTTCTTCCTCAACATATGTAATACGAGATTTTAGTTTGATACGGTTTTTGAAAGAATTAAGACTGAAGTTAATGGTGATTATGTATTGGTTCAGTTCGGTTTTTAGAAACACCATTGTCAGGTCTAGCTAGTTGCCCTTGACAGACCCGCGGCCGTACGACTGCCGTTATATTGGCGGGAAAGTCCCCTTTTTATATCGAGTGGAACTTTTGACAAGACCCGGCCTATAAAATTTGGTTTTATTGATCACTATCAAATCAAAGGTATCAAAATCATGTAACGTCTCGGGTTGAGCGTAAATAAAATCTGATTCACTAAACAATCGTAAATAATCAATAGTGTGCATTATGTCACGCATATATGTAATAATCTAAAAAACGTTCTTTATGTTTACTACTTTTTACTTCGGGTTACCGAGATTACAATGGGAACCTTGGAAATTACTTAAGTAATGAATAAAACTGTATGATAGAATGTGATTAGTGTTAAATTATGAGGTTATGAAAATTGTTGTGGCTAAGAGTAATTACCGAGTGTACCGGCTGGAATCTGAAATGGTGAAAAAATCTAGGTTCAGTTTGATTTTGAAGAAGTTAGAAATGATATTTTTGGTCTCCATAACTATGTGTTGAAAACTTAGGCTCTACGACCATGAGAAATTTGTTTCTAAACAATTTTTTTACAATTGAAGACACATTGTAATAAATTCCAGTACTTATGCTAGTAGACCAAATGAGGATTAAGAACACAACAAAGTTGTTATGCATTTATATAATGTATATAAGAGAATAGGTTAAAATAAGTAGTTATCGGGTGATATAAGACCTGCTGTTATATAGATGAATATACATGATACATGTTCAAAGGGATCGTTCTTTAAAGCAAAGCAAATTAATGTATACCAACGGAATTGCGTGACCACTACACTCGGTCTACATCATTTATTGAACAAATATGTTGATGAATTTACATTATTTATCATATCCCTTAATTGAACAGATACACTGGTAGTCTATAGTAGTGGGTAGCACTTAAAACCCTCTGCAGACGGTAATCATGAAACTCGAACCTCGACTGCCGAGCGGCCGTGATTTGAAAGGACCCCCGTACCGTACAGATAAATTGCAGACCTATCAGCAACTCCGTCTAAAAATTGGCTACCGAGTTTCGCATTTTTAGTAAACCGGCTTCAGCTATTATTGCCTCATGTAAACTTTTTTGTCAATTACGTGTGAGGTATCTAAATAGTAAATAAGACACGTCTATTGTTGTGTTTATCAGAAGAGTGACACAAATTCGTTTTTTTTCTTTTTATTCATTTTTTATTTGGGAAATTTCACCAAATACCATTGAGTTTTTGCTTAATTCATGATATACCATTGTGTTTCTAAAATTATACAGGATAACACCGAGTTTTACTTATTTCACCAGATAACACTCTGTCACATATTTCATTAACTTTTCCGTTAATATCCCTAGAAAAAATACTAAACTATCTATTATTAGTTAAATTAAGGTGGTATCTTATTATCAATATGACAGTTCATTATGAGACAATTAATAACATGAGTATTTTGTCATTTTCTAACAAAAATAACAAAGAAGTTAACAGAATATGGGACAAAATGTTATCTGGTGAAATAAGTAAAAACTCAATGTTATACTGTGTAATTTTAAAACACAGTGGTATATCGTGAATTAAGCAAAAACTCAATGGTATTTGATGAAATTTCCCTTTTTATTTGTAAACTATCGCCGTAGATGAGTAAATGCAGACGTTGTTAATCTGAGGGTTATACTCTCGTAATCCCATCGTTATGGATAACACGCAGGTTAAAAAAAACACAAAATACGTACTATCGTCAACCAGCACAGGTCAGGCCTTTTGGGACCCTAAATCTTTAGGGTGGAGTACTATGACTATCCCATCCAGTTGTCACTAATTATGACAAGTGTGTACCACGGTGCAACAACAAATGCTTGTCCTGGTAAGATTCAAGTCGGAGGTAATCGGAATCTTAAGCATGGTTTACGTTGTTGAGGGTCTACAGAGTAGGTATCCTGCGGGCGACCATGAAAAAGCGTGTATAGTTGAACAAACATACTGATATAGTTCAATTATTTATCAAATCGATTGCACCAGGGTGTCACTCTTCCGTATCTAGATCTTGTGCACTGTGGGGCGGCAGGCCATTAATTGCACAAGACGGTGATTTGAAAGGACCTACAGTAAAAAGTTCCGTAGTTACCATCATTATGTGCTGCTCCGCCAAGGGGGAGAGGGGGGGGGGGGGGGGGTGCGGGACGTTTTTAGGCCGTATGAGTACATTACTGATTTATGGTAAATTACAGTTGATAAACGTCCACGCACAGCTATTAAACGTAATCTGATGGTCACACGCACACGATCCCCCCATGGCCAATAGGAGGTGATTACCTAAAATAAAGCTTATTACCAAACCGTCACGTCAGTTAACGACCGTAAATAAGTCTACCACCTTTTTTCGAAATAAGTGATTGTCTCGGGAAGATAAGATGGTACAGTATGTACAGCAGGCGGTCAAATCGAATGTTATTATTAGTACTATTTGTAGTCGAAAGAAAACCTCCTCACAAAATCAGCCTGGACATTGGGGGGCAAAATGTAGTCCATGAGAGAGAAAAGCTCTGTGCTCTCTCCCCTTATTCTTGTTAGTTATCCTTCTCCTCATCGTTTTACTTGGTAGTTCAACAACTTGTCTCTAGATGTCTTTTGCTTAATAATAACTCTGTTTAGTTTCTTGTCTTCTCTCCGGTTAGGAGATTTTTGGCTGTGTATAGGTTGTGTTTTAGTTTCATTGTATTTTGTGGGTTTTGGGTGGGATGTACAATCACAGCTTCCAGCTTCAACGATGTTGCCAGAGCCGAAGAGTCTAATCTTTGCTCCGTGGAGCACATGACTGTCAATGAAGTCTGCTGCCGAAAAAGCCGGTTGTGCCGCCAGCACCAACGGTGGTGCCGATGGCGGTAGCCATGGTGGTGATGGTGCGTTCACACTGTCCGCGCGGAGAAGAAGGCAATCCAGCACACTCTAGTTTAGAAATGACATCCCTAACTTTTCAGGTTTAGGGCCAAAAGTAAATCTCTCTCGTGATCGGGAAGTACTACCATGTTGTTGTTGGGTGGAATCTCAACTTCTGATGGTAGTACTTCCCGATCGGGAGAGAGATTTACCTTTGGCCCTAAATCTGAAAAGTTAGGGATGTCATTTCTAAACTAGAGTGTGCTGGATTGCCTTCTTCTCCGCGCGGACAGTGTGAACGCACCATCACCACCATGGCTACCGCCATCGGCACCACCGTTGGTGCTGGCGGCACATGTTGTCTACCATTTCTGGATTGAAAGATGCAAGCGTGCCATGACCAGCCAACCCAAGGACCCCTGTCTCATAATATCTCTGACATCAAGGCGGCCATGAAAGCTATCATATGGATGAAGATGAATACATCCAGCACGGACTTTGATTGGCTATATAGGATCCTTTGCTCATAGGAGCGTAGCTAGTGAACTTTTTGTACGTCCTAATGTTTTGTATTAGGGCAGTGGCCTTGTAATTTTTATATTAGGATTCCATTATAAGATATATAGATTTATGAAAATATATTAGCTTAAATATGTTAAATATCGAAGCCAAATTAAAAATTCACTGGTGGAGCGTAAATCCGGCCTTTCCGTCGCGGCGAAGATACTGTGATAGTCCTGACGGAGAGAGATTTTCCTATCAAATAAGAAGCCAATGATAGTTAATGTCGATACTGATAGGTAATTTAGATAATTTCAAATAGATTCTTCTCCAATGAACATGAATGGTGGAAATGATAGATAATTTTGATGATTGTACAATAAAATCTTCTGTAAAAGACATGAAATTAGTGGAATTGACTCGTGTAAGAAAGTAAGCTTGCATTCATCCGAGAAATGTGGTAAAATTCATTACAAGAGTATGGTCACTACAAGAAGATTCGACTATCACAAAAGATACGTATCAAAAGAAAAGCCCCTAAAAAAAAGAGAAAAAGATAACCATCCTATTTTCCTGCAGCTAACTTGTCTCCACTGCCAGCCACACTCTCAAGAGACTTGGATCTCCCTGCATCACGCTGCATCCCTCCAACAGATGGCTGAATGTTGCTTCCGGCCGGAAGAAAGGAAGCTTGACCTGGGCCAAAACATGTCTCACCAGGGTTGCGGCAGAATCTCTCGAGCTCCGCGAAAAAGTTGGATTTCTGCGCAATTGCGTTGAAACCCAGCCCGTTGTATAGCTCGTCTTCCAGCACCTCCCCTTTGTCCAAGAAGTGCTCCGAGACGACTTGGCGGCAGATGATAGCTATCCGGCGGCACTGAGAGGCGAAGGACTCCTTGAGATGGGCATTGATAGTGCCTTGCTTCTGTATCTCCTCCTGGGACTGTCGTGAGAACGACGAGAGCTTTGCCACTTGGCTCTCGAGAGTCAAAACCTGGGCCCGATACTTGTCGCGTTGATTGTTGGCCAAACATAGCTCTTCATTAACTTCGTTCACCCGGTCGTTTAGCTTTCGGATGTGCTTCAACAGGTTGTCAGAGCTCGGGCCTAGCCGGAACGCAGGAAGGGTAAAGAATGAGGACAAGAAATGAAGGTAACAAAAGCCAAAATCCGTAGGCTTACCTTTGTTCGAAGACTCGGTATTTTCAACTTGGAGACGAGACATGTCACTCTCCAAATATTTCACCCGTTCTTCCAGTCTAGCCTTCTCGCTGGACAGGGCAGCTTTCTCCGCAGCAAGAACTTTCTTCTCCTCTTCTAAAACGGAGCAACCCTGAAGCAGAGATTGCTTCTCCTGTTCAAAAGAGGTTCTGGACTGCTCCTCCTTCGCGGCCTTTTCCTCCGCCGAGCTAGTGAGCTCCTGGATAAGCTTCCCCTTCTCCTCAATTAGGGCTTTATTCTCTCGGGCAAGAGCCTGCTTCTCCAGCTCAAGTGCCTCGACCTCTTGCTTGAAAGAATTTTTCTCATTGAAGAGAAAAGATTTGTCAGACTGAAGGTTGGCCACCTCCTTCGAATGAGTAGACCGCACCTGATACAGCAGGAGGTCCAAGTCAGAAAAGGCCCGAGTCAGCTCATCGTTCCATCGGTAAGACAATTTCGTACCTCTTTCAAGGTATCATCAGCATGAAGAATCCGGTTTTTTAGGGTAAAAATCTCTTCCCGGAGGCCCTTCACTTGTAATTCATACTCATCGCGCTGGCGGATGCATTCTTGCCGGGACGACCGCAACTCTTTATTTAACGACTCAGTTCTTTCTTTCACCTTAAGGTCAATCTCGTATTGAATCTGGTCGATATAAGCATCATGTGTGGAGCGAGTCCGCTTTAATTCCTCTTGAGCATTGTCGGCTCGGCTTTCCTCATAGCGGAACCTGCTTTGGAGATTGCCGGAGTGAACTTCAGCGCACTGGGCCATAGACATCACCTAAAAACGGCAGCACAGATCACCAAAAAAAAAAAAAAGAAGTAAAACAACGCAAAGAAGAACGATACGGAAAAATTATTCAAAGTCAGGAGGGGTGCACCAACCCGAAAGATACCCTCCCACATGAAGTCAAAAACATCTTTAATTGGGAGGGAGTGCCGCATAATGGCATCTGCTCCTCCATCTCCCATCCGCAGCCTTTCCTTGATTGCAGTAGTGGTTGCCGGAGGTGCAAATATCCCGTCCGGGTGACCAGACCTCTTTATTGCCTCCTTCCAGACAGTCGAGTACTTGGCTGATTCGCAGGAGATTAGAGGAGGGGGTGCCCGCGATGGTAGAACCACCCTTCCTTTTGGGAAGGACCAGTGAAGGACTCCTCAGCGGGAGGAGGAGGAGAAGAAGAGGAAGCCATGATGTCCTCCCTTTGCTTGCTCCGGAGTTCAGGGTTTTCGGGCACCGGGCGGTACTCCATTGTTCTGACAGCAGAGCCTTTGCTTTTGATACGGTTTTCTTCTTTAGCTTATGCTTGGCAAGAACAGAGACTGCCGCAGTAACAAAAAACCAGACATAGCCGCATTATCAAAAGAGTCGACAAAACTCATACAAAACCAGGGACGAGGGAGCACTGTTTAAAAGACAAGAAGACACACAGAAGAAAGAAGGATCGATCGGAAAACATTGTTCGGCCGGAGGATCCGTGCGAAGCCCTCTGCCTTCTAGAGTATTTTCTTGGCCGGGATCTGAGGAAAAGTAACCCGACAAGTCAGGGAAATGTTCGCAAATTGGGGTCGGATGACCAGACTCTCGCTCCGGGCGAGAACCAAGGTCTAGACCCGAGCCGGGGGGGAGAGAAAGACACGGCGCCCGGATTCGGGGCTCACGTGCCATTTACCTGGCAATCCGGCGTTGGCACCTTCAGGAGATTCCAGGTCATCTCTGGCTTCTTGCCTGGAACGCTTCTTGGAAGGAGCTGCCGGGCCCCCAGCAGCGCTGCTCAGCCGCAACAACAGCCGCGTCTACTGAGTCGTAGTAGTCGACCCTTTCGTCCCCGTTCTTGTAGACGACAAAATTCCAACTATAGAAGGGCCAATTTTGTGCTCCCTTCTGGAAGAAATCTGCACGCAACGCACCCAAGCAATAAAGGAACCGGCGGAGAAAGCAAAATTTGCACTAATAATCAGCACTTACTATAGTAGGTCTTCAGGGAGGATAGGCGTGCTTTGGTGAAGAACGCCTCGATAGTCAAAGGCTTGCGGCTTTGAGTCTTCAAAATCTTTGAGATGGGTAACTTGGCCGGAGGAGTGCTAGAGCAGACCAACTGACCTCTGCAGACCTCGGAGCAGTACGGGACGCCCAAGTAGCGGCCGGATGGAGGAACGATGACGAACCACCGCGAGCTCCACTCATGTACCTTCTTATTGTCAAAGAGAGAATATCCGGCCCTCGCGATAATGGTTAAACTGTCAGGATCAACCCTAACCGAGAAAAATCGGGTAAACTCGGTGCCTTCCGGCCGAATTTTGTTTTCTTCGCAAAGAGCGACGAAAGCATGAAGGTACGAGATGGCCTTTGGATGTAAATGGGCAAGAGAACAGCAGCGACGGAGCAGAAAGCCCAACACGAAGGGATGTGGGGAATAGTCAAGCCTGAAGGAAAGAAGTCGGCGTAAACTACGTACCCTAGGCCGAAATCGTCGTTAGGGTGGGAGTCGGGGGACGGAAGATATATTTTGGTACCAAGTGGGACTTCGACGCCACTGAGGAAATTGGAAAGGGAAGAAAAGTCAAGGGTAGAAGGAGAAGGCTCGCGGCCAGCCAAGAAAGGCTTCGTGAATTTCAGGAAGGAAGGGCGAAAGCCGCTAGAGGAGCGAGAACCTTGAATCGCTTCAGCGGCTGCCGAAAAATTCTCAGCAGCCTTAGTCTTTTTTGCGCCGGAAGAAGACATTTGAGAAACTGAGCACGAGATCGGGAGGCGACTGTGAGGAAAGCAAGAGCAGAGCGCGATAGCAGACGAAAGATAAAACAGCGGAAGCAACGAAACGGAAGAAGAAAGAGAAGGAAGCTCAAAAACTCAGGCTTTAGAGGGAAGTTTTCTTTTTCCCGCTCAAGTGAATAAAAATACTCCCTCCGTCCTGAATTGACCGTCCTGTTTACTATTTGGACATGTTACATGATAAACTATATTATGTTACAATTTAGTTCTATAAAATTATTTCTTATATGCTTAATATTGAAGTGGAAAACGTGCCATAAGCAAACAGGACGGTCATTCAGGACGGAGGGAGTATATATACACAGACAAAATCACTTTTTTACAGGGAAAGAAAGAAGGCTACACGCTTCCTAAAAGGCGATTCCCAAATCCCTCAGGTTATTTTTCTTCATGGTGAAGAAAAAGAACTTTTAACGGCCCGTGCGGAACTTGTGGCTCGTGTCATTCTTTCGAACCTTCTCGCCGATTTTCGATGTGGAATCCGCAGGGTTCTCCTTTTTCGACTTGCGGTCAGAGTTGTTTTTTAAGGGATTTCTGCAAAAAGCAGTTGTTTGTTTGTACACATACTCCCTCCGTCCCACCTGACCGTCCTATTTACTATTTGATGTCGTTTGACTTCAATTTTTAACATATAAGATAAATTAATTTTGAAAATTTAAGTTTTACATATGATTTCTTACATGATAACATATAATACAAAATTTAGTTTTATAAATTATTTTACCTTATGTTTAATATTGAGGTGGAAAAACGTGCCAAAAAGCAAACAGGACACTTATCGGAGGTTATATTTTATTAATTTTGAGCGGGAATGTTATTTCCTTTTAAGTCCGAACTTTTGGGTTTCTTTCTCTTTCCTCTTCCGCCCTTACGCTCTCGTCGCCTTCTCTTTCATCTTCATGCTCTGCGCTCTCTGTTCCTGCCGTTGTTGCAACCTCTAAACTTTCAAACCTCTAGCGATGTCTTCTTCTGATGCGAAGAACAGCAAGGGCGCCGCGAGCTTTTTGCCGGCCGTCGAAGTAATGCAAGGCACCCGTTCTTCTAGCGTTTTCGGCCTACTTACCTAAAGTTTTCGAAACCTTTCTTGGCCGATCGGGAGCCTTCTCCCTCTTCCCTGGATTTTTCTTCGCTTTCTCACTGTCTTAGAAATGTCGAAGTCCCACCAGGCACTCAAATTTACCTTCCATCTTCTAATTCCCACCCCTACGACGATTTTGGTCGGGGGTATGTGGTCTACGCCGACTTCTTTTCCCGTGGCTTGACCATTCCCCCACATCCTTTTGTTCTGGGGTTTCTGCTTCGTCGCCGCTGTTCACTTGCTCACGTACACCCAGACGCCGTTTCGTATCTTCATGCCTTCGTCGTTCTTTGTGATGAAATCAAAATTCGACTAGAGGCCACCGAATTTGCCCGATTCTTCACAGATAGGGTTGACCCTGATAGCCTAACTATTATAGCGAAAGCCGGATTCTCACTTTTTGACTGCAAGAAGGTGGATGGTTGGAATTCGCGGTGGTTCGTCATCGTTCCTCCGTCCGGCCGATATCTGGGTGTTCCATACTGCCCAGAGGTTACAAAAGGTCAGTTTGCCTGTCCCTCTCCTACGGCCGAATTCCCCATCTCAAATGTTTTGAAGGCGCAGAGCCGCCAACCTTTGACAGTTGAAGAATTCTTCACCAAATCGCGTTTATCTGCACTTAAAGCCTACAACAGTAAGTGTTAGTAACAAAATATTTTAATTTTCCCCGTTTGTTTTTCTTACTTTTTTCGCGCGTTGGAGTAGATTTCTTCGAGGAGGGGGACACGATTGGTCCCTTCTACAGCTGGAATTTCGTAAATTTTACGATCGGAGACGAGAGGGTTGACTATTACGCCTCAATAGATGCGGCCGTTCTGGCCTCCAAAAGCGTTCCAGACTAGCGGAGGTTGATGTTGATGAGGCCAGGAAACAGAAGAAGAAAAGTGTCGAATCCCCTGACAGAGTGAACACCGGATCGTCAGGTACTTGGCACGTGAGTCAAGCAGTGGCGGATCTTTCAATATGTGGGGGTCAGTAGACTCAAAAATTTTTGGTTTATGTGGATAAAATTTTTGGTTTATATTTTTCAAAAATTTATAAGGTCATTTAACTACGGGAAATTGGAGCCCCATCCGCCTTTGGCGGCGGGACACTTTTTATCAAATACTCCGGTTATATTACAATTTGAAATTGCACTATTTTAATCTTAAAACATAACTAATATTTATATTACAATTTGAAATTGCACTATTTTAAATATCAAAACATCATATTTCGGTTATACTGTTCAATTATTTAACATTCATTATTTATTTTAGTTATATATACACATATACACTTGTATTTTTCAAAGAACAGATTATAAGGTCCTGGTTCGGGTTTGGACCTTAGTTCTCGTCCAGAGCGGGATTCCGTTCACCAGGCCCCAATTTGTGAACTGTTTTCTGACTTGTCGGCTATTTTTTCCTCAGATCCTGCTCAGAACATCAATTTAGAGGGTGCGGGCCTTCGCACTGATCCTCCAGCTAAGCCAGGTTTTTAATAAATAGATGCCTTTATTGTTTTCCTTGCCCTTCTCTTTTTTGAATAATAATTCCCTGTACCAGGCTCTGCAGATGCCCCAATCGTTATTCCTGACACTGGAGCTGTGTCTGGCGTTGCTGTCACAGATCCTGCTTCCGGCTTACAGAAAGCAAAAAAGAAAAAGCAAACCCTGTCAATGCCAAAAGCTCCTTTGCCGGAGACGTCGGGAGAGCAGACTTCTGGGAACCTCGGGTCTTCATTAGACATTGCCGGAGCTAAGGAAGGGGTACCAGAGAATCCTGAACTCCGTAGCAAACAACGGGAGGATATCACTTGCTTCTCCCCCTTCGCCTCCTCCGTCCGCTCAAGAGTCCTTTACCGGCCCTTCTCAGAAGGAAGGATGGTTCTACCCATCGTGGCCAACCTTTGCCCCTGATCTCCTGCAATTCTTCAAATTATTCTGCTGCCTGGAAGGAAGCCATAAGGAGATCCGATCATCCGGATGGAATCTTTGCTCCCCCAACCATTACTACTGCAATCAAGGAGAAGTTGCGGATAGGAGACGGGGGTGCAGACGCCGTAATGCGGCGTTCTCTTCCGACTAACGAAGTGTTTGACTTCATGTGGCAAGGCATCTTTCGGGTCGATACACTTCTCCTGATTTTAATAAGTTTTTATCTACAGTCCTTATCTTTGCTGTGTTTTTTTTTAAAGAAAATACTAACCTTTGGTGAATTCCTTTGTCATTGCTGTGCTCTCTTTATTTTAGGTGATGTCTATGGCTCAAAGCGTTGAGGTCCACACGGGCAACCTTCAGTCAAAACTTCGTTATGAAGAGAGCCGTGCTAACAATGCTCAAGAGGAGCTGAGGCAGACCCGCCACCACTCACGACGCCTTTATTGACAATGTTCACTACGAGATTGATCTTAAAGTGAAGGAAAAGACTGAGGCTCTGAACAAGGAACTGCGGCAGTCCCGTCAAGAATGCATTCGTCAACGTGACGAGTATGAACAGCAACTGAAGAGACTGCGAGGGAGATTTTTTCCCTCAAGAAACGGAATGTCCAGGCTGATGACGCTCTGAAGATGTACGATATCGACTTGCTGCTGAAAAAGATGAGCGGGCACGGGCTTTCTCTGACTTAGAAGTGTTGCTAGAGCAGGTGCGGGCTGCCCATCAGAAAGAGGTGACTTCCCTTCTAACTGATAACAAGGCTTCTAAGAAGGAGGTCGAGATGCTTGAGCAAGAGAAGCAGGACCTTGCTCGTGAAAACAAGGCCCTAGTAGGGGACAAGGGCAGGCTCATTCAAGAACTTAACTGCTTATCAGAAGAAAAGACCGCACTGGTGGAGCAGACGAGAGTTTCTTTTGAGCAAGAGAAGCGATCTTTACTTCAGTACTGCTCCACACTAGAAGAGGAGAAGAAGGCTCTTGCTGAAGAAAAAACTGCCTTGTCAAACGAGAAGGCCGGGCTGGAAGAGATGGTGAAAATTTTGGAGAATGACGTGTCTCGTCTTCAAATTGAGAACACCGAGCTGTCAAATAAGGGTGAGCTTTTGGATTTGATTTTTTTTTTTGTTATTTTCTACTCCTGTCTTTATTCCTTACTTGTCTGGTCTTCCGGCCAGGTCCGAGCTCTGAAAATCTTTTGAAGCACATCCGAAATTAAGCGACCGAATGAACCGCGTTAACGAGGAGCTTTCTATAGCCAACACTAACCGCGACCTGTATCGGGCCCAAGTCTTGACTCTTGAGACCCAAGTGGCTAAGCTCACATCGTTCTCTCTCGACAAACTCAAGAGGAGCTACAAAAGCAATGCACTATTAATACCCATCTGAAGGAATCTTTCGCCTCCCAATGCCGCAGGATAACCAATATCTGCCGTCAGACCATCTCAGAGTTCTTCCTGGAGAAAGGGGAGGTTCTGGACGACAATCTGTACAATGGTTTAGAGTTCAATACTGTTGCTCAGAAGTCCAATTTCTTTGAAGAACTCGAGAGATTTGGCCGTCTCCCAGGTCAGACTTGCTTCGGTCCTGGTCAAGCGTCCTTTTTACCGGCCGGAAGTGATGTCCAGCCGTCTGTTGGGGGAATGCAACATGTTACAAGGAGATCAAAATCCACAGAGAGTGTTGCCAATACTGCTGACAAGTTAGCTATTAAAAATAGAATGCTTGTGTAGGGTTTTTTTTTTTGTGGGTGTGTATTGTAGTGGACATTTTTTTTTATATTTTTTATTTTTATACAATTGAGTACACAAAATTAATTGCGCGATATAGATCACAAATTGCCATTCACACCTGTTTGTTATAAACCAGATCAACCACCAAACTGGTGAAAACCAGAACAACAGTACTTTGTTTGCAATCTACTCCCTCGTCCTGATTGACCGTCCTGTTTGCTTTAACACGTTTTTCCACTTCAATATTAAGCATATAGATAAATAATTTTATACTAAATGTAACATATATTTATCATGTAAGAATCATATGCAATCTAAATTTTAAACTCTTAGTTAAAAATTGAAGTCAAACGACATGTCCAAATAGTAAACAGGACGGTCATTCAGGATAATAAGCTCGTATGACAACGTCGTTACTGTCATTTAGATTACGCAGTTAACTCTCATTTAGATTACGCAGTTACTGTCATTTAGATATTACGCAAAATCAATAATGCGGTATATATTTGGTGTCAGGTCAAAACGACGTCGTTCACCATCATTGGGCGGGGATTTTAGATGACAGTTATTGGTAAACCGTAATCTAAAGTAGGCGTCAACACGGGGATAAATGTAATGTGTTCTAGTTAAAAGGACTTAAGATTACGGTTTAAAGAAAATCGTAATCTTAAAGCCTAACGAAATTAAAAAAAAACGCGAAAATTATTAGGGCTATGCTGGGGTTCGAACTCCAGATCGATGGTGTTAACTCATGTACCGCGGCCATTAAAGAATATTAAAGTCTTATTCGATCAAACAATGTAACACACATTCATATAAAGTTTTTTTAATATCTACAATAACCTGGTAAGACGACGTCGTTAACTGTCATTTAGATTACGCGAAAATCAAATAATGCGGGAAATATTTGGCGTCTTGGCAAAACGACGTCGTGGACCATCATCAATGCTCGGGGACTTTACATTACGGTTTTAGTAAAACCGTATCTAAAGTCAGTTGACCATAAAGCGGGCGTCAACACGGGGGCTTGTTTTGTGTTGTTAAAAGGACTTTAGATTACGGTTTACAAGAAAATCGTAATCTTAAGTCTAACGAAATTTTAAAAAATAGCGCGAAAATTATTTGGCCTATGCTGGGTTCCGAACTCATTAAGCCCTGAGTTTTATTCGATCAAATATTTGTAAAATAAGCTGGTAAGATGACGTCGTTAACTGTCATTTAGATTACGCGAAAATCAAATAATACGGGAAATATATGGCGTAAGGTCAAAACGACATCGTCGACCATCAGTGGTAGGGGACTTTAGATGACGGTTATTAGTAAACCGTAACGTAGAGTCTGTTTACCGTAAAGCTGACGCTAACATGGGGCTTTGTTTTTTTTTTTATTATTGTTTAATTAATTTTTTCCTTTTAATATGTTATTTGATACAGTATACTCCCTCCGTCCCTATTTGACCTTCTGATTTATTATTTGGACTTGTCGTTTGACTTCATATTAATATATAAGATACATAATTTACAAATCTAAATTTGTAATGGAATCCTTATGTCAAAAACTATATGTTGGAGAAATTTATTTTATAAATTTATTTTATCTTATATGTTTAATATTGAGGTGAAAAACGTGCCAAAAAACAAACAGGAAGATCAAAGTGGGACGGAGGGAGTATGATTCATTAACTTTGACATATTATGATTCATTCATTTTTGGTAATGATGCAGCCTCTTATTATCGGCGGAGATACTGTGACGGACTATTCGAGACGTATTTCGTGTTGGCGAGACGGACAATATTTTTCGGATAACATCTAAGTTTATTCGATATCACCGACAAACAAGTGTTATTCGAATGCCAGTCATTTATATTTTTATAATTATTTCTTTAACAATAATTCTATTCATATAATTATTTATGAATGTCACCCAATAGTTTAACATGAAATCTATTGTAGTGGGAAGCCCCCAGGAGCTGCAGATGTTCCAGGCCCTACCATAATTATTTCTGACCCGAGGGGCATCTGTCGACATCTTCCTCCCAAGCTGTCGTGTTCACGACGCTAAATATTACTCTAAATTTTGTATTTTTCTCCCCTCTCAGTCTCTCACCGTCCTGAATTTTTCTTGTAGTCCCGCTAATTATTACTTTAATATCTTCCTTATTCTTCATGAACACGACACTACTAAAATTTTGTTTTCTCTTTATTTCTTATTCGTGGGTACGAAAGCACAAACTATGATCTCATCACATTAAAATTGATCATAAACAAGTTCCCACGACATTAATGGAAACAAATGCTTGACCAGGTAACTGAACTCGTAGTTGTTTTTCACTTCTCATAGTCGGAATTGTAAAAAACTTTACATTGTCCCTGCTTTAACATTTTTAAAAATTACCATGGTTATCCACAATTTATGACATGTTACAAATTGTATCCTAAATTTACTAGGCAGAGTCCGAAGTCCAGTACGCTCAGTTGGAAACTGACCAATTTAGGTGTTACCATAGGCACAATTTATTAAAAAAAAAGTCCCATAAACACTCAATGGTAGTTAATGTCGATATTGATAGGCAATATTGATAACTTCAAATAGATTCTTCTTCAATGGAGTTGAAATTGATGGAAACGATAGACAATTTCGATCAATTCCAAAAAGGTTATAACAACAACAGCCACGAAATTGGTGGAACTGAGACAATTTCAAATAAGACGTCGATGATATTTAATGTGATACATTCAACTATTTAGATTGGTGTCCTTTCTACAGACCGGAAGTGATGTGCAGCCACTGTTGGGGAATGCAGCATGCTACAGGGAGATCAAAATCCACAGAGTGTAGCCAACAGTGATGACAATTTAGCTATAGAAAAATAGAATGCTAGTGTATTGTTTTTTTTTAATTTTGGCGTGTATTTTAGTGGACATTTTTTTTTAATTTTTTAATTTTTATACTATTTATTACCCTGCGCATAACTGAAAATTAATTGAGCGTTGGCCATCAAAAATTACCAAGTATTATATTAACCAGATCAACCAAACTGGTGAATTTTAATAGATATCAGCAACAGTACTTTGTTCGCATTAATTATACCAGCACACTTGCGAAAGTCTAGTACCGATCAACTACAACATTTGTAACCAGATATAAACCAAACTACTAAAAATGGTTCAAGTTCGAACATAACAATACAACCATTTGAAAAAAGAAAAGATAGCTAGCTACAGCTCGTGACTTCTTCTGATCAATTTAGTGCTTTCAACACATGTGAGCTCCTTGACAAACTTGAGATCGGCTTGTGAATAAGTATTGAGAAGAAATCAACAAGCTGCACGCGAGAATTATAAAAGCAATTAAGCACACCATTTAAACTTATCCAAACATGCACAAATAGTTAAATTACCAGTTCAAACCCAAAAGTCATTGTAATATGTACCTGAGAAGAAAATTCGAATTCGCTGAAGATGAAAGTACCGGCGATCATGATGATTCTTCTACTGATACAAAAGAGACAAAGAAGAAAAGCATGGTATGAAAGAGACAGAGACAGATACAGATGAAAGGGTGGAAGAGATAAGTCAGTACCAGAGAGGTTGAAGAAATTGGCTAAAAAGTTACGTGAGGCTGCCACGAAGTAGAGTCCGGTGGCGATTAACGAATTATTGGCCCACTTCATGACCTTGAGTGAAGAAAACAGTTTTCTAGAATAGTTATATGAGGGAGGAGAAGAGGAAACTTAGTCGACTATATGGCGGCATGGGGGACTATATGAAGATAAAGTGGTACCAGATCGCCCTAATACCGGGGCGATCTGGTACCACTTTATCTTCATATAGTCCCCCATGCCGCCATATAGTCGACTAAGTTTCCTCTTCTCCTCCTCATATAACTATTCTAGAAAACTGTTTTCTTCACTCAAGGTCATGAAGTGGGCCAATAATTCGTTAATCGCCACCGGACTCTACTTCGTGGCAGCCTCACGTAACTTTTTAGCCAATTTCTTCAACCTCTCTGGTACTGACTATCTCTTCTCTTCACCCTTTCATCTGTATCTGTCTCTGTCTCTTTCATACCATGCTTTTCTTCTTTGTCTCTTTTGTATCAGTAGAAGAATCATCATGATCGCCGGTACTTTCATCTTCAACAGAGACGGCAACTGTCTCCATCGGCCAAATTCGTCTGACTTTTTATCCAATTTTCTCTGTGATGTTTCAGCGCTGTCCAAATCTGATTGTTCGATCTACTGAAGCTTGCACAGCATATATACTAGTCAGAGGTGACTAAAGGAAAAGGAGACAACGAAGGTCGTGAAGGAAAATAAAGTTGGTGGGCTCGTCTGGGTTCAACTTTTTTTATTACTGGTTGATGACAATCGGCGGTGCATAGGCGATAGTCAAAAAATGTAGAGGGATACTAAAATAATAACTACATGAAATTAAGAAGCTGTAAGTAGCTAGAGGGTTAATTGGAATGCCAAGCTTGACCGGATAACAAATCTGAGAAGAATGTGAAGGAACTTAAAAGTTTGATGTTGGTATTTGTAGAAACGTAATGCTATGTCTTTGTAATTAATTAATACACTAGTCATCTAATATTTGCACCCTTGGTTATACTATAGTATAATATAACATTAATTAACACATGTACACCCTATAATCATCTAACCAAATTAATTTCGCCATATATAACTACGTGGTCATATTATGCATGCCGAAACGCACTATATTTGACGCCCAACCACATTAATTCCCAAGTCCATTATTGTACAACAATAGATTGGCGCGACAGTTTGGTTTGCATGGAAAATATTCCCACGCACACATACACTTTATTTCACGCCTTCAATCCCAAAAAAACAGAGTATATATGTTCCTGATTAACAAGTTTGGTTTGCAAAATTACCTCATATAGCAGAATAGAGGCGATAAAAATCAGCACATAGGCTAACAATAAATGAGGAAGCGCGACACAGTTTGGTTTGTGTCAAAATTATTCCCAAGCAGTACCCACACTTTATTTCACGCCTTATAATCCCAACCAAACAGAGCATGTATGTTCCTAATTAACAAGTTTGGTTTGCAAAATTACCTCATCAGCAGAATATAGCCGATAGATCTAGTGCCCAGGTATGCTGTTCCTTTCGCTAGTTGGGGTTGTAATCCAGAGGCGCCGTGCGTGCGATAGGCCATGTACGTTCCTGTTCGTGCTATTTATTTTGCAAAAATTAATTACCGTTCGAAAGAGTGTGAAAATAAGGATAGGGATATGAATGTATAATGTTCGCAGCTCAATATTACCGATACCGAGAGAGCCCGAGGCGTCGATCGATATCGACGCATGCATGTGGCCTGCCTTCATCATCACCAGTTTGGCCGGGTTGCAGAGATTGGAAGCTATAATATTGATGAAGATGGCGAGCGCAGATATCGGAAGAAAGGAAGAGAAGAGGCGCCGCGGCGGAAATGAATTTATGGGATGGTTTCGATTGAGAAGAGAGCTTTAGTATTTAAAGAGAGCGATGTTTACAGAGAGTGGTAGGGGAACAGTCGCCATTTGATTGATGAGAAGACGGGAGGGCGAACAGTGTTTATAAATTTAGGTAACATGGGAGAGATAAAGGCGCGTGGGACCTACCAGATTAAAATTGTAAAACTGATAGGCTAGTCTAAGCAGCGTCTGATGAAAATAGGAGATGAATCTCCATCATCCATTTGGTGGGTCCAGCAAAAATAAAACTGCAGCTGCCCCCTTCATCTCTCCCAGAACGGGGCAGGAGCGTTGAAGCTTTTTTATAATCGTCAGTGACCGGCAGTTTTTTAGGGTTTGTCGTTTAGGGTTAGCTATCCTAGGGTGTTTTTTAGGTGTTTGGGCAGTAGGGTAATCTTTTTGGCATTAAGTCTACCCTTTATATTGTCAACACTGATCTGTTCTTAGAGTAAATTACTCAGAACCACCTTGAGGATATCGCCCCCAGAGTTTCCTAAATTTAATAGTTTTATAAATGTTACTTTTATCTCCCAAACGTTATTAGATTCTTATTTTATGTATTTCTCTTATCTAATTAACTTGATCAACACCCTGAGTCTAGCCAGGGTTGACCACCAAAATACCGCCTTTACCATGACATTTTTGATACTCTAAAATATACTAGTACTCCCGTATTTATTTACACTTGTTTGTTGACAGTGACACTGTAACAGAGGTATCCTCCACTCCGCCCGATTGTGCATGCTGCCCCATTCTTTTGTATAGCTGATAAGATGTCAGCGGTAATCATGAAACTCGAACCTTGACTGCCGAGCGGTCGTGATTTGAAAGGACCCCCGTACCGTACAGAAAAATTACAGACCTATCAGCAACTTCGTCAAAAAATGTGGCTAGCGAGGTTCGCATTATTAGTACCGCTTCAGCTATTATTGCCTCGTGTAAACTTTTTTATCTCAATTAAGTGTGAGGTATCTAAATAAGACACGTCTATTGTTGAGTCTATCAGAAGAGTGACACAGATTCGTCTTTTTTCATTTTATTCTTTTTTTTTTGTAAACAAACGTCGTACATGAGTAAATGCAGACGTTGTTGATCAGAGGGTTATACTCACGTAAACCCATCGTTATGAATAACACCCGTACGCAGGTTCAAAAAAATACTACTATTATCAGAACACAGAATACGTACTATCGTCAACCAACACAGATCAGGCCTTTTGGGATCTTTAGCGTGGAGTACTATGACTATCCCATCCAGTTGTCACTAATTATGACAAGTGTGTACCACGGTGCAACAACAAATGCTTGTCCTGGTAAGATTCAAGTCGGAGGTAATCGGAATCTTAAGCATGGTTTACGTTGTTGAGGGTGTACAGAGTAGGTTATCCCGCGTGCGACCATGAAAAAGCGTGTATAGTTGAACAAACATACTGATGTAGTTGAATTATTTATCAAATCGATTGGACCAGGGTGTCACTCTTCCGCATCAAGATCTTGTGCACTGTGGGGATCCAGGCCATTTATTGCACAAGACGGTGATTTGAAAGGACCTACAGTAAAAAGTTCCGTAGTTGCCATCATTATCTGCTGCTCCCGTAAGAGTACATTACTGATTTATGGTAAATTACAGTTGATAAACGTCCACGAAGTCGTCAACCTGTTCTTTTGATGCTTTTGTAGATTAATCTCATTTTGTATTCCTCTCACCGCCACATGTCAAATAAATATTTGCTACAAATCAACCATGGTACACTGAATTTTTATTCCTATAACTATAGTAAGATTAATCATAAAGCTGGTCAAGCTTTATGAACAACTTAGAACGCGCACGCACAGATCCCATGGCCAATAGGTGGTGATTACCTAAAATAGCCGTTCGACAAAATGCGATTAATCTATGGTGATTTTGAACGCAGGTCGTCACTTAAAGCTGATATTGTGAGAGGTGGTCTGGGCCCCAGTAGAAAAAGAAACCAACCATTATTTAACACCTGTCCTCTCTTCACCTAGGTTGCCGTGCCCATTTTTTTTCCTGAAAACGAACGGACCCGCTCCTGTTTTCGAAATACTCCCTCCGTCCTGAATTTACCGTCCTGTTTACTATTTGGACATGTCGTTTGACTTCAACTTTTAACATATACTAAGATAAATTAATTTTGAAAATTTAAGTTTTGCATATGATTCCTTACATGATAAACTATATGTTACAAAATTTAGTTTTATAAAATTATTTAATCTTATATGCTTAATATTGAAGTGGAAAAACGTGCCATAAAGCAAACAGGACGGTCAATTCAGGACAGAGGGAGTAAATGTTTGTCTAGGGAAAATAATATGGAACAGTATGTACAGCAGGCGGTAAAATCGAATGTTATTATTAGTACTATTAGTAGTAGTATCTTCCCTAAGGTTTACAGAGATGAAGATCTACATAGTAGGTAATCATGCGGGGCGACCATGACAAGGCGTTCATATATACCAAATATTGAACAAATATGTTGGTGTATTTAAATTATTTAACAAATGCACTGATATAATGTTCAAATCTATTGTAGTGGGTAGCACTTAACTCTCTGCAGACGGTAATTATGAAACTCGAACCTTGATTGCCGAGCGGCTGTGATTTGAAAGGGCCCGAGTAAAATGTTTTGTAGTTACCGATGCACCGTATAAAAGATGTCAGACCTTGCTTCCAGGCCCTACCATAATTATTTCTGACCCGAGGGGCACTTTCCATCTGTCGATATCTTCCTCCCAAGTTGTCGTGTGTTCACGACATCTTAAGTGTTGCACATATGGGGACTTATCATGGTCCTCAACTCTCTCATGTACATCGTGAAGTTTATCCGGCAGGTGAATGCACTATTAACATACAACAGCACGTACAACAAATTGAAGATTACATGATTGAAATTATGTAGTTGTATTGTCAGCAGATCAATGTAACAAATCAAAGAGGATCCAAGGATACCATTAGAGAACTCATACAATACACAGACAAATTATTTGGGAAGCAATACCACAACCAAGGTGTTGACAAGAGGAAGGAAGAAAGTGACAAAGTAAATGGTCTTTGAACATAAGGACTACGAGGTATAGGATTTGGGAATCTATAAGCAAAAAATGCGGGACTAATACTCAGATGGGTGGAGATTTAGTTCCGAGGGAGAAGCACTGTACGTAGAGAAGAATAAGTGATTTGTGTACAACATAAATGTGAGGGTGAACAAGGGAAATATGAATTTCTGGTGGTACAGGTATGTTAAATTTTTTAGCGAGGTTCTATATGTCGTTTACACCACCAGATAACTAATGCCTCAAGGTAACCATGTAATATATAATGTCTTACATACCCCAAGTTTTTATACACAGTTTTAGGAAGCTTCAAGGATCACCCAACCTTGACATGGCCAGTGCCAAGTTGAGTTACCTTCCACTCCATTATGTGTCCAGTTATCCCTTCATCTGGCCAAGACCAAGTTCAACTTTCCACCAGGTGCAATACATTAATAGAGCATCCAATACACGTTTACTGAATTCCCAATAACCATTCTAGATTGTCAACTGGGATGTCGTTTACACCAGATAACTAATAATACCAACGATTCTTATAGGCCCTAAAGTGTTATTCAGCATTTTTTTTGGCTCTAGGGATGTTTATTCCAATGTCCACAAAATTAACCAAACAGTGTAGTTCATGAAAGAAGTGTGTTCATTCCTTACGTGGCACGAAAGAGATTTTTCAGGCCAAGGGAAAAGTACTCGGTTACTAAATACCGCTTAGACATTTTGTGTACGTACATTCAGTAATTCGTTGGATATTGTTGTAGAACTTGTGTGGATGGTTATTTAAATAAAACAGGACGGTTGCCGAAAATAACTGAAGAACAGAACAAGGGACTCTATAAGTTAGTAATAAGGTAAGTATCAGGCATGACATGCGAATGAACAAAGAACTTCAACCATGTAAACAGTTAGTACATCACAAACACCACCAGCGTTACAAGAACACCATCTGAACACCACCATCTAAACACCACCAGCATTACAATACCACCATCTAAACGCACGCTGCGCAGTGCACTCGTACAAACCGCCATGTATGCAATTGCCAAAAAGGTTCAACTTCCAACCCTGGTCCTGTCCGTCGTCACAGCTGAGAAATGCATAGAATCGATTATGTTATTATCCAATCAAACTAGTTGCTGTATAGGTTACAGAGCTACATAAAATCAATTGAACCAGGTTATAAATTACCCCTATAAATAATTTAGTCTAGGACTTACGTCGACACCAATCATCAAGTTGTCGTCCACATGAGTCGGGTACCTAGGTACAGCAGGTACATCAATTCTATCACCGGACGGGAACATGTCTGGGAATGGTGGTTCTGAAAAAGGGTCGATCCAATCTTGTATTGGAGATATCGTATGCAACTCCTCTTTAATTGATCTAACATCAGTACTAGAGGACTCGGTGCTGTTCCATCGCATCCAAGGACCGAATTCATACGGTAGTTGCCTTGCCCGACGACTAGTATCACACTCATTCAGTGAGTGATCAAGCATTCCACATCCATGATGACTACAGTGAACAAATCTCATATATTGTCAAGTGCATCCACGGGTTAGTAGATGATTCGCAATAACATAGCTCGGAACCCCTTTAGTCTGAAGGCGACCATGATAAGGCATGTACAGTTAAACAAATACACTGATAGAGTGAAATTATTTATCCAATCGATAAGTGGGTGACACTCTTCTGTTAAAATTATAAGTATCATCGCCATTGATTGCAATGCGCGGTGATTTGAATTGAAAGGACGCACAGTGAAAAGATTTGTAGTTTCCCGAAGCACTGTTGGCCATTATTTGATTTATCTTCGTTTTACGTAAACCATATTTTTGTACACGTAATTCCGTTGGGATTGTTTGATTTGTTTACAGACGATCCATTTTTTGACGATATATATTTTTTAAATTGGATTAAGGACTTTAATCGTTAACGATGCTTACCTTAGAAGCGTTTTTATGTTATAGTACTTCTGGAAAAGAACGAAAACAAAAAAAATGCGGCAGGAGAACGTTTCATGTATATAATCCACCAGAGCGCTTCTTGAGGCGATATTTAAAGACGGAAATAAGTTTTTTCACAGTAGGCACAGCAAGCGGTCAAATCGATCGTTATTATTATCTTCCCCATGGTTTACGGTAATGGAGATCTAAAGAGTAGGTTGCAGGACCATGAGATGGCATGTATTTTTGATATACATTTTTATTAATTTATAAACTCAGTTGCAGTCACCTTGTCTGTAAGGATCGTCGCCTTTACTCTTGCATTGCAAGTGGTTTGAAAGATCCCACAATAAAAATGGCGACAGACATCTACGAGATACGACCATATTCGGTGGAGGGATAAAAAGCGCTTCTTAACGGTGAGATCATTTATAGTCAGTAAATTACTCCCTCCTATTCTATTTATTAGTCGTTTTAGGATTTTATACTTTAATTATTTGTCGCTTTCATATTTTATCTCATCATTTTCCATCACGTACCCCTACTTAATTACAACAAAAACTTACACGGTCTTATACTGCATCACTCTCAGTAATTATTTTTGCATTTCCTATGCAAGCATCGCACAGGATTGGCTGAAGGAACAGAAAACAATTTTCCATACATCTTGTAATAATGATGGGGAGAGAAATGAGCTCTGTTAATATCATGATGATGGGTAAAATAAGATAGAACAGTAGATACACACTGTCAGCTGTCAAGTCCAACGTCATTGGAAGGCGTGTAAGAGTAGCTGTGAACAACACTTTTGTACATTATCCGTTCGTTTACGACTTTCAAAAGTTAAAGCTACTTTTTTTTTCAAAAATGTTCGATTTGACCGCTTGCTGTTCCTACTGTTCCATCTTACCGAGACAAGCATCCGTTTCGAAAATTTTGTTATGACGCTTGGGTAAGAATCGTCATTTTTACATTTTTACTACTCTTGTTTGCTCTTATAATATAATTCCACGGCTCCGGAAAAAATTGACATTCTCCTTTTTTCGCTAAACCCTACGGCAATGGAAATCCCATCAGCCCCAGTCGACGATTTCGCCTTGCAATTGGATGAGACTTCTCTCACACGAGACGAACGCGTTGTCACCCACTTGAGTCATCGTTTTGTGTTCCCATGCATCCCCTCATTCGACTACTGTCTACTCGGTGAACTAGTCGGTGGGAACATGTCCTCTGTGGGTCATATTCACAACATGGAGGCAACGTTGGCCGAAATTTGGGGTATTGATGGTGAGCTCTGGGTTCGATATTGCTGTAGTAGTTTGTTTGTTTTTGGCTTCCCAGACTCGCTGAGTATGTTATACGTGCTTGAAAATGGTCCATGGGTGTATAATGGATATCTCCTTGTACTTAGTACTGTAGACAAGTCAAAGCATGTGGCTGAACATGAATTTAGATTATTCCCCATTTGGATTAGGATCCATGATTTTCCGCCGAGGCTGCATAATAACGATTCTGCTGAAAGGCTTAGTTCGCGTTTCGGGCGTTTCATAAAGTACGACCCAAATAATGGTCTATTCAATGGTGGCTTTCTTCGAATCAGGGTTATGATACATACTGATCGTCCAATTTTGCGCCGCTTGAAGATTTATGCGGAGGGTGTAGAGTCAACCCTAAGGATCACATATGAGAGGCTACCCCCGATCTGTCACCGATGCGGTGTATTCGAACATCATACGGAGCAGTGTCCCGACAAATCCGCGTGCCCAGGCGGTGTCTTTCCATATTGCCCATCTGACGGTCTTGCTCACCCTGCCATAACTGTGGCGGCACCTAAAACGTTGACCAAGCTTCCGGTGCAGAGTATCCCTTACCGTCGGGGGGGTAACATTTCGGAAAAAAGATCAAAAAGAAGAGTTTAAATCTTCGGCTGAACTGCAGTCCCAGACTCCTTCACACCTGCAATCTTATTATGTTGTTCCGTGTTAGGTCGTTCATTCCGTATTTTGAGACGGTTGCCATTTATGTCTGATATTTTTGTTCGGATCATCCCGCATATGTATTTATTAATGTTTAACCCTCCCGGCGATGGTTCATGTGATTTTCCCTATTTTATCTATTGTAAAGTATTTTTATTTATGCATTGGACAAACTTGTCATGTGGGGATGGCTATGGCGCATTACTGGTTAATACGGTTGGTGTAATGTTTCTGAGATATGGAAGACTTGGAACCTTTAGTGATCAATGGTCGGGATAGGTGCTATCTTAGTGATCAATGGTCGGGCCATGACATCACCCAGGAGGATGTCACTACTTGGTTAACAGCGTGTTCTAACAATACACCATCTGGTTTCATTGTAACTGTAAGGATCGATCAGATTCTGATATCCCATGAGATAATGGTAGGTCTGCCATCTCACCGGTTCAAATGAAAAACTGTAATAAAAATCGCTTATGCAAAACAAGGCTAGCGGTGTTACATGCACCGGCGAAGATTTCTGAATGTTTTCGTAGCCTTCGTTTCTTTTACTGATACATAAACGTCAATTAAGGAATTAAATTGAGCAGCGAAGATGCATAGGGTGTACAACCATCGGTTTAGGAGTAAAACATAATGTAAACCAGATGTAATGCGCAACCTCTAAAATGGAAATTTTCTCGCGACAAGACATCACAAGACAAACATTTCACTGATCACACCCACGCAAGCACACAGACAAGCATTCACAAGAACACAGCAAGCAAGCATGCAAGTTGACGGTTAACATCACCGCGTCGGGCACAAGGCCGACCAGCCTAATCAATGCCTATCCCGGGCAGGGCAAGGCCCGTGCCTCAAGACAGCCACCACCATAGCCAGACAGGGACTAGGAGTGGACTTTAACCACCCAACGACGAGCTCTCAACACCGACTCACTTATCCCGACACTAGGCCTCGGGACTAGGGGCTGGGTCCCGATTGTTTAATCAACACCGTCCCTAGGACCCAGGCCCAGGTCCAAAGGCATCAACTCCCGAGCAGCCGTCCAACAATAGAATCCAACACCAAGCTAGATCCATGGTAACTCAAACTCCAAGGAGTGAGCTGACCCAAAGCCAGCCACAAAGGGGGAACCCCGGACCGTCAGTGGAGCGTTCCAACGTGGGCAACGTTGAACACTCATCTCCTCCCTAATCCAAACTGTCCCTGTCTTAACCCCATATCGGGTCTCTTAGGCGCGTCGCCCATCGCGCTGTAAGTATAAGAGACAGGGCGCCAACAGATGCCATGCAACTTGTCAACTGCACCTCATGATCGCAATATCTGTCGTTAACGCCACAGGCTATTGACAAGTGCTTCTAGCCCCAAGCCTTACGGCCTGGGTCTAGGTTTTTGCTGAAATGCTTCGTCCGACAAGAGCCCCTCGTCCTCAACATACCTGCAAGAGAACCCAAAGGCGTATACATGGTGACTGAAGTCATTGCAACATGGGACAGCTGAATAGAATGTGGCTACTTCTTTTATTCATTAAGTAACTTGATTACATTCGGTATCATTACATCCAGTACAAATGACCCCCAACTCAAGCTACATTACAAATGGGGCATGACACCAGACAACCAATTTTAGTTTTAAGGGTGGCCTACACCCACGACTGCAGTCGTCGTCCTCCTCCTCCTCATCACCAGCAGCCCGAGTTTGGACATGAACTTCTCAGTGCTTAGCCAGTCTCCATACGGCGTGTCCCCTTCTTCTAGACATTCGGGGGTGGGGCAATGGCTGGTTGCGTGGGTGAAAAGACCACATATACTGCAGATGGGTGGCATGCCGTCATATCTGATAGTGTACACCACAGTCTTTCCATCTACATCCAGAGGTAGACAACGCCATAATGGTTTTCTGGTATTGAGGAAGACCTGAAACCGGAAGTAAACCAGCCCGCCGGTACTTGCAGGGGCGTTAATGACAAATGCGAACCTCCCAATTTTTGAGGCGACATCGGCAGCGAAGTCCATGTTGCACCATGCCCGTGGGACGTCAAAAACACGGACCCAGGAAGGGATCCACTCGAACTCATAGTCCTCCCAACCCACACCAGGTCTCACCTCTTCCAATGCAATAGCCCCCTCAACCTG
Organism: Limonium bicolor; assembly: GCA_023374045.1. Lineage (NCBI taxonomy): Eukaryota > Viridiplantae > Streptophyta > Magnoliopsida > Caryophyllales > Plumbaginaceae > Limonium > Limonium bicolor. Next base: position 154,531,398 of record CM041782.1, read on the forward strand.
TCCACGGGCCCCTGTACAGCAAACCGTACATGGCATCCTTCTCAGCGAACTCGAACACAAACAGGTTCAGGCTAACACGAGCACAGCGGATGTCTCCAAACGATCCCCAACATGAAGATAAGGTGGCACACACGGAGTGTTGGCTTAGCAGGGTGTATGAAAATGACTTGCCAATGAGACAGCGATCCATAGCCAGCACTGCGTTTTCAATGCGAAAGGTATGCATTATTTTGGGTGTGGCACCAAGCAAACGCCGGGCAGAAAACAAGGAAAATCGGTACAGTGGTTTTCGGGCAATAGAGGAAAGAAAAAACGACCGCGAGGAAAATGGGACCTAAATAGGACAACTCTGGTTTTGCGGAACCTAAAAAGGGTTACGGTTGATCTGTTTAACACCTTAGGGCATCCACAATAAGGGTTCTTGACACGGTTACATATGTGAAATGTTCTACAATGGTGTGGATTCCACCCATTTTCTCTCTCCAAGGTTCTTAAATAAGAACCCCACTTTTTATGACACATTAGACCCACCTATGTGTATCTCTCTCTTTCATATTTCTCTCACATCTAAATAGTGATAGTTGATTGGTTGTTCATTAAGAGAGAGAATAGAGTTTCTTAAGTAATAAAATATAATTTTTAGATGACATGGCATCTAGGAATGTGTTAAGAACTTAAACCATTGTGGATGCCCTATGTTTCAATCGGCACGTATGTGACAGACTGTAAGCATAAGTAAAAAACCGTTTATAGGAAGTGCTGTCTATCGACAGTTGTCTGGGGAACGTGCACCGTTTCGCCTACTACGAAACTGGACGGGCGTGTTAATAATTTTATCAAACAACGAATTAAAATATAGGAACATCAACTATATGGGAGCGATGTCGTGGTAATGTTGAATATATGTGTCAATTAGTTGATGGTATTAGGAGGTGAGGTTAATTGCGCTAATATTTCTTGTTTAGTTGATGTTATTAATGTATGTTCGGGTAACACCTGCATAACACGGGATTTGATAAGAACAAATGATATTAGAGTGATTATAATACCTTGTTTAACACCTGCATGATTTTTTAACCTGGTGCTGCTATTAGCATGTAAGTTGGCGGATCCAGAAATCTTCTTACACGGAGCTAAATTTTTTCTTGACACACAAAAATTGTTTAGGGGGGGCTAAAAAAAATTTTCACTAATTTTTTCTTTAAAACTTTATATAATGTTGTATCTTTTAAAAATTTGTAAGAGTAATTTGACACATATACACACTTTGTTTTTTCTTCTTGAATATGGGGTGTGTCATTTCTCACGCACAATGCATTGGAGATAATAACTAGGAGGATTAGGTTTTGGTCAAACATGATTTCAGGATGACAGCGTGGGTTGGTTGTTGGCTATCGTTTGGCAGGGACTTTAAATGATGGTTATTTGTAAAACCGTAAACTAAAGTCAACTACCGTAAAGCGGCGGTCAATCCAAGGCGCTTGTTTTGTGTTCTAGTTAAAAGGACTTTAGATTACGGTTTACAAGGAAATCGTAATCTAAAGTCTAACGAAATTTAAAAAATAGCGCCAAAATTGTATGGGCAATGCTGGGTTTCGAACTCAAGGTCGATGGTGTTAACTCATGTACCGCGGCCATTAGGAATATTAAAGTCTTATTCGATCAAACAATGTAACACACATTCATATAAAGTTTTTTTAAAATCTAAAATAAGCTGGTAATGAATCCTGGACAACTTCCCTGATTCATCCTGGATAGATTGCCAACCATTAGATTAGGATAATCTGAAATACCCCAAACCTTGATATGTGGTTTAAATATTAAACTATGGTATGTAAAGGCTAAAAAGTGCCTTAGAAACATCGGTGAACAATTTAACCATAGTAAAATGCAATAAAGCACTAAGATACAGTTTGAGCAAAAACATGCTCTAAGCTTGGAGTGAACTTGGTTAGGACCCAAAGAGCCTACCAAGAATTAATAATATTCAATTATGATTTAATAAGGCTAATTAAGTCCTTAGGAAACTTTGGTAGACAGTTAAACCAAACAAAACACAAGAAAATACCTTAAAGTCAATAAGAGCAAAAATGTGCTCTAAGCTTGGGATAAATTTGTATAAGACCTAATGGTCATAACTATACCTTATAAATATGTTAATGAACATATTAAATCAATTACCAAAGAAAACCAAGCTTGAAAACAAGTTAAAACACAAATGTGCTTTAAGGAGTCTTAAAGCACATTTCTGAAAAGTTGTCTTGTAAATGAGTTTTGAGTGGTTAAATGTCCATCATTACTCTTTAATCAACATGTGTACTACTTAGTATCACATTAGGAAGTATAGATCAATGGGAAATCAAAAATTTCACAAATATGTGCCTTAATATGTGAATAGTGCTCAAATAGTGCTAGTTTTGACTTAAGTCAACTTTGATTAGTTAAATGGTCAACAAAGACCATAAATATCTTTTAGAATGAAGGGGGCACGGTTTTTAGAGTGTGAGTCACCATACCAAGCCAGCCAACTAAAGAAAAGAAAAAGAAATAAAGTAAAGTTACTATTTACCTTTATAAGTCAAAATATCTTAACAAAGCATACCTCTCACCTCCTTTCTTCATTTCCTCTTGTTCCCACCATGTCTTCCTCCATTCTCCCAACCAATCTCGTTCTTGCTACAGCACATCTCTTCTCCAACTTCAATTGCTCACCAAATGTTCAATATTGCTCCAAATCAAAAACTAAGCACATATTTGTCTTAGTTGAGTCAAGGCCTTTCATCCTCTCTTTTCAAAATTTCAAAAGCTCATGTTTGATGCCATGAAGAAACTCCATTGAAGGGGGAAAGTTCTGTTTGAAGAGCTCTTTTGCTTCTTCTCTCATTCAAGGTAAGGAAAATCAAAGAAAATCCAGTTTCCTTCATTTTTGTGTATAGCCGAAAATTCACCCCCTTAATGGTGCCTTGTCTTGCTCTATTCTTATCTTAATTCAATCTTCAAAGGACTAGGAGGAGTCCTATCTTGCTACTTATTCAAGTTCCCTTTCAAATTCCAAAGGTAAACATCAATTTTAGTGTTTTAAGGACACTTATGTAACCTAGGGTTTAATTATGAGTTTAAGTATTAAACTTAATGCTCATTACCCTTATATGTGTATTGGTTAGAAGATTGACAAGTGATAAAAGCTCCTTGCCGATTTTCAACCAAGAAAGAACAAGAGAAAACATGTGGGAAAGCTTGGAAAACAAAGAGGTAAATGACCTCTCTTAATGTAGTTTTATGTACTAGGAAATTGAGCTATATTTGCTTAATAATTAACCTAAAGAGCCAATGGGAAATGAGATAGAAAACTATCCACAAGGTGGACTAAAAGGACATGGGAGCATTGTTGTATGTAATTGCAGGTCAAAGGCATTATTTTATGTGGAAATTCAGTTTTAAGGTTTATGCAATTTAAGGGCCTAAGAGCCATGTTATTTAAGGGCCTAAGTGCCAAGCAATTTAAGTTTATGCACTATATTGTGATGTAGTGTAGTTTAAAGGTTTAGTTGTGTGTAAAGAACATCTCTTGTGAAGGTGAATGTGTTTGATGGTTAAAGGATGAAAAACCATATGTTTGTGTATAAGAGTGTGTATTAAGAGATTGAATGTTCTTGATTGTCTAAAGGTGAAAAACAATGTGTTTTGGTGTAAGGTGATACAAGAGAAGCTATGGCGAAATTTAGTTGATAAACAAAAGAGTTTATGTGTTAATGAGATTTTATGACCTAGAAGGTACTAGGAATTTTTAAGTGTTAAGATGGTGAAAGAAAGTGAATTAAGGTGTTCTTAGGTGTTAAGATGCCTTAGGCATAGTCTTGGAGATTTAGGGAACTAATGGATGATTTCTTGATACACCAAGGTGATGGTGGAGGTGTCGTAAAGTCTTGTGCAAAGTTTGGTGAACAATGAAGTGTAACGCCTTGTGAAGGTTTAATTATGAACTTGTGGGAAAGACTTGAGGAGTGTGTGTAAAGGGGATGAGTGTAGTGCAAATGATGTTTAAAAGGGTGGTTATAAGGTAGTGAGGGAGTACTTTGGTTAGGTGAAGTTTTAGGCAAGAATACAAGTTACAAGTGTAAGAAAAAAAGTTCTAAGTGTTAAGGACTTAGTAAAAGTTGAGTAAAAGTTTAAGAATTTTTGGGATGTTTCGAGAGGGTTTAGTGTGCCCAAAAGATGTTAAAACATGTGGGAGAACTTGTGTAAAGCATAGGAAAAATTGGGATGAATTTGGAGTTCAGAAAGAGGAGTAAAGCACATTAGAAAATTATTCTGCAGTGGACCGCCCCTACGGACCGCCCCTGTGGGGAGGTCCAGTGCAGAGAAGTGAAAAAAAAAACGTGTAGCATCTGTTTGTGGACCGCCCCTGGGACCGCCCCTCTGGGGCGGTCCAGACCAGAGATGAAGAAAAAAATTTGTTTAAGGCTCCTGATGATGGGGGATTGAATGGTGATGGTTTTAGATGATGTTTAGGCCTGTTTTTGTGACATGTAAAGGTCTTAAAGTGTGTAAACAAATGTTAGGTTTGATGTGAGAGTTGTGAACTTAAGATCACATGTGTAAAATTAAATATAACGGGATGACGGGGTAAGTATGGGCGCATAGACGTTAAACAAGCATGTTACTCCAATGTTAATGAAAGTAATTGTAATGTTATCATCAGTTGTTCGAGAATTGCTCGAGGAACATAAGTGGACATGATAAAGTGGACTCCGGTGACAGGTATGGTTTTCTTGCAACCTGTGTCCTACCGGATTACACCCGCTGTATGCCAATGTGTTTTTTTCTGTATGTTTTGCCACGTTGTAAGATTAAACATGTAATGAGTTTACAGTAATTCTCATTTATGTGGCGTGTACAACTCCGATACCATGTAACCTCGGAAGTGTTAACCTTAGTTGACTGAGTCTAGGATCACATGAGAGTTCGGTATTCGGAGTAAACGACCCGAACCATGGGACGTACTAACCACGGCTATGCGTGTGTTAATTGTGTGATATGTGTATGTGAATGTAGGGATTCTCCCTTGTGTGTTTAACCCCAGTTGTAATACTGTATGGTGTGTAGTTATGATAGACTCCATAGTGGGGTTCTAACTAATTCTAAAGTAAGTATGTACTAACAGTGATGAGGAATCCGGTTTGGCCGGTCGCGCGTTGTTTGGGAGTGGGTATCCTTCTTAGCCTTACCCTTCTCTCTGTTATGGTTGTTTCCCTCACGGGTTATGATCTCCCATTAGCTTATTCCAAAGCTTAGCTATTCTGACTTAAGATCGGTTTAGGGGGACCATGTCTTTGTGTGGTGTGTTCGGGCCTCCAAACCCGAACCATCTTAACTTAAGTTACTCGTCCGACTATTAGGACGGTAATGAGTGTTGTTGTTATTGTATAACGAGCTTACCATGAGAGTGACACCATTCTCTAGGCTCACCAGTGAATTAACTATGTTTGGGTCGGTCTAAGAGGACCGTTCCCGTTATTTATGATGTTGTTGTAATGCAATTCCCTATTGCGATTTTTCATGTGGACGTCGAAACGTGAAAGTGTTGTTATTTTGGTTATGTGAGGAATGTTATATGGTGTAAGATATGGAGTGTGTGGATCATGGAAATGAATCCCCGTTTGTGATATGAGGCGTTTAAGGATAACCCGACTTAAGGGTAAGTGTCGTTCTATTAAGGAAGTAGTCCGTTAGAGGAGAACACTCTGGGATAATGAACCATGAGTGACTTATCAAGTAAGGATGTATTTATCCGTTTGTTGAGCCCATTGAGGGAAATTTAGGCGAAATGTTATGTTTGTTTGTTTACAGTTGCATGCATGATTTAAATATAATCAATCGCATGCTAAGACGACAATTAGTTGTGCGTGGCCCGGTAGCATGTGGGCTGCGGGTTACCATACCAGCAAAGGTGCTGAGCCCCTTGGGGGCCACCCTTTCTCTTCTTTTCCTATTTCAGGTTCAAGGAGCTGGAAGCCGTTCGAGAGTAGGACGGGGTAGTCGTGGTACATGGGTTAATCATGTAAGTTATATATATACAGTAGGAGTAGTAAGACCGAAGTTGTTATCGGCATCAGTTGTAATACTCGGTACATTAGTAAGGTTAGTGTAAGCTGGTTGTTTTGAAATACCCCAAACTTAGATATGGTGTTTAAATGATAAACTAAGATATAAGAAAACATTTCTAATCAAAGAAAATATAAGGAAACACCAAAAAGAGCAGTTAAGCAAAACGTGCTCTAAGCTTGGAGAGACATGGAGAGTACCCCAATATTGTTCTAAGACCTTAGTAATATCCTAATGGTCATTTAAGTCAATTACAAAGAAAACCAAGCTTGAAAACTAGTTAAAACAAAATGTGCTTTAAGGAGTCTTAAAGCACGTTTTTGAAAAATTGTCTTGTAAATGAGTTTTGAATGGCTAAATGTCCATCATTACTCTTTAATTAATATGTGTACTACATAGTATCACATTTGGAGGTCTATATCAATGGGAAATCAAAAATTTCACAACAATGTGCCTTGTTTTTGATGAATAGTGAATTAATTAAGCTAGTTTTATAACATAAGTCTATATAAGTGAGACATTTGGTCAACAAAGACTAAACTACCCTCATTCACTAAAGGGGGCCGGTTTCTTTAAGTGTGACTCACCACACTTATCTAGCTAAGTAAAGAGAAAGCAAAATAAGTAAGTTAAAAGCATAAGTACTATTCACCTTTTAAGATAAATATCACATTTTGCTTACTCTCTCCTCACTTCTTCATTCTTCCTTGTCCTCACTCACATTTTTCTTGCTCTCTTTCTCTTCTCCATTAACGTGAAGCTCCTCTCCATGCTAGCTCCACCTTCTCTTGCACACATCTTGCTCATTAGCTCCAAATCCAAAACAAAATACATATTCTTCTTAATTAGCTCAAGCTCCTCCTTTCTATCTTTTCAAAACTTCAAGAGCTTCATTTTGGGTGCCAAGTCAAACCACCATTAGAGGAGGAAATTCAAGTTTGGAGACTCCATTGGCATCTCCATTCTCTTAAGGTAAAGAAAGTGTAAGAAAATCTAGGTTTCCACCATTTTCTTCACATGACCGAAAATATACTCATGGGACTCCATGTTTATGCCTTGTTCTAGCTTGTTTCTACTCTTCAAGGAGATAGGAGGTCCTCTTGCTTCACATCCAAGTTGTCTTGAGAAACCAAGGTAAAACAATCACATTAATACCTAAAACATATTTTTAACCTAGGGTTTGTCCTTAGGGTTAATGTGTTATCTAGTACTCATTGGAGTCATTGGATATTGGTTAGAACATTGGCAAGGAGAATCACATTGGTGACCGAGATTTGAACAAAGAAAACCTAAGGAGAAAAGCTTTTAAGCTTGTGAGAAAACAAGGTAAATTACTACTTACCTTAAGGTGTTTTGTTGTTTAAGGGAATGAGATGTGGGTATATGATGAGTTTAGTGTAGAGTGTATATGGGCAGGTGCTATAAAAACCTAGGAGAAACAATGGCTATACTTGTGAACTTGTGACTAAGGAGCAAATGAGAAAGAGATAGTTTAAGAATATAAAGGTGAAGTACAAGAAGCACTTTATTTCAATGGGAGCCTTGTTGAGTGTATTCGCAGGTTGAAGGCAATATTTGTGGAAATTCAGTGGTTAAGATTATTGTCATTTAGGGCCTAAGTGCCAAGCATTTTAAGTTTAAGCACTATATGATGATGTGGTGTGGTTTTGGTGTAATTGGGTGTTAAGCTATTGTGATGAGAATTTGGTGGTATTGGTTGTTTGGTGAGAAAACCATGTGTTAGGAGGTACTATAACTAGAGAACCCATGGCAAAATTTAAAGGAGAGTTTATGTGTTTAGATATCCTAAGGGAATTTAATGACTAAGGAAGTACTAGGAATGTTCTATGGTTTGTCTTGATGAAAAAGGGTGAAGTTAAGGTGTTTTAATGACTTATTAATGACTTAGTAATCACCATGGAAGATTTAGGAATCAAGAGAATGTATTCGAGTATTTAGGACTTAGGCAAATGTTGGTGCACAACTAGGAAGGAAATAATGTGATGATGATGGAAGTTTAAACTTGTTAAGGAACATTAAGTAAATGCTTAAGAGAGTTCTAGATAGTGAAAGATGCTTGGGAGATGATGTTATAGTGGTGAGGAAAACATTTGGCATAGTGGTTACATTAGGTATGAACCACCACCTAGGAACCTAGAGGAAGGCGTTACAAGTGTTAGCATTGTTACAAGGAAAATGTATAATGATTAAGGTGGATCTTGATGAATGATTTAATGTGTTTAAGGAGATAGAAATGAGTTTTGTGGATGTTGTATGAGGGTGTAAGTGTACCAAATGATGTTAGGAGACATTATGAGGTTTAGGAGAAGTGTGGTGAAAATTGGTTAAGTGTTTGAGGGCTTAGAAAATGAGTGTTTTGCCTTGTCCGAAATCCGTCCGGACATGGACGTTCGGACAGGCCCTGTTGCGTGAAAATTTTCAGAGTCTCGACTTGTGTCCGACCTTTGGAAGTCCGGACACAATTCGGACGTGTCTGCTTCTACTTTGAATTTTCCTCGACCCATGTCCGAACTTCCGAAGTCCGGACACAAGTTCGGACAGGCGTCTGTTTTCAGTTTTGAGTCTCGACCCATGTCCGAACTTCCGAAGTCCGGACACAAGTTCGGACAGGCGTCTGTTTTCAGTTTTGAGTCTCGACTTGTGTCCGAACTTGGGAAGTCCGGATACAAGTTCGGACAGGCCACTGTATGGACCAAAACCTTGTTTAAGGTTAGGAAATGATGGGGATAATTAAGTATGGATGTTATGAGATTGTTAAGGACTTGTTTGGTGGGTGTGATGGTCATTAAGTGGGAGAGTAAGTGTAATAAATAATAAGGAAATGATGCACTTAGGAGTCAAGTTAAAAACCATAAGACTTAGTGAAAAGCAATGGGTAAAAGTTGATGTCTAGGAAATTAAGTAATTCTGTTGAGTTGGATTGATAATAACCTAAAACTGAATCAATGTTCTAGGCTTTGTGAATTGGACTTGGAAGGAGATAAACCAAACGATCGTCGACGGTGAACGGTACAATCCTTCTTGTGACCTGCTTGCTAACGAGGTGTCCCTCGGCTTGTGTGTTATCTGTTTAATTGTTATGACTAAAACAAGATAAAGCATGCAACCGGTTATATTGTTCTCGTTGTGATTGTGTTATATTTACACTAACCCGCGAGACTTGAGATTGTTACTAACCAGTTTAGTACTTACTGAGTTAAGAATAAGAGTTAAGTGTGATGGTTGTTGGTTAATGCCCGTTAAGGCTTAGCTAGCACATGGTGTTTAAGATGTCTACTAACTGGAACTTGAGTGAGGAAACCCGGACCGATCTCCGGTCATGCATGCTAAGGAAAAAGGGGGACGGTATCTGAATCAGATCCGCCCTCCGCTTAAGGACTTGTCTTCGGACTTGTAACCTAGGGCCGGTTGCCGGCTCAGCTACGCTGGACTCCCGTCCAGAGTAGGTGGCATTAAGATGGTGCGGTGGGATCACCTAAATCCCAGGTTCGAATTAAGCTACAACCAATCCCTTCCAGGAAAGGTTTGTATACTGAGATTAAGATTAAGATTAAGATTGAGGATTAGATTGAGGTAAGGTAAGGAACTAAGATTAAGGAAATGAGGATTAAGGAGGGGGTTTACTAACCCACTTGTTAAGGGAACGCTTGAGTCGTTCATTGTTTGTGAACTATATATGTTCATCTGTGGTTATTGTTATTGCACTTCATATTATGCTTGTGTATGTAATCAATTTCCATGCTATCGACAATTAGTCGTCGTAGCCCGTTAGCTTGGGGGCCATGAGAGGGTGTACCAGCATTCGGCTGACCCCCTCGGGGGCTATTTTTACACTTTGCAGGTAAGAGGCCCATGAGGACGCACTACGAGAGTAGGAGCGTTTAGATTAGGGTGGGACTTTTATTTTGAGTTCGGGTTGCGCCTGTGCTCCCGACTGTTTATATTAACTGATGTAAGTTTGGGATTATGTTTAAGATACTAGCACTCGGTTGGTTGTGGTATTACGAATGTTGATGTTTAGAGTTGATAAGTGTTTTTGGATAAGTGTTGTAAGTATTTAAGCCGGTATTCTCTAACGATCAGACCGTGGCAAGGTCCAAGTGTTGTACATTTCCGCTGCGACGTTTTCGATTAAGTGTTCAGATTGCGATAACCACGATAGGCTTTGGATGGGGTGGTTACAAAAAGTGTATCAGAGCGAGTTACGCTCTGATCAAAAATACCGGATATAAGTAACCACAAGTTAGGATATAAGTTAGGAGTAAGTATTTGGGTTAAGGTGTGAGAAGTTAGAGTGAGTGAGTCAGATGACCACTAATAAGTGTGGATTGTCTTTACCCGTCTACGACGTTATAATTTACTAACCAGAATGATGGTGAGTACGAATCTAATGTAAGTTATGCTTGTTCGAGATGGCAGGACGCCTAGAGGAGGCCGAGGTCGCGGCCGTGGGTGAGGATATTCCAGGGATACCTGGAGGGCAGACGATCGCAGAGATCGTAGCTGCCGCTTTAGGGCACATGGGCTATCACCTGGTGTGGGTGCACCACCTCCACCGCCACAACCTAGGGAACCAAACTGGGTGAAGAGTCTGTCAGATCTTCGACCCGCTCATTTTAAGGGGGAGACCGATCCCGCCAAGCTTGAGGCGTACATCTCCGAGCTGGAGACCGCCTTCGAGACCCTTGATGTCCCTGCTGGGATCAAGGTGCGCTTAGCTGCTTTCTACCTGAAGGGGGCGGCGGGCGATTGGTGGAAGCTGGTGAGGGCCGAGCATGTGGCCAACCCAGAGTTCGGCTGGGAGCAGTACACCGCCTTGCTACGGGCAAAGTACTACCACCCCGCCCATGTCCAGAACGAAGAAGCGCTTGCAGTTAGATGCGCTTAAGCAGTCGGACAAGATGACAGTGGACGAGTATTACTCAGTTCACTGCCTTGCTCCGTCTTCTGCCGGGTCTAGGGTATTCTGACCAGATCTTGGTGGACCGCTTCTATGGCGGGCTTAGCCATCGACTCCGCTACGGCATGGGGCCGACGAGTTACACTACTTTGCAGGTAATAAGAACGATTGAAATTTGAGTAAGTGATGAATAAGATTTAGATTATGAGAAATAAGTGAGACTAATACTATGGAAAAGCAGGAGTGCTATCATGCCGCTGCTAAGGTTGAGATTACCGTCCAGCTGAGGGACGAGGAGAATGCTAGAAGAGAAGAGTGCTGGGAAGAGCTCGGAGAGTCAAGGGCAAGGAGGGTACAAGAAACAAAAGTACCAGCCTCAGGCCCAGAAGAATCAGAACCCGAAAGGGAAGGAGGAAAAGGAGAAGGCTTCGGAAGAGCCATTGAAGCTGACCTATGCTATTGCAGCTACACCACTGCGCTCTAAGGCGCCAAAGGGTGAGAAAATTGATATTGAATGAATTAAGAAATAAAATAGTACCGTTGAGATATGAGAATTGACAATGTGAATCATCAGGATCTGAGACTGAGAGGGGAGCCGGTGGTGGCTACCAGCGACGCTTCATCTGTAGATGGTGTCACAAGGACCACCCCGGGCTCGACTGTAAGGGAAACAAGGTGGAGTGCAACTTCTGCGGAGTGTATGGACACCGGGCATACGAGTGTTACCGGAACCCTGCTAGCAGAGCCTATAGGCCCGACACCAGGGGCAAGGGCAAGACCGATCAGGGAGCTGGATCTGACGGTCAGAGGAGAGTGCAGCAGCCGGCGGACAAGAACCCACGGGCGACCCAGAAGACGGGGCCCACTCTACACATGGTGGACCGGGACGATGAGCCTGAGCCCTCATCGAGGCCAGGTACCACTATAACCATTTAGTAATAAAACTACCTGCTTACCGCATTATCATGCATGTTTGGTGAAATATATGAGTTAAGTAAGAATAAGATGAGATTAGAACCTAAGTAAGACATAACCTACTACCACTTTAGGAAGATCCAACATCTGCTACCCTATACCATCTACATCTAGCCCGGAGCACACCGACATCGAAACCGTACACTTTCCAACCGAACGATGTCAGGTTATCCGCCCAGGTATGATTTTATTAAGGGGATACCTGACACCTGAAGCACAAATAGCCATCATCAGGAGATGCAATCAACTAGGAATGGGACCGGGAGGTTTTTTACACACCGGAGTACCCAGGGGGAGCAAGAATGAAGTTAAAGATGATGAGCTTGGGCAAGGATTGGAATCCGTATGCCAAGAATTACCAAACCATGAGGGAGCAAGATGGAGTCTCACCACCGGGAATACCCGAAGAGTTCCATCCAGTTATTACACAAGTCATGGAAATCGCCCAGCAGTTGGAAGCTGAACCGATTCCAGACATCCAGCCAGACATTTGCATTGTAAACTTCTACGAAAAAGATGGGAAACTGGGACTACACCAGGATAAGGACGAGACAACGGAGTCTCTCGAGAGAGGGATACCCGTAGTGTCTTGGTCCATTGGAGATGATGCGGAGTTTTTATACGGCGAGCAGAAGCGTGCGGACCGTGCAGATAAGATAGTACTTAAGTCAGGTGATGTATTAATTTTGGGAGGAGAATCAAGGATGTTATACCATGGGATTAAGAGAATCAAGCTGAATACAGCACCGTCAGCAGTAATCAATGCGACGCATATGAGACCAGGAAGATTAAACCTAACCTTTAGACAATATTAGCCATGTAATGTTAGAATGAGATGAGAAATGAGATGTAAGATTGAAGCACATGTTGTAAACAGGATGGTTATAAATAAAATAACAGTGTTGTTCATATATTGATTACGACTCTTGTTATACCATCAATACTCATGGAGCTTGTGAACACAATTAGGTTATGGACTCGGTACGGAAGGTGCACTAAGCATACTCACAGAGGCACAGGCCGACGCCAGCGGTACTATCCTCACCGGCACCTTTCCGATCAATGGGATTGAGGCATCAGTTCTCTTCGACTCAGGGGCCTCGCATACCTTTGTCTCTGCATCATTTGCGAGCAGTTGGGCTAGACGCTGAGGAGCTACCCGACTTCACGGTTACGCTCCCGTCTAAGGAGAAGGTCCAAGTCCACAAAGGCCCAAGTCCACAAGAATCAAACCTTGTCCCAAAAGTTAACCTTTGACCTGAATGTTGACCTTGATTGAATGTTGACCTTGACCAGAAAACTTTGACCTTGACCTAGCTTTGACCAATCTGAACTTTGACCAACCACACTTCGACCTTGACCTATAGCTTTGACTCGGTCCAGCGTTGACCAATCCGAACTTTGACCAACCACACTTCGACCTTGACCTAGCTTTGACTCGGTCCAGTGTTGACCAATCCAAACTTTGACTTTGACCCACTCTAACCTGGTCCCATGTTGACCAACATGAACTTTGACCAGCCCAAGTTTGACCTTGACCCAACTTTGACTCGATTCCATTTTGACTCGGTCTAACTTTGACTCGGTCCGTTTTCCAACCCCAACCCAAACTCAATTCAAACCAAATTCAACTCGAACCCAATTCATTCGATTCCAATTCAATTCAAAGCTTCATTCGATTCCAATTCAATTCCAAATTCAATTCAAATCCAAATTCAATTCAATTCCAACTCATTCAAATCCAAATTCATTTCAAGTCCAATTCAAATCAATATTCATTCAACCCCAGTTCAACTTCGATTTCAATTTCATTCCAATTTCTCCCACACTCTAAATGTCTCATAGACCCAAGCGTCTCACAGACTTTGTCATTCTAATGACTCGAACGTCTCACAGACCTGAACGTCTCACAGACCCGAGCGTCTCACAGACCCAAGCGTCTCACAGACTTCGACATCTCAAGGTTTCAAACGTCTCATAGACCGAGCGTCTCACAGACTAACACCTTAAACCAAAAACTTATCCAAACTCTAAACTCCTCAAAAAAATCTCTAAAAACCCAAAAATCTGAACTACGTAAGGTCTGATCTCAACAGGGAGTTGAGTACGTAGGCAGCCCATCTAGGGTGCGACCCCATTCCAAACAAAAAACCCCTTTCCTCCTCTAAGGTGCTCTTCATACCTCTCAAAACACTCAAATCTTCTTTGGCTCCCATAGACTTCAAACCATCAGATACTAAGTCTTGCCTAAACCTCGGACTTTTCCCAATTCTCATTCTATACTCATCCGAATTCACCCATTCGTCTTCTTGGCGTTAGCTTGGCAGAAAAGCTCGCCTCATCCACTCTCTTTCTCTCTTCCCGTCCTTATCCTATCCTTTGGCTTTAATTGAATCTCTCTAATAAGGTTTTGAAAGAAGGCAATCCCGACAATTGGAGAACGAGGTTTCCTCGGGCACCAATCCGAAGTCGTGGTCGTTGCCACTTCTAAGGGGTGTAACCCAGTGCGAACCCGCACAGAATCTCTAGTATGATCAGATAAGTCCTATCCATAGGCAACAATCTCAGAGTCAATTAACGGTTCTTAGAACCCGATCTTCCTTCCTAGTTATCATAGGTCAAACTAGGTGGCGACTCTAGTCAATTCCGCCTTATAGAGGCATAAGTCCGCGTGGAGCCCATCGAGAGCGGGTGTAGTGCACACTTGCACTCCCCTTTATGCTTTCTGGAAAGACGGACGATTCAGTAGGTACTTGAGGGTTGCCAGAATAACGGGTTTCCACCCTCCACAGAATGGCAATTTCTAGGATCTAGACTTCTCAGCTAGAACCGTATTTAGATAGACCCCCCCTCATACCGAAAAATCACCCTCCACAGAATGGCGACTCTGCTGGGGAAAACTTGAGTAAGTTTTTCTCAAACTCAAGGAAGACTGAACTCCATTCAAAATTGTCGGGACTTCCCCACTTCTTTCAAAACCTTCATGAGATTCATTCCCGGCCTCCAGGATTATTCTACTCCACACTCAGAGTGTGTATCTGATGAGGACAGATAGGACTTGATAGATCCTCAACAAACATTGCAACAATTGGGTTAATAATTAGCTCACAATTAGAAAGAGACACTTAGGATCGAATGAAGCTAACTTCCCTTTAGTTTAATAAACAACCAATTTAGAATCACCTTCAAGATAAAACTCTTAGCAGATAGGATGATGCTGACTTCATCGCTTTCATATGTATGTTATGATGATGATTTTGGGGTGTGGGAGGGTAGCTTAGCATGCATTCCTCTGTGTCACCCGATTTATCCACGAGTCACGGAATCCTGACCGGTCCACGGTTGATTTCCCATGAGCTGGGTCATTTATATAAATGGCTAACCCACGGGGCAAGATGGTCATCGACCTACGCCCTGCAGGCTCATGATCCAAAAATACCCTCCATTATCCGAGTCCAAGCCAGCATATAGTGAACCATGAGCCTTCAGTGTCCAGCTGCCTAATCCGGTGTCTGAGACGGGTTTTACGGGTAGTCACCCCCATGTATGCCGCCTGTCTGACCACCCTTCTATCTTACCCTGAAGATTGCATGGGCTCAGTTCTCCATTGCTCCTCTGCACCACGGGTGTCTCTAAAGCCCAATGTCACGCTACACGTCCATAGAGGATCCCGTATTTACCGGATACCCATACATGGCACAACGTAGTCAGTGAATAATTTGGACTTTAGACACACCTGACCGTGCAGATGACGAGAGACCCGTTCCCATGCAATACTTCCCCGAGTTTCCCGAAAAGTGGGGTGTTGTCGGATCATCACTGGCCGTGGCGTATGTTTCCTTATCACTTCGGGTATCCTGACCTTTCGAACTTAAGCACTCCGGACTTTCTTGATAACGTGCCCCGCAAGGGGCAGCAGAGAAAAACCCCGAGAGATGACAGTGAAGGGACGACGGTTCCCCCGTGAGACGGAGTCATAATTGACCTGGAAAGTGATTATCCCAACATTAACACTTACAGCTCCACATCAAACATAGCCATGATTTCTTTATGCTATACATGTGTGCAAACCACTTTTTTCAAACCAATCTGTTTCAAAACGTTCGGAATTCTTTTTTACACATCCCTTATAGCTGTTTTACGAGCTCGTTTAATTTCAAATCTGTAGGATCGGGTGGCTAACTCAAACCAACCAAAGGTGTGAGTCTAAGGATTGGTTTGACTCAATCGTCTCTCTACTAAGAGGCACTCTATGAAGCAGAGTCACTCAATCGAATAAACTAGACTAATGACACGAAAGACTCTTGTGGTAATTGTAGTGAGACAATAGAAGGAAAGAAGGACTCTGTGAAACTCAGCAAGATACAAATAAGTTATTTCATTTCCTGGTCAAACAAAACAACTTACAGATGCCCACTAAGTAGAGGAAATCTACTTAGCGGTTTTCACTCACTTACCCAACACACTCTCTGATCAGAACAATGGTAAGCGTAATGAAACTAGGATCTTCCTAGATAGAGTCTTTTCTAGAGGTGCTAACTAACTTGGTACGAATTCTCTCTCTCTTTCGGGCTTACAATGCAATTCTTCTTTCTCTCTCTAAGCTCTGGAATAATACTCAATGAAAGCACACTTACAACTATCTATTACAGGTCTTATTTATACTCTAAGTGTAGCAGCCAATCGAAGGAGTTAGTTCCGAAAACCGGAACTAACTTAGTGGGCAACTTCCAACGGCTCTTACTTGGTCTTCTTACTTGGGCCGCGATCTTCGGTGTTGAGGAAGAGCTTGGTGACCGTTGAGGCGCTTAATGTGCTCCGAGTTGACTCCTGATTTTTCGCAACAGCATGGCAGACTCTGTGGAGTCTTTTTTGTTGCGCGGACTCCATCGCAGAAGCTCAGTCTTTGTGTCTGTCAAATGACGCTCGACTCTGTCGCGGTGAAAGGCTATCTCTGCAACACTCGATGTCCCAACAATTTCCCCCTTGTTGCTGATGATAGCAAACCTTCGTGAATCCCGATGGAGTCAATCCTAAAAGATAGAAAACACAAAAGACTAGGGGAACCGACCCTGTCAAAGTTCCCCCTTAATAGTAGCAGTAGCAAGCAAGTGCAAGGACTCTGTTTAGGTTCCCCCTTGATCGGAGAGGGACTCTAGGCAAGCAAACCATAAATAAGCAGTGTAATAAGCAGGATAGTGTATAAGGCAGTCAACAAAATACTAGACCACATAGTCTAGCAGCGCAATCCGGAAAGCAGTTTTAAACCAGCAACAAAATAACCCGTACACCAGACGGGATTCACCGCTTCCCCCTTTTGCTTTCATCAGAGGGGAAGCCCATAGTAGCACAGAGTTAGTCAAGTATTCACACAAAAAACCATAAAAAGTGTTTAGAACTTAAAAAACAACCTAAGTTCTAACACTACACAGCCACGTCATTCTAAGGGTTGGGGGTAAGGGTGGATTGAAGGTCAAGGAGTTGTTCCTGCAAGGCCGACACTGTCGTCTCTATCCCGGCGAGTCGGTCTTCCATCCGCTTCTGGCCCTGAATCAGCTCGGCTGCACGCGCAATGAGGTGCTCCACTTTCTCCAGGAGAGGTTGGAGTGAAGCTTGAGGAACTGCCTCTTGAGAAGTGGATGTCCCCGCCGTTGTTGGAGTAGATGGAGGGGGCAGCAGCGTTGATTTGTCGATTGAAGTGAGCCGATTCAAATACCGCAGGTTGATGGTGTCTGCCTCCTCGGTGGACTCTGACGTCGAAGACGCCAAGGGTACCTGAAAGAATTGGAAGATACGAGGCAGCCAGAACACGTACCCCAAGGAGTGTTTCGGGGTGTCGACCGACTGGGCTAGGTGATGGAGAATGATGTGTGCCAAATTGATAGAGTGACGATTAATGATGCAGTACATAATGGTTAAGTCCAAGCAGTTGACCACAAGGTTCCCTTCCTTTCGTGGGACGATATTTTTGATGACCAAAATGTGGAGGAGTTGGTGTTGGATAGAGAGATCACCACGGGGTATGGGGGAGCCAATCTTTTTCTTGGAGGAGAAAAAGCGGTAGATTTTATTATGTGGTACCCCGGGGATCTCAGGAAGGATTCCTTTTTCATAAAATGACAGGCCAGTGGCAGGAACGCCAAGAATTTCAGACAGCTTTGCAAGATCAAAAAATATTGGAGTGGAATTGACAACAGACTGAGCAGCACCGTTACGGATGACAAGGTTTTGGAAGAAGTCGACAGACTCTTTGGGATACCACTCCGGAATTCGCAGAAGAGGTGTTTCCATCCCTGAATTTCTAGCATTGTGACTAACTCCCCTAAGTTGGAAGACTGAGCCCAAGAAAAGTCTAGGAACTTACCCCTTACTATGTTACGGTCGGAGGCAGGGTCTCCGAGCATGTACCTTTGAGTGAAGGGGTCGACCTTCACACTCCGACGGTGGGGTTTTGGAGGTTTCTGATCTCTGGCGGAGGTAGCACCCGTGGAGGCATCGTGACTGGCGGTGGGCAGTTCTTGGATGGGCGATGATTCACCGGAGCCAGAGGAGACATGGTGGGCCTTGACAGAGGAACGGAGGATTCTTTTGGCTGTAGGTCGGGATGAAGCTTGGCCTTTGCGCTTGCGGGTTTTGGGTGGAGGTTGTTGAGGCGGAGTTGCGGATTTAGCGGGAGATGCTGGTGGGGTTGGTGTAGGAGATTTGATCGGTGATTTGCTGGCATGGGTTTGTGGCTGATCAGTTGGCTGATTTTCGGTAGGAGGGTTGTCAGCTTGTGGGTTGGGGATGGTGGATGGTGGTTGTGGATTGGGGTAACTTTCTTCAATATCGGTGTCAAAATCTCTGTTCTTGCAGCCGATGGTGGTGTTTGAAGGGTGGATGGGTCGCGGGTATCAGGCGGTGGTGTGGAGGAGTGTGTGGGCGAAGAAGTGGCGGTGGTCTTAGTGGGAGATGTAGTGGTGGTGGTGGTGAGTGTAGGTGGGTTAGGGTTTGCCATCGCTTGTAGATACGCCTGAAGGCGAATGGGATCGGCGAAAATATCGGCTGGGATTTGGATTCCGTTGAAGTTTATGCCGGCCATTTGGAGTTGGAGGGATGCTTGAGTGTAAAGGGAGTGGAAGTGATAGAGCTGGACTGTGCGGTTGATTGATATAAGGCAGGCAGTTGCAGAGTTGTGTGTCAGGTCCGATAAATGTGGCGACGTCATGGGGGGTTAGATGAGGGGCGACGATTTAGGCGGGTTAGGTGCGGATAGATGACGTGGAAAGTAGCGCTAGAGCAATAGGTATGCGAAGTAACAAAACACAATTCACTGATTCAAGTGCAAACAAAGACAGACTCTATGATACATGAGGGAGTACCTGCTGAAGATTGCGGTTGGGGCAAGGAGATGCGACCGTCTAGGTAGACGGAGTCAATCCGATTGCTGATCGCAGTGCTTCGAATCTCGCTGTAGACAAAGGCTTAGTAAAAATATCTGCAAGTTGATCTTCTGTGGGCACAAAATCAAGTTGGATAAGCTTTTTCTCGACACAGTCTTTCAAGAAGTGAAAACGTATTTCTATGTGTTTGGTTCTTGAGTGTTGGACTGGATTTTCGGATATTTTGATTGTGCTTTTGTTGTCACAAAAGATTGGGATTTGTTCTTGGGTGATATGATAGTCTTGAAGTTGTTGTTTCATCCAAAGGAGTTGAGAGCAACATGCTGCAGCAGAGACATACTCTGCCTCCGCTGTAGACAGTGCTACGGAGTGTTGTTTTTTGGAGGACCATGAAACAAGGCAAAGACCCAAGAACTGTGCATTACCTGAAGTACTCTTTCGATCTTGGAGAGAACCAGCCCAATCAGAGTCACTATATCCAGATAAAGTAAAAGTAGGAGATCGTGGATACCATAGATAGAGTGTACTTGTACCTTTAAGATAGCGAAAGATGCGCTTGACTGCTTTGAGATGAGACTGTTTTGGTGCTGCTTGGAAGCGAGCACAAAGACAGACTGCATGGAGAATGTCTGGGCGACTGGCAGTCAGGTACAAGAGAGACCCTATCATTCCTCTATATTCAGTGGCATTCACGCCGACTCCGTCATCATCAGGATGTAGTTTGACAGATGTACAGCTTGGTGTGGACATACTCTTGGCATTTTTTAGGTTGTACTTATCAAGGAGTTCCTTGATGTACTTTTGTTGATGAATCTTGATCCCGTCCTCTTCTTGCTGAATTTGTAATCCTAAGAAGAACTTGAGCTCACCTAACTCATTCATGGAAAACTCTTGCTTCATAAGGTTAGCAAAATGGTCACAGGGGTGTTACTTGTAGAACCATAAATGATATCATCAACATAGATCTGGACTAGAAGTAAGTCATGTGATGAGTGTAGAATGAAGAGCGTTTTATCTACATTACCTCGAGAAACCATTTTGCAATAGATATGTAGACAGTCTTTCATACCAGGCGCGTGGAGCCTGTTTCAGTCCGTAAAGGGCCTTACATAGTTTGTAAACATAGTTGGGATGGACGGAGTCTGTGAATCCTGGAGGTTGTTCGACGTAACTTCTCTATCAATGTAGCCGTGGAGGAAGGCCGTCTTAACATCCATTTGATATAGTTGGAAACCTTTGTACGCAGCAAATGCAATGAACATGCGAATTGCCTCAAGACGAGCTACTGGAGCGAAGGTTTCGTCATAGTCAATCCCTTCTTCTTGATTGTAGCCCTGAACAACTAATCGAGCTTTATTCCTGAAAACGTTGCCTGCAGTATCAAGTTTATTACGAAAGACCCAACGAGTGCCAATGGCTTGTTGATGCGTGGGGCGAGGAACTAATTCCCAGACAGCATGGCGCTGGAGGGAATGGAGTTCCTCCTGCATAGCAGTAACCCAATCACTATCAAGGAGTGCTTCTTTGACATTTCTTGGTTCAGTACTAGACAGAAAAGCACCAAAGGCACAGAGATTTTGCATGGCTTGTAGGCGTGTTTGGACACCGGTGTTTGGGTCTGTAATGATGTTTTCAGGAGGGTGAGCAGATCTTTGCTGGAAATGGCGACGTGAAGCAGGAGGGGGTGTTTCTTTTTCAGAGGAGTCAAAATTCAAGTTTTGTTGTAAGGGTGTCTCCGGGTGGTTGTTGGAGTCTGTAGATTCTGATGAATTGTCTTTGTTTGCAGGGGAAACATGAGGAGTGATGGAGTGGGACTCAGGGAGTCTTCCTATTGGTACAGTGATGAAGTGTGGATCGGTGAGAAAATCATCGGGGGCAAAGTCAAGTTGATCAGAAGATGAGCCAACATTGTGGGACTCATCGAACTTGACATGCGGGCTTTCTTCTAAACATTGAGTTCTAAGATTGATAACACGATAAGCTTTGCTCTTAGAAGAATAGCCAAGAAAAATACCTTCATCACTTTTAGGAGAGAACTTACCCAAGTTGTCCTTACCATTGTTGTGAATAAAACACTTACATCCGAAACGCCTGAGATGTAGAAGACTTGGTTTACGTTGACGGAGTAGTTCATAGGGTGTCTTGTGAAGGAATGGATGAATCATCGCACGATTTAACACATAGCACGCTGTGTTAACGGCCTCTGCCCAATAAGATGGAGTAAGTTGACTGTCGATGAGCATGGTGCGAGCCATTTCTACCAAGGTTCTATTCTTGCGTTCAACGACTCCGTTTTGTTCTGGAGTGCGTGCAGATGAGATTTGGTGATCCACTCCATTGTCCCTGCAAAACTCATCAAACGACTTATTGCAAAATTCAGTACCCTGGTCCGTTCTCAGGGTCTTTAGAGTGAATGAAAACTTGTTGACAAGCATTTTATGGAGTTTAACAAACTCCGTAAAAGTTTCATCTTTGGTAAATAAGAAAATGACCCAGGTCCACCTGGAATAGTCATCAACTATGACCAGGATGTACCTCTTACCACTTCTGCTTTGTGTTCGCATGGGGCCAACAAGATCCATGTGTAGTAGTTCCAGTGGAGAGTTAGTAGAGAGAGTAGGCTTACTTTTGAATGAGGACCGGGTGTGTTTACCTTTAACACATGCTTCACAGACAGAGTCTGTGTCAAAGGTGGTGTCTGGTAAACCAATCACCAAGTCCTTGCTTTTGAGTTTGTTCAACAGCCTATGATTTGCGTGGCCAAGTCTGGAGTGCCACATCAGTGAGTTTTTGGAATGCACATTGAGACAGACTTGGTCGTCTGGCTTAATGGAGTTTAAGCACATTTTGTAGAGATTGCCTTCTCTACGACCAACAGCTTTTAGTGAACCTGTACGCTCATCATAAACCTTACAATCCGAAGAGGAAAAAGTACCAAATTGAATCTATCACAAATTTGAGAGATGCTTAATAAACTATGCTGGAGTCCAGTGACCAGATGGACTCCATCAATTTTAAATCTTGAGGGGTTACCTACGGATCCAACTCCCACGATTTCACCCTGGTTGTTGTTTCCAAAAGTAACCTTACCTCCTTGGTAGGATGAAAGCGAATTGAATTGATTTGGATCTCCAGTCATGTGACGAGAGCATCCACTGTCCAAGTACCAGCTGTCTCCATTCGCCTTCACCTACAAAAGAACAGATCATTTGTTAGTTTTGGGAACCCAGATGTACTTGGGTTCCCTTTTCGAGCCAGACTGTTTCAATTTTTCTCGTGCTTCAAGTATCAGTTTAACACGTTTGACATTAAAAGAGAGATCTCTATTCAGTTTATCACATGCACTGTCTCGATGTCCAAGACTCCCGCAGTAGCCACAAATCTTGGTTGGTGGAAGATTGACGTATTTCTGTTGTCCTTTCCACCAGGAGTCGAATTTTTCTTTTTCTTGATATCGTTTGATTCTGTTGTCAGGTTTGGACATATTTTGTGGGATGTCGAACTTTCCTTTGTGCCACTTGGGTGTGGATTGAGTGGATCGAACTCCGGATTGTAGATTCACAATCTGCTGAGAGAGTTGTTCTACTTTAGAGCGAAGAGTATCTCGATCTTGGCTAATTTCTTTGATTTTGGAATTGGCCCACTCAGGTAGTTCGGAGGCGGTGACTTGTTTGATAAACTTGACTGGCTTGAGGGAAAGGGCGTGTTCTTTTCTTTCAATTTTTGAGTGAGATTTTTGATAGTGGTGTTCAAGGATATGTTTTTGGATTCAGAAGCATTAAGATCATTTTGAAGAGAACAACACTTATCAGTAAAGATGGTGAGGTCTTGTTTGAGGGAGTCGATCAGGGTGAGAGACTCTTTCTGGTCACCCTGTTCAAACTGATTGCATTCTAAGATATCACGAAGTTCCTTTTCAAGGGAGTCAACATGACACCTTGATTCTTGTAGATCTAGCCTTAGAGAACAGGAGATGGTTTTGTTCCTCAGCTTCGTCTCTTAAGGCATACATAAGACTTTTTGATATTTCGAGCTCCTCTGTTAACTCGGAGATTTTGCTGTTGAGACTTGCTTTGAGAGAGTTTGTCTCAGAGACAATCTTAGCAATTAATGTCATAAATCCCATGGGAGAAATACGGTAAAGGTCTGTTTCAAGGTGAGAACGGGTTACCTCATTATCAGGGATCATGGACTCCGTCGTGTCATGTGCCATTAGACATACCAGTCCGCTGGACTCTGTGTCTGGATCGTCGGAGTCTGAATCGCCCCATCCAACAGCTGCCATGAGTGATCTCCCTTGAGATTTTCCATAATGGCTTTTGAGTAAAGGACAGTCCTTCTTGAAGTGACCGGGTTTATTGCAATTGAAGCAAGTGACGGAATTGAAAACTTGTTTAGAGGTGTTCGAGAACGACCGACTCTGTCGATTAGGTTGGTTACGCATGAACTTTCGGAAGTTCTTGACTATGAAGACGAAGTCCTCCATAGTCTCAGCCTCACTTTCCTCAACAATAATATCCACCAGTTCAGCCTTGACTTGTCTGATTTGAGTATCAGCAACATAGGCTCCTTCTTGAGTTAACTGAGTTGAATTAACCTGCAAGGCTTGGTCATTCAGAGTAGCAGTCTTACCAGAAGAGGAAGAGGAAGCATTACCACACTTCTTCGAACATTCTTCTTGTATTTATCTACGGATTGTAGATAGGAACCTAGGTCTTGACAGCTCCATTTGGATAAGTCCTGCATGCTTTGTGGAGATAAGTCCGCATCTGATTACCGTTTCTCCATTCTTCTCTCAGACTGTCCAGCAACTTGTGTAAAACACTCTCTCTATCTGGTAGGATGCTAACTTCCTGCATAGTAGTGGTTAGTAAATAAAACGATCAAGCACTTCTTCCAGAGACTCACCGGGTTTCTGCAGGAAATTTTCATAGTCCATTCGAAGTTCTTGAGCTTTGCATTTCTTGAGTTCAGTGACTCCTTCGTGGGTTGCTTGAAGGAGTGTCCATATCTCATTTGCGGACTTACAGTGATTGACTCTCCTTTGTTCTGGGATGGACAAGCAAGTGTATATCGCACGTGATGCTTGTCGATTCAGCTCGTATCTTTTGCGATCTGCAGCTGTCCATGTTGACCGGTCTGGATTAACTTCAAGATCGCCTCCGGTGACGATCTCCCAAAGCTCAGAGTTGACGGACTCAATGTGTTGCTCAATCTCGTTCTTCCAATGGTCATAGTTGGTGGAGGTGAGTCTGGGGTGCTCGAAGTGCATTTTGTTGTTTTGGTTGGCAAAGAGATCTGCCATTGCTTCGTTGATTGATCGTTAGCCTAAGCGAGGCTCTGATACCACGTGTAGGATCGGGTGGCTAACTCAAACCAACCAAAGGTGTGAGTCTAAGGATTGGTTTGACTCATCGTCTCTCTACTAATAGAGGCACTCTATGAAGCAGAGTCACTCAATCGAATAAAACTACACTAATGACACGAAAGACTCTTGTGGTAATTGTGGTGAGACAATAGAAGGAAAGAAGGACTCTGTGAAACTCAGCAAGATACACAAATAAGTTATTTCATTTCCTGGTCAAACAAAACAACTTACAGATGCCCACTAAGTAGAGGAAATCTACTTAGCGGTTTTCACTCACTTACCCAACACACTCTCTGATCAGAACAATGGTAAGCGTAATGAAACTAGGATCTTCCTAGATAGAGTCTTTCTAGAGGTGCTAACTAACTTGGTACGAATCTCTCTCTTTCGGGCTTACAATGCAATTCTTCTTTCTCTCTCTAAGCTCTGGAATAATACTCAATGAAAGCACACTTACAACTATCTATTACATGTCTTATTTATACTCTAAGTGTAGCAGCCAATCGAAGGAGTTAGTTCCGAAAATACCGGAACTAACTTAGTGGGCAACTTCCAACGGCTCTTACTTGGTCTTCTTACTTGGGCCGCGATCTTCGGTGTTGAGGAAGAGCTTGGTGACCGTTGAGGCGCTTAATGTGCTCCGAGTTGACTCCTGATTTTTCGCAACAGCATGGCAGACTCTGTGGAGTCTTCTTTGTTGCGCGGACTCCATCGCAGAAGCTCAGTCTTTGTGTCTGTCAAATGACGCTCGACTCTGTCGCGGTGAAAGGCTATCTGCAACACTCCGATGTCCCAACACCCTTATATTCTCGGTTTTCAAAAACAACCACTAAACTTCTACACATCACAAATCAATCCCAAATTATATTTCATTGTTACACTTATATCATATACCTTATATTATACCCTTTAAGCCTCAAAATAATTATAACCTATATAGAAATTTTATTTTTTTTAAATAACCGAACACTATTCTAATTATCTTTCCACCACTTAACTTTTATATTCACCAAATTCTCCTCATTATAACATATAGTTTTCTAATATCATCAAAACTATATATTGTACATATGTCTTTATAAAACCTTATAGATAATTCCAAAAATCACCAAACTATACCAAAAGGTTATAAACATTATTCCTAACCTTATATTTCTCCAAATCTCGGTTTGACCACATATGTTACCCATTTGTAACAATAACATAAAATATCTTATATTATACTTATTAAAACTCATATAAACTCTAAATTTAACCAAATAAATTTCTAAAATTCCTAATAACCCAAGGTTGTACTAAACTCCATTTAGTACCCCTAGTTTTCGGAAATACATTATAGCCCCATCTCTTTTAAATCTTTTACAAATTAATACTTATCTTAATATAAGGTTGCATTCAAATTTCTAAAATTCTCCAAAACTTGGTCAAAGTCTCCTATATAGTCAACTTTGACTTCTAATACAAATTGGAACCAACTCTTTCGGTAATTACCAAACTTAACCTATACTTTTCTATTTTACAATTTTGACCCAAAACTTTATAAAATGTTATAATTTTTATTAAATTCATTTAAAAACCCTAAATTCCTCTATATTAAGCTCTCGGCCTAAATTTAGTTAGTAATTACCGTTGGCCCCAAATTTAATTATAAGCATAAATAAAACTAAATAAGCTTATAAACTTAAATAAAAATGGCCTAATGACATGGCCTTATTAAACCTTGAACTTGCCAAATAAATTACACAATAAATGTCTCAAAATATAATACATACTCACGGCCTCACTTGTATTTGATTAATTTTCCACATAATGTCATAATTTGACCATTATGTTAATTAAATCTCTTAAATGACTAGCTTAATTTCTCTTAGTCATTTTTTTCCATTTTTAGGTCAATATGACCCTTATTTAATATTTCACTGTCGGCAATATATATATATATAAGCTTAGAAATATAAAAATCATAGATTTAAGGTGTTTATACCTTGATTTGCCCATGTATGTACTCGGCCTCTTGTAGGAAAAATCACCACATGATTTAGACATGTTAATACACAAAAACAAGATATGGTTACACTCCAAGCTTGAGCTTAACCATAAGGAATAATTAAAGTAAGATTTAAGGCAAAAATCACCTTAAAAATGCAAGGAGAGTTCAAGATGGTTTCGGCCTGAATCAAACACACCACAAGGTGTTAGATCCACCATATTGACATAGGAAATAGCTAGATCACAACAATCTCTCTTGTTATTAGGTTTTACCTTGGAAAATGCCTAAAAGAAGGTATTTCCGTTGGATCCCGGCCACCCTTGCTCCAAATGGCTAACCAAATGATTGAACATGTAAATATGAAGATTATGAGTATAAACTCACAAAAATCAGAGGAAGAAGAAAATCGGATGAAGAGTAGAGAAGCTTAAGGTATGTTTTACCTTAAAATGAGATTTTGAGCAACCTGGTCTCTAAACTTGTTTCAACCGAATTTGATTGATGTTCTAACCTTAGAACACTGAGAATAAGCCATAGGAACTGATTAGTCACGAGATCTAAGCATAGGTGGTGAAGAGAGAGATAAGAAAAAGAGCCAAAAACAAGCCTTAAACTATTACTTAGAAGCTTAGAAGTTAGGTTTACCTTCTTAGCTCAATAGCTTCGGTTGGGAGAGCTTGAGAGAGCAGCTTCATCGGTTGGAATGAAGCTAGGAGAGATTGGATGACTAGAATTGGTATTATTAGATTGAAAATGTAAATTTGATTAGTTTATTATCTCATAATTGGAGGTGACTCATCAAGGGGATAAGGAGGGGGCAAGGAGTCGGCTGATTGAAGAGAAAGGAGAGGCTCCCACGAAATCCCAGCTGGAGGAGTCAAATAATGGAGCTTAAAGGAGTGTATAAAATAATAAAAGGCAAAAGTGAATCCTTAATTTGTGGAGAAATGTTGGAGTTTGATTATTGTATATGCAAGTGACGAATTTGGAGCCTCCTTGGCTTGTAAATGTCGAACTCACATGGTCTAAGGGGTCAACTTTGACCTCTTGACCAATCTTAGTCAATATTGACTCCTGCGGGCCCCCTTTTAGGGTTTTATTAATATTTTAATATTAGATTTGTAAAAATTTGTAAATTTGGAATTAAATTCCTAATATGATATATTGTGATATAATATCATATTTAAAGGTATTTATAACCTTTAAGCCCATTAAAACCAGTTTAGAAGGCAATTTCACAAAATGTGCTTTAAGGAGTTTTAGTGCACATTTTGTGTTGCAAGGTGTTTCTGAGCTTAGTTTTCTTTGATAATGGTTTTGTTGTGTTCTTTACTTCATTATAATACTTAGGAATCCACTTTGGATCCTATCTGAGGTCATACAATCTTTATGGTGTCTTAAAGCACCTTTTTGGCTTTACCGATCTTAAGGCATGTTTTGCCTTGTTGAGATCTTTAGATTGTTCCACAGAAATATTTAGGTGTTTATTAACCATCTTAGATCATTAATAGATCATTTAATTATATTTTAAAGGTTAGGGGTATTTCATTTGGTGTTTCTTACTGCTGTCAATGTTGTTGTTGTGTTGCATGTTGTCAATGTTGTGTGGTTCTTGTTGCTGTCAATGTTTTCATTGTTGGCACCTTTTATATGTGTAATGTTGTGTGTGTATGGTTTGAGTATCATCTATTGCTTAGTTCAAAATTCTCTACATTTCTTCAGCTGAATGGCTATCTTACTCCTTGATGATAAGCAACTAGTGAAATTTCATCTGTTGTGATTACTTACCCTTTATTTTTAAAGGCTTCTTTGTGTGCATTTTCTTGTGATTGAACATGAGTCTGGTGTATGATTTGTCAGCACTTCTCCTTTATTGAACTCTTGATTGTCTAATCCTTTATGTAGCGTTATTGTTGTTTGGGTTGAAGTGCTGTTGATGTTCAGGTTTAGGTGATGTTGCTGTTCAAGTTGAAGAAGGTGTTGTTGTTCAACCGTTGAAGACTTGAAGTGTGTTGCTGCTGCTTGGTTGAAATGTTATTGCAAATAGAGATGGTAGCTGGAATGTTTAGCTACAGAGTTAGGAATTGTTTTTTTCTGAAATGACAACGGATGGTTATGTATGGAAAACACAACACTAGTTCAACATCTCTAAGGAGTTTATTTGTTTTTTATGGAGTTATTTGTTTCTGCATGGTAGCTGAAATATGGGGTTTGTTCAAAATGTATGGAGTTTATTTGTTTATGAGTTTGTTAAAAATCTTTATGGTATTTATCTGTTCAAAATCCTGATTCAAGTTTTATATGTAAGTTAATTTTGGATTATTTTCGGGTTAATTTCGGGTTTGGGACACGGGTCCATTTTGGGTTCGTGTCAAACAGGTCGGATTCGGGTTGGGGATATGCATAGCAGGTCGGGTTCAGGTTGATCATATCTAACCCGTTTCGGGTTTGGGTCGGTTTCGGGTTGAACATATAGTTGAGCAGGTCGGTTTCGGGTTGAGGTCAACCCGACCCAAAACCGAAATTGACACCCCTAATGGTCAACAATATGTACAAAATGTCAGGTGCAACTAAACTATTGTTTGTGTTTGTGTGAGAGTATGTATAAGAAAGCACATTGCTAGTTGAATATAATGTACTATATAAGAAAAAATAAGATTGATGTGGAATACATATGTGTTATGTTCTATACTATATACATAGAAAAATACGACATTGATGTGTGAACTACATATCAGTTCCATGCTAATATTAGAGCATGATTATCAATGGTTCTATGGTTCTTAGTAAAAATAAATAAAAAAATATGATGTGGAAGTGAGAGAGTTAAGAACTCTAATTATGGGTTCTTGTGGAAGAACTTTTTAAGAACCCAAAAATGGGACCCACCATGTTTTTCTCTAATTATAATATGTCAAATATTAATAGTTAAATCTTATATATTTTAACATCTTAATATTTTAAAAACTACTAAATATATAAATAAACCAAATATATCAAAATTCTTAAATCTCATTCTCTATAAAATGAAATCTACATTGACTATGTTTTTCATATTTTGAATATATATTTATTTTAGGTAAATTAATATTTAATATTTATATTTAGTGATAAAAAAGTAATATTAAAATATATTGAAAAATATAATATGTACCAATCTATTCATTATAATATTTAATCCCAAATATCGAGTGAAAAATAATAAAAATAATATTAATAATATATATGAATAAATTTTATTTTATTTTTGTTTCAAAAATACAATAAACTTTAATCATCCATAAAATATTAAGTTAAAATTATTTGTTTATTATTGAAAATAGTAGTAATAATAATTAATATTAATATTTACATTATACAATGCTTAATAGAATGTTGGTTTGATTTTTAAAAAGGTATTCTTATAATAATTAATAAATAAAAAAATAAAATGATATGACATATGACAAATAGATAGAGTTTAAAACTAAATGATAGGTTCTCTGATGTTGGTAAAAATTAAACATGGTTCTTAAAATGATGTGGAAGTAGAGAGAAATAGGAAAGAGAATGTTAAGAACCCAAATTTGGGTTCTTTGATAATGATGCTCTTATACTAGTGCAAAATAAAAAAGTATCACACTTACAATTATTCTGTATATCAATAAACCTCAATTCTGAAAACAACATTAAAAAATATCAAACAACAATTTAAGATGATGATATACCAAACATGAATGTATTAAATTCCATAGTTACCTCAATTTAGTACTAGCGCCAACCCAACAAAATATCACAAATTGAAAATAATAATAAAGTACATAATGATACACGGCCTAATAAATAAATTGTCAAGACTAACCTGATGCGTCTTTATGCAAAACGAGCTCATGGTTTTCTTCTTCACCAATGAGTTGCTCAGCTCTAAAGGTATCATTCGGATCCTTAAGGGAATTGTTCAAATCAATAGCCAAGGAGGATGACGACTCCATGTTCAAATCAATATCATTTACTGACATATTAGATCTGTCATCTAGTGGTAGCAAATTACTAAATAGCTTACATGATGAATCTTGATGACTCTGTTGCATAACAGTTGGAACATGAGCAGAATAAGATGTAGAAGCATGATTATGACAATCATCCATCATACAATCATATATTAATAAAGTTGTGGCCAGAATGATCTGTACTTATGTTTGCACCAGAGAGAAGAATATCATTGACATTAATAGGAAAAATAACATAGAAAATTAAATTCAAATCACAGGGGATTATCTGACATTATACCTGATGATAACTCACTTCAAATATATTCCTCTACGGCTACTGGATACAATTCTTGAATTAAGTTCCTCTTGTCACTTCTATAAGTGAATTCGATTAAAGTGAACAATCCATAGTACGATTTCAGGATTGTGAAGGATCGAGACTCATATAACAGCCACAAGGCTCTTATCTGTACTACGCACTACTACCGCTACTACTCTTTTCGCTTCATTTTATGCTATAATGGAATCTAGAAGCTCGAGCAATAAGGACGAATCGAAGCTGGACTCTTCGTCATTATCAACTGCTGCTGCTGTGTCGACTAATGAAAAAGGAGGTCATACTGATGATGCTAACCACAACTACTTGCCCGGTGAACGTTTATTTTCCCAGCATCAAGGATTCTGGTATGTCCCGTATACTCTGCAAAATGTCAAATCAGTTCAAGAGCATTTAGGGCTGATCCAGGAGATTTCTTACTTTGTAGCTTTCCAAATCTGGAACTACCTGGCTCAAGTCATTGACATTCGCTATTGCTACTAGGAACCAATATGATTGTAATACTAGTGTCACTGCCAACGAAAACTCTAACAAAAATCCTTTGCTCACCATGTGTTCTCATGATTGTGTCCTATACATTGAGCTACATACCAAGCTTCTTGAGATCAACCTCGAGTTTCCTTGATTTGGGGGAGCATCAACGTCATCGTCTTTTAGCAACTCACATTCCTTATACCTCCCTGCCCACTTCACTGGTGGGTAGCAACAGCTGTAAGATAATTTACAATTGTCGTGATCCTAAGGATGTGCTAGTCTCACGGTGGCATTTTCAATGCAAGATGATTGAGGCAATCTCGTTGGAAGAGATGTTCGAGTTGTTTTGTCAGGGTAAGACCAATTATGGGTCTCACTGGGATCATGTCCTGAGTTATTGGAAAGCAAGCATTGTCTGAACCGAAAATATATCTATGTATTTGATGATATGAAGAAGAAGTATATTGATTACAGAGATTGTAGTTTGTACAAGCTTAAGCAACTAGCCAAAACTACTGTACGACTATTACATATATAAGTATGCGAAGCGGAAGCAATAAAAGATCGGACAGCTAACATATGACTGGGCTTAATAAGATGGATGAGTGTTGACCGGCCCAGTTACTAGTAATAATAGGCGTGGGCCTTAGTAGAAGACTTGGGGCCTTAACACTCCCCCTCAAGACTATCACTCTCTCTGTTGAAGTCTTGACTCAAATAAAGGCCAATGCCTGAAAGAATGCGTGTATAGTTGCTACCGTATAGGGGCTTGGTAAGAAAGTCTGCAAGTTGTTTTCTGTTGGAAATATGCCTGACTTCAATAAGACCTTCTTGTATCTTTTGTCTCACAAAGTGTATATCAACTTCAATATGTTTGGTTCTCTGATGTTGTACTGGATTTCGAGCTATATATACTGCTGAGAGGTAATCACAATGAACTGGTATAGGACTTATGTCTTGAACTCCCAATTCAGCCAGAAGACGACTTAGCCAGGCCAGCTCCGTGGTTACGCTCTTCATAGATCTGTATTCTGCTTCGGTAGAAGATAAGGAGACGCTGCTTTGCTTTTTAGACTTCCAGCTTATGGGTGAACTTCCAAGAAATATGTAGTAACCACTCACTGATTTCCTGGAGTTTGGACAACCTGCCCAATCGCTATCGCAGTATGCCTGCATTCTGAAATTGTTGTTGTTGGATAACAAAATCCAGTAACTGGATGTCTTTCTGAGATACTGCAGAGTATGATGAGCCGCTGCCAGGTGTGTGGATCTCGGTTGTTGAAGGAACTGAGACAAGAGTTGTGTGGTATAGGCTATGTCTGGCCTGGTGTGAGTGAGGTAGTTGAACTTCCCAATTAAGCTTCTATACTCAGTTGGGTTCTGAAGAATATCTCCTTCTTCTGTGAGAAGTTTAGTTCCTGGTTGTAATGGAGTTACACTTGTCTTCCTTCCTGCATCTCACGGTTAGCCAAGATATCTAGACAAAATTTTTCTTGAGAAATGTTAAGACCTTTATTTGTATGAATAAAAAGCATGCCTAAAAAGTAACTCAAACAGCCAAGATCTTTAATTTGAATGTACTATCAAGTTTGTTTTTCAGAATTTTGATCTCATCCAGATCGTTACCTGTGACCAGTAGATCATCTACATACACAGGAAGATAAGTAACAAGTTGATTGTTCCTTTTTATAAACAGAGAGTAATTGTTATCAGATTGTTTGTAACCAGCAGATTCAAGGAATTTACTCAGTTTAGAGAACCATTGTCTGGAGGCTTGCTTCAGACCATATAGAGATTTTCTTAATCTGCATGCATTCAATCCTTCTGAAACAGATAAACCCTTTGGAATTTGCATATAAATTTCTTCTTGTAAATCCCCATGTATGAAAGCGTTGTTAACATCCAACTGATCCATGATCCAACCTTTTTTAACAGCTACAGCTAGTAAAGTTCGAATGGAAGTCATTCTAATAACAGGGGAGAATGTTTCATTATAATCCACGCCCAATCTTTGACTGAAGCCCTTGGCAACTAATCTAGCTTTAAACCTCTCTATTGTGCCATCAGATTTCTGTTTAATTTTGTATACCCATCTACATCCTATGGCACGCTTGTGTTTGGGAAGTTTAACCAGATCCCGAGTTTGGTTTTCAATTAAAGCTTGAAGTTCTTTTTTCCATAGCTAGAACCCACTCTCTGTTCTTACAAGCATCATCATAAATTTTGGGCTCTTTGATATCAGTTTTCTGTTTTTCAGCGGCAGAGACATGAATGTACATAGTAGAGAAAAAATGTTTTAATGACGGCGTTTCAACCACGGTTAAATGGAAAACCGTGGTTTAAAGTTTATAAACCACGGTTTTAAAAGAAACCGTCGTTTAAGGTGCATACTAGAGCGCATATACCACGGTTTTTCCGGAACCGTCGTATATAGGTTAGTTATATACCACGGTTTTCAAGGCAACCATGGTATATAGTACATGCCAGAGTGAATATACCACGGTTCTTGGAGAACCGTCGTATATAGGGTTTCTATATACCACGGTTTTGTCAAAACCGTCGTTTTTAGTCGTGGTAAAAAAACTTTAAATGACGGTTCCTTGTTCGAACCGTGGTATATAGTCTAAGCGGGAATTCAAATTTTCACGGAAAATTAACACGGCTCTTTCTCTTTCTCTTATTATATATATTTTCACCTCACTCTTTTGCAACCTACACTGTCGAACAAGGATGCTCTGTAACTCTTCTCCTTCTTCTTCTCTTTCTTCTGCGCCTCTGTAATTTTTTCAACCCACCGGCGAACATGCATGCTCTTCGCCATACTGGAAACAAGGAACACATGTTGCGCCTCTGTAATTTTTGCAAACCTAACCGGCGAACAAGGACATGCTCTGCGCCTCTGTAATTTTTGTAAATCGCTGGCGAACAATGACATGCTCTGCGCCTCTTGTTTTTCACGGTAATTTGCAAACCCACACTAGCGAACAATGACATGCTCTGCGCCTCTTGTTTTCACGGTAATTTTGTGCAACCCTAACCGGCGCTTCGCCCTCTCTCATTCTCTTTCACGGTAATTTTGCAACCTACCGACGAACAAGGAACATAATGTAACTTCACTCATTATTTAGCGACCCTAATACACAAACAAGTAACATACATGTTCCGGCCTGTTCATTCTCTTCTGTTTGCGCTCTCTGTTGAGAAATTACATCAAAGGCGGCGGCGCTAAAGCGCCGGCGAACTGGGAAAAAAATCACAGACTATAAACCACGGTTCTACATATAACCGTGGTTTATTGTTGATTTCTATAGACGTTATACCACAATTTTAAGTAAAACCGTCATTTATAATGCACTATATACCACGGTTCAGACTCACAACCGTGGTATAAAGTCAGTGAATGTTCGCGGGAGAAGGGGTCTTAAACGACGGTTTCGACAAACCATGGTTTTTTCGCTCACTTTAAACCACGGTTATGAACCGTCGTTTATCTCAATTTGTGAATATACGACGCGAGCATAAACCACGGTTCCTAACCGTGGTATATAGGCAAAATAACCGTGGGTTAAAAAACATTTTTTCCACTAGTGATTGATTTGGAGGAAGATCAGTAAGAGTTTGAACATTGATGACATGTGGAGGTCTGGTTTGAAGACTCATTCTATTCGCCAGAATCTGACTAAAGATATCATCTTTATGCTGAAAAGCTACATAGTAATCCTCTAAATAGGAAGGTGGTCTCCTATCTCTGCTGGACCTCCTTACATTTTCTACAGTTTCAGTAGTTTCTCCCTCTAAAGGAGTGTCCAGGTCTGTAATATGAGGTTCATCTCTTTGTTCAGTATCAGTGATCATCAGTGTCAGCAGAGGAGTTATTTTCATCAGCATCATCATAGATAAGGGGGTGTGTAAGAAGGGAAGGATGCTGATATTGGGAAATATTATCAGTTGGGTGAAGATGAAGGTTGGAATGTTTTTTGAAAGGGAAGTGATGTTCATGAAAACTCTATCACGGGATACAAATATGGTATTATCAAAAATTCTGAGAAGTTTATATCCTTTTTGTGTTAGAGAATATCCAAGGAACACACAAGGAACAGCCCTATCAGCAAACTTTGTCTTTCCTTTAGTAAGGACTGTAGCATAAACAAGACACCCAAATGTTTTAAGAGCTTTATAATCTGGTTTGTTTCCATATAGGATTTCATATGGGGTTAATCCTTTTAGGCTAGAGCTTGGCAGTCTATTTATCAAATAAGCAGCAGTGAGAATGCAATCACCCCAGTAAAGGAGAGGAATATTTGATTGAAAATACAAAGACCTAGTGTTTCCATCAAGTATCGGTGTTTCCGTTCCACTATTCCATTTTGCTGTGGAGTATGTGGACAAGAAGTTTGGTGGATTATTCCTAGGGACTGAAAGAATTGCTTTCCCTCATTGGAATTGCCTAGTTCAAAAGCGTTATCAGATCTGAAAATTTTAATCCTTTTCTGAAATTGTCTTTCAGCATAGAAAGTGAAATATTTGATGAATTCAAAAGCCTCTCCTTTAGTTTTCAAGAGTTTAATCCATATAGCTCTGGATTTATCATCCACTAAACTGAGAAAATATTTGCATTCATCATGTGTGGGATTTTTGAAAGGACCACATATATCAAGATGGACTAAATCAAAAATTTCTTTACTGCTGGTGACAGACCTTTCGAAGGGAATTCTGTGACCTTTGGCTCTTTGACAAACTTCACATAGAAAAGCAGAATCTACATTCTTTTTATTTATTATATGTAATCTACACATTTTGTCGATAGGAGGATGTCCTAATCGATTGTGCCACTTTACAATATCAGATTGAACAGATGAAATAGTTCCTTTACTGCTTTTTTGTAACAAATCAGGAGTATTTTTCTGTCCTATACAACGTCTCTGATCTAGAGCTATGAATTCATCCAGACAACCATTTTCAAGAAAGTATAAACCATTCTTCATTCTACCAAACAACACATTGTGGGCAGTTTCAAGGTCCTGTAAAAAACATGTATCCACGTATGTAACAAGACAGGCATTAATTTGCAGAAGTAACTTTCTTACAGAAAGCAAATTGAATTTAAAAGATTGAACATGTAAGACATCATGTAATACAAAAGTATCATTCAGTCTAACAGATCCTATCCCTTGTATGCAGTAAGTGTGACCATCAGGCATTGTAACATTCATGGAACACACAGTATAATTTTCTGAAATAAAACTTTGTTTGCACCCACAAACATGGTCTGTTGCACCAGTATCAATTATCCAATCAGTTGATAATGTTTTGTTTTTCTCACTATCTAATTCATTAGTGGTTATCCAGGCGTTAGAAGTAAAAAGAGTTTACCTGAGAACTGATTATCATAATCAGTTCCTGCATTCGAAACATGTGTTGACCCATTGTGTCTCTCAAATAGGCCATCAAGGAGGTAAGTTGGGTGGAGCTAATGGCTGGTATCTTCACCTTTTGGTTCTGCAGATGTGAGACAAGAGCATCAAGAGTCTCTTGACTCATTCCTGGAACACCTTTCTTGCTCGCATCTCTTTGATTTTGGTTATCGCCATCTGAATCTTGCTCGTCAAAAACCGCACCTCCAAACTTTTCCTTTCCTTTATCATTCTTCCAGTAAGAAGGAAATCCTTTGACCCAAAACAATCATCGAACTTGTGTCCTATTTTCTTGCACTTCGTGCATCTGGGTTTCTTCGGGTCGTTCCTTCCAGTGCGACTATTCTTATCAAAGGAATGAAGAAGAAAGGGGCATTAGCAAAAATTAGGGTTTCGGTATCTGGGTGTTTGGATTTGTAGGCTTGTGACTGAGATTCTTCCTCTTTAAGCATAGAGTAAACTCGCTCCAGAGATGGTAATGGTTCCATCTGAATCACGTTGCTCGTACTGACTTGTAAGCGTCGTTTAATCCTGAAATACCCCAAACCTTGATATGTGGTTTAAATATTAAACTATGGTATGTAAAGGCTAAAAAGTGCCTTAGAAACATCAGTGAACAATTTAACCATAGTAAATGCAATAAAGCACTAAGATACAGCTTGAGCAAAAACATGCTCTAAGCTATGAGTGAACTTGGTTAGGACCCAAAGTGAAATACCCCGAACTTAATATAAGGATTAAAATTAATCTAATACGTATTTAAGGGCTAATGGTACCTAACTAATACTGGTAAGGAAAAATAAAATCCAAAAGAATAAATAAACTCTTAAAAACGGAAAACGCTAGATAAGCGTTAAATAACCATAGGAGGTATGAGACCTCGATTAGAGTATTATATGGATTCTGAAAGTTTAATAAGACCTAAATAAATACGGGAACAACTCCCGAAGAAAACGGATCCAAATAATATATTAAAAGCTAATAGAGCTTTAACGCATGTTTTTCGAGAAAACCCGAAAACGTGACTTTAAGTGGTCAAACGGACCCGTAAAAATTATGAATCATCAAATAATAATTATTAAGCATTTATGGAAGCTTTATAACCAATAAAAAAATTATTAACGAGAAAATCCCGGAAAACGGGTTCCGGTTAGTAAAAACTGTAACAACCGGGAAGTTGTGGGGTGAGAATGCAAATAAACAAACTTAGTGTGTCCACTTTACAAATAAAAATTAAAAATATGTGTGTGTGTGCATATGGGGGCCGGCCAGCTTCCCTCTCACTCACTCCCTTTATTATTTTGAACTCACAAGAAGACAAAGGAAATAAAGAAAGAAAGGAGATTCTCTTCCTCACTCCCCTCTTCCCTCACGTTTTTTTCTCGATAATTATACTCTGCTCATCTACTCCTCCACTTTTCTCCTACCTCGTCTTTTCTCTTAAAATTCATCTTCTTTCGTGAACATTTCTTATTTCCTTTCCGGTACCACTTAAAGGAAATTCACTCACTTTTAGCTCTCAATTTCACACTAAGTAGAATTCCAGTTCTACTTTACCTTGTATAGGATAACAAGACATTCCCATTAGTGACGTCTATCAAAATTGAACTCACCCATACCTTTACTTCTTCTCTCTACATTTTACAACCTTCAAAATTCAGTACGTTGGTTAGTCAAATTCCAATAAGTTCTAATGGTCAAACACTCATAACTCCTCCTGTTCTTAAAAATCTCTCCTTTAGACAAAATGATGGATGATCACTTTCTTACCGATGGAGCAGATCATTTCTCCCATTTGGCATAGTCATTATCTTGGTAGAAGCAATCATTAATGCCTTCTTAAAATCCATTTAAATCTTGATTTCTGCTTAGTAATTGATTATAAAAATTTCACCTTTTGAATTCGTCTAACTCGTATCCAAAGATGGACTTCTTGCTTTTTATGGGCTGACCATGTATGCTCCTGATAAGTCAAGAACCTAAATCATCCATTAGAAAGTGCCCTATCCCTCTAAAAATTCCAAATTAATGTAGGGTTTTCAAAAATTGGACTAAATTTCTATTGTTGTGATTCTTATGGGTCAAACTGAAATTGAAGTATTGTTGATTGATATTAGGAAGATGAAAATTCTAAGATGGAACAATTGGTTATTGAGCCCGTAGAATAGATATAGCTGTCTAGGATAATTGTCATCTCCTAGTCAGTAGAAGAGTCACTACCTTGCGACATCCATGGAGAAGGAAGACTCACTAACTCTCACATCCTATTGTTAACCCATTAATCTTGCTCCAAAAATTGCAAAATTAGTACCGTGTAACCTCGTAAAGGAGAACATTCCTCCTTTCAAAAATGAAAATGACCACTTTATTGTATTCTCCATTTGAAGATTCAAGTCCACCATTAGAAGCACCTTCACCTGATCATCTTGAGGTAAAAAGAAATTCGAAAATCCATCATTTCTAGCCCTTGTTTGCATTATAAGAATTCAGTTTTTGAATCTTGGTTCCTCCTTGTTCCAGCCGATTTTGGCTCTCTTTTTTAGGAATATTGTGCTAGTCAAGAACTCATCCATCCATTGAAAGGTGTAATAGTAAACCTAAAACATTTAAATTCTAGGGTTAGTGCAAAAATGAATGTTAAATAGTATTGTGTATGTTATGGGTTGTAGAACTTGTGTGTGTGAACCTCATTGGGACCGAGACAGAAGAGAAGAAAGGAGAGAAGGAAGGAAAGGAGAAAACTAGAAACACAAGGTAACCACCTTTACCTTGAGCTTGTTTCTATGTGTGTAGTTTGAACAGTTTTGGAGTAGTAAAATGAGTAACGAATTGAGGGATGAGTAGTAGTAAGCATATTGTAGTATGATGAGTAATGAGATTGTAACAGTTTTGAAGTTTTAAATGAGTTTTAAAGGCTTGGGAAAAATTGGGTATTGATTGAGTATGTGCAGGAATTTATGTGTTGTAGTGATGTTGAGGTGTGGATATGATTGCATTGTATAAACAGGTTGTGAGGATGGGAAATTGTGAGCTGAAATGGTGTGTGAGAAAGTAAGGATTATAGGGGAGACTATGTCGAATTTTATCTAGGAATTTGAGGACTTAGATACATTTGGAACAGATTTTGGAAAGTTAAAATGAGTGGTTTAGTAGCTTGTAACGGATTTGGATATGAGGTTGTAAATGGGATGGAATTAGGTTGTGAGTAATGTATTTGGATGCTAGGAGTAGCATTAGTTGAGGAAGTAATGGAGGTTAGAAGTTGAGTGATAATCTGTAGCATGGTAATGGAAACCAAATCTGTAGCAAAGAGGTATTAAATTGCATTGTAGAACTAAGAAGAAATAGTGTGCAAGATTTGGTGAAATGAATGTTGGACTTGGGTATAGATTGGTACAATTGCTTGGAAAGGAATTGGCATGGTAAGGAGAGGTATTTGGGATGCTAGGAGTGGCATTGGTAGAGGAAGTATTGGATGGTAGAAGTTGGTTTAAAAATCTGTAGCAAGAGAGCAACAAAAACTGTTGCATATGTTGAAGAAGAAGTGAGAAAAATTGTGTAAGTTGATTTAGAAGTGAAAAATGAATTGGATGGATGAACTAAGGTGAATTAGAGGATTTAATTAGTGTTTAAACATGAAGTAAACATGTGGAAATGAGTAGGAAAAGATTGGGTGAGCATAGAGCTGAATTTGGAATCCAAGTAGATAATAAAAAGGGGTTCTACAACCGACCTACCCAGGCGACCTACCCTAGACTGGGTCGGTCGGGCCGAATTCTGTAACCCGGGTACTCTCTGCAGCCGACCTACCCAGGCGACCTACCAGAGTGGGTCGGTCGGCCTTTATAAAAAAAAAAATTAAATTTAAATAGATAAATATATGTAAATACATATATGTAAATATATATATATATATATACACAACATATATAATAAATACATACATATATATATATATATATACACATATATATATATACATACATATATATGTGAATGAGTAAGGCGTTAATGCTAAAGTAAAGAAGGTAAGAAAGTTGTGAATATAAAGAACATTAAGTTATACCAAAATAACGAGATAACGGGGTAAGTACGGGAGTAGTAACTATGCATGTATTGTAATGCTTAGTATTAATTGAATCATTTGACATGTAGTCATTGGTTCGAGAATAAGGATCGAGGAACAAGAGTGAACCAAAGGGACAAGGGAACACCGGTAAAGTAAATTCCGGTAAAAAGGTATGATTCTTCATGCCCTGTATCCTAATTTTGTTACCCCGATTGTGGTGCTTATTTGACCACCTAAATAAGATAAATGCATGAATCGGACTATATTGCACTTACCTGTGCTTGACTTATGTTGTGCTTGATATTTATTGTCCTGAGCACTAGTTTGTATAATTCATGAAATGTATGAATGATGATGAATGGTATTCGAACCTCGTATTATACTTGTGTAATGTATTGTACCTCGTATGTATGTGTATATGTGTATTGTATTATTGTGGCTTGGATGTTGACTTGTGCTAATTCCTAACTATCTAACTCCTAACTTAAGTGAGTAAATTGGAATGAGTACAAGTCCGATATAGCTTCGGCCACGCGTGAGGATGCGGAGTCACAAGAGGTTGGCTGCAAATCCTGACTCTTAAACTGGTCTGCGGCCCAAATCCCTTAAGTGGGTAGCATCCCGGATTGGTGAGTCAAGTAAATCCGGAGGTGGGACGGGGTGTAGTCCCAGGGCCGGAGGTCCCGACGACTTAACTTGAGTAAGAGTAAGAGTAAGTAAGTATGGATCCGTAAGTAAGTATGAGTATGAGTATGTATGTGTATGAAGTAACGAGTAAAAGAGTAATCTCCACCCGATTAACCGGGTGGACCAATGAAGCTAACAAGAATTGTATATTGTGTATGTAATGAGTATGTGTATTTCGAAAGAAGGCAAGTATGTATTGGATGGTTTATTGTATTCCTTGTATGTAATGTAGTGTATGTATGTATGCCTTGCGTAAGTATTGTTGTATTGTGTATAAGAGCATGTATGCATGTATGTTTGAATGAAATCAACCGCATGTATTCGACCAAGTGGTCGGCGTACCCTCACTAGTACGCGGGGTATGCGGTTATCATGCTCGGCGAAAGCTGACCCCTTCGGGGGACATTTTTTAGTGTGCAGGTACCCGAAACGAATATGGTCAAGGAAGAGACCGGAGGCACACCTTGTATTTAGAAGTAAGTAGCGTGTGAGGAACGGGTAGTAAGTAGCCTTTTAGTGAGAATGTATGAACTTGGAAGAAGCATTGTAATTGTATTGGGAACCTAGTAAACTCGGTTATGTATTTTGTATTGTATGGTTTATGAAGGAGTAAAGTACTGAATGGA
Source organism: Limonium bicolor (assembly GCA_023374045.1). Lineage (NCBI taxonomy): Eukaryota > Viridiplantae > Streptophyta > Magnoliopsida > Caryophyllales > Plumbaginaceae > Limonium > Limonium bicolor. Next base: position 154,573,717 of record CM041782.1, read on the forward strand.
ACCTTGTAGTATTCGTTGATGAATGGAGTATGTGTCGTGGAAGTGTAGTACTCGGGATTCCGGTCCATCAGACCGATGCTGTATGTAGAAGTAGTAGCCTTGTTAGTCACGTGGGTGACTAACGGCATTGTATCACCCATTGTACGTAAGTAAGTATCCGCTGCGCGTATCTGACGTGTAAGGAGATTGGACAGTAAGCATGTATTAATGGTAGGGTGTTACAAAAAGTGGTATCAGAGCGAAGTATCGCTCTGATGACTGGAAATACCGAGTTTAGGAAATACCGAGTTAGGAATTAGAAGCTTAGGGCTAAGGGCTGAGTGTTAGCATTAGAGATATGCTAGTTAAGAACCACCGGTGAGTACCGGATACCTACATACCAGTTCCGCCCACCGCATCCCCACTGTATAACTTGGGAAAGGACGCCAGAGAGAAGAAAAGCCCTCTCATACTCGGGGAACCAATCTGGCAGTTGTGAAGCAATCACACAGTAAACAAGAACCGATATATGGTAAATTCTAAGGATTTGAAAGTCCCGGAGATGGATCCCGGTTGAACGACATTGCCCGCACTTAATAGCGGTAGGATGAGCACTCCAATTACAAGGAGGCTGCAACTTACAACAGCATGGGGCGACGTGCCTAGCAGTCGCGAAACCCAGCTAGCCAACCAACAGCAGGAAAGAAACACTAACCGTGCAACGGAATGGAAAGGGATCAGTAACGAAACCCGAGATAACAGTCTACAGGATAGTAATACTTGAATAATACCACCAACGGTATGCTAGCTGACTACGGACATAGTCGGAAGCGGTTAACTCCAAAACTACGACGCCATTAAGGTTGCAATACCTGGCCAATATAGCTCAGACAATTACAAGAACAACCATAAGATATAATCTGATGCAACTACAACCGTAGTGCCTAAACCAACTCAGGCTCAGTAACCACAACAAACGTGTGGGAACGAGCAACAAGGAAGAACACAACCAAATCAAATGGGGATCTCCAAGGATTGGAGAAGTACCCCGGCCAAGACAACCATGTCAAGATCAATGAGAAGCTACTTAAAAGGATCGAGTATCCCAAACGTAGATCAATATGATCAAGGGAAGAGTCAACAAGACTATTAAATACAAGTGGAAACCATACCAAGACCGGTATAGGTTTAACCAAAACCAACAGTACCAGCACTTGCCACGGCAAGTGCAATAGGGCAGGAGGAGGAATATATAAAGGAACTCTAACACGTCACAAGTACATAGTAATGTACCGTGACAGCAATGAAGCAACTACGGGATTAAACGTCCTAAACTGGAAGAACGAAACCCTGGAAAGGCCTAACGACCCGACCACTGTATTAAGAGTATACCAGTCAGCAGGAAGCTAGACTTGGTCAAGAATCCGAGCATGGCTATGCCATGAAGGACTTCTTTTTAACACCGTACCATGATTTTAAAACCAAATTTTCCTTTCAAAACCACAAACCTTCTTTTAAACCTTGGATTTTAAAACCAAACCAACAGAATTACGGTGAGTATCATAGAATGATACAAGAGGAGGTGACAATAGAATACTTCACCTAGGCGTGTGACGAGCACTACGAGTGTACCCATTACGGGATGTGGGACAACCGCACTCCGAAGGAGCTTACGGGCCTGACATGTAGTTAGGTAAGTGGTAACGTATCAACAAGGTACCCCACGTATGTATACATGTAGTGCACGAAGCACGGGGAAGTAGTCAACTCCGTTCTACGGACCGTGAGTGAGTTCAAATCAGAACAGCTGGACACCTCAGACGATCAAGTATCAAGGAACTCAGAGAATCCAACTGAAGATGAGGAATAAGAACTAGGAAGTGCAAAGAGCACATACTAGTAAGTATAGACATTGGATATGTCTCAAATAATCCAGGCAATTACCTGACAGCTGGATGGAATACCCAGCCTAAACACAGTAAGGCGAGTGCCTAACGTGAACCTAACAACGCTCAATAAACGGGGCGGAGTTCCCAGAGCAACCCCAAGATTACCACAAGTATAATCCATCATTGAAGGGGATGTCAAACCCAGTCTTAAGCACTAGGAACAAGTGTAAACAGTCTACCCAAGGACGGGAGACGTCATAACCCAAAAAGGGACAACTCAAGTACAATACCACAAGACAGTACAGTGGACATCATATCATAAACGTTAGCCGGATGTAACGGCATAATTTAACAACACCCAGGAGCAATCCTTGAGGGTGACTGGATTAACAACAGTCGAACAAGCATAATGATATGAGCACGGGAGCTAAAACGAACATTCGCTTAAGACACTGAAGGGTTTTCACTTAACAGGAAATACCCTAAGGTACTGAGAGGCACCTATTAATACCATTTCGCCTAAAAGGTCTCCTATGAACGAAGCGTGATGCCACGACTTACCATGGAGCCCAATAATACCTCCAACCTATGACGGTATACATGGAGTGGAAACATGTATAAGCAGCTTGCAAAGAGCATAGCTTGCAGCAATATGGCTCTAAAGCCATAAACCCTAATACGTTATATAAACTTGAACGGTTGCAAAACCGGCACCAATTGGTAACAAGACCTACAAGAGATATTGCCTCGTACGACAAGAAATCAACAACTGGACCATAAATTCAAACCCAACATCCTGAGTGGCTTGGAGTAATGGCCAACTCAATGTCACTGTCACTAGAGCATCAGCCTAGTATACAGTTGACGGAGTTCTTAATTACCGACATGCCTTCTGTAGCAATGGTAGCACAGAGGCATAAGAATCATGATAATGCCAACATTGGCCTAGCCCACACTTGGACACTACGAGAAACCCAAGGGAAGGTACCCCTCGTTAGCCAAAGACCACCAACGTGGTGATGATGTGAACCCTTAGAAAAGGCTTCCACCCACTATGACAATAAAACCACACAATAGATATTGCCAAGGGGGATGGAATAAGGAAATGAGATTTCCAAACCATTACGACTTAAGGATTAAGCATACCCATATGCACCTATACATGTGGAGAACCATTGCATAAACATCAACATGATAAAACCCGTCACGAGACTTATGGGTGGATGCATCCCCCTCAACAAGAACTTTCATTTATCAGTAATAGAATACTCTCAATTGAAGAACGGGACCAAAAAACCCTTGAAGTTTCTTGGGATGTCCCGGCAATATGCATACAAGTGGAACTACACAGCTAGAGCCTATAACCAATGCTCAGCACTGGAAGACAATAATTGTAAACAATCTATGTGAATACACATTGAACACCACGAATGATTAACGCTCAAGAGAGCTTATGACCCGATGAGTTATCTCATCCTTGGTCAACCAAGATACTTGGTAAATTGTATCACAAATGATGATGGAATAAGAGGTAAGCTAACCTACACATGAAACCTAAAATAGAAGAACATCTCCACATTGGGAAGATATTAATATTGTGGTATGCCACGACCACCGTCATACACACGAACATTGGAAACCCCAGGGTATACATACCATAAGGGAATGTGCCAACGACAATGGCAATGGGTAAAGAGAAATCCAGTAATAGAAACAGAAAAAAACGATGTGGTATAATGAGTAAAAATACGGTGCGCAACAAGCGACCGATATGAGGAAGTAACAGATAATGACACGGAGTATAAGTACGAGATGACGCAGGAAATATTCCTTCCTATCACATAAGTGACTTACTGTCAAGTGTTTACGCCTCTGCACTCTGTATGACTGGGTGTTTTGGTATTGCACCTGCGCAGCTAATGATCTAATGAGATGGCTAGGGATATGGAGAATGTAAACCGTAGTAAACCTTTCTTTTCACCAACAAACATGGCACAAGCCACTTAAGCAAGCTTAGCAACAAACCGTGCGGCCTAAGGCCAAAGAAGCACGAAGAGTGCGAAACACACTAACAATACAGACGTGAATTCCAATGGAATAAAAGGTGAAAGGAGACTTAAGAAAGTCACTAGGACCGACGCATATCAATGCAAGGTCATACAAGTAAAGGACATTTGTACCGAACCAGGAGAATGGTATGATTTAGAAGCTAGTGACAATAGAGGAAGCACTACAACTAAGTAGTGACTTAACCTCGCCCGACAATAAGTCGGAGGAGCTTAATGAATAATCGTAGAAGCACGAATAGCATGTGCAGTAGATTAAAAGAGCCGCTTATAAACCTTAAACTCATTGAGTTCAAACACGGTAAAAGAATACCGCAGTTGTTTAGTAAACCTATTCCCATAATAGACGGATGAGAAGGTGATGTATAGCACATTCAGGATAACAAGAAGGGTGAACAACCCAAGTTATCAGGGTCGCGCAGCAGAAGCTAGTGGGCCCTAGCTAGGAGATTAATATACCTAGTAAGTATAGCAAAATGGCTATTAATGCCTTGAAGCCGATTACGCTAGAACCGAATTACATATGAGTTAAATAAACTCATATAGGAACTCTTGGTGCAAAGACTAAACCATTGGTATGGTTAAGACCCTTTGACCAGAGCATACTCTATAGTATACCGTAGTGAAGCTAAACGCTTCAGTTTGCCCGAACTGATTAAACCAATGTTTAACAATAATATATGGTAGATTACGTGGGCGTAATCCCTTTTAAGGGGGGTAGAGCGAAACCGCTTAATGTAAGTTTTGTGAATAAAACACATAAACCATAATGTGCATAGCACAAATGAGAACCAAATTGATGAATGATACTATGTTAAATAAACATAAGTACTCATTCACACTGTAATTATGGTAATTAGGCATTAGACATGCAAATACCATAGGAGGAGTATACCCATCCTATAACACCAATGTAAGAGTATTAGTAAAAGAAAAGTAATGAGTAGTGGACAGAGCTCACAAGTATTGTAACCTTTGAAGAAGTAGTACGAAATGAATGAGGATAGTAGATGAATGAAGTTTATGAGTAGTGGAATCGTAAGTAAAATATTTGAAACAATTGAAGTCAACTAAATCTTATAAGTGTAGTATCCCTTAGCTAGAATATTTGAGATGAAGGAGAGTAGTGAATAGAAGTAGTAACAGTCGATGAAGTGAGCATTTAGGTACTGAACCACAGAGTAAAGCATTTGGGAAGTAGAGTGAGGACGATCGATGGACTGATTCCATCCTTTGGAGATGTATGAATTCGTAATCACGACTAGAAGAGTAAAAAGATAGAAAATGAAAACAACCAAATTATTTGCTTGTTGAAACTGACGTGGGAAGTCGAACTTGATCCTGATCAGATCGAGGGAAACCGAACACAAATTGGGGTGGAAAGATAATTCAACACTGATGCTGATCACATCAGGGTCGAATGATTCTTGAAGCTCCCCTCAAGTGGTCACAAGAATCACACATAGGATAGAAGTAATGTATATATTGGACCTTGGAGTTATGTGTTTTAGGAAATTTTTAATTGGTAGTAGTGAAGTATTTCTCTTAGACTAAAGGTTAAGAATTTGTGAGAAGCATGTACCGGAGAAGATAGTAGTGTAGCATGTTGTATTATTCCAAAGGCAGCGGGACATAGAGGAGTCCTGCGTCGAGATGACCGGAGTGCCTGCGGGATTGTATGTGTATTGCATTGCTTTGGGATAGCTTTGCACTGTATGTATGTATAAGTTTTGTAATGAGGAACCGGATGGTCGGTAGTAGTGAGGATCGGAGTGAGTAGTTATTGTACATTGGTATGGTATGGAAAGGAGAAGCCTTGAGTAACTGATTTGGGATTAGTAAGGAGGAAAAGAAATATGGCTTTGGTATTAGACACGTAAGAATGAGTAAGCATTGTAAACCTATAACCTCGAACAACTTTGAGGACAAATTCTTAAGGGGGGTAGATTGAAATACCCCGAACTTAAATATAAGGATTAAAATTAATCTAATACGTATTTAAGGGCCTAATGGTACCTAACTAATACTGGTAAGGAAAAATAAATCCAAAAGATAATAAATAAACTCTTAAAAACGGAAAACGCTAGATAAGCGTTAAATAACCATAGGAGGTATGAGACCTCGATTAGAGTATTATATGGATTTTGAAAGTTTAATAAGACCTAAATAATATACGGGAACAACTCCCGAAGAAAACGGATCCAAATAATATATTAAAACGCTAATAGAGCTTTAACGCATGTTTTTCGAGAAAACCCGAAAACGTGACTTTAAGTGGTCAAACGGACCCGTAAAAATTATGAATCATCAAATAATATTATTAAGCATTTATGGAAGCTTTATAACCAATAAAAAAATTAATTAAACGAGAAAATCCCGGAAAACGGGTTCCGGTTAGTAAAAACTGTAACAACTGGAAGTTGTGGGGTGAGAATGCAAATAAACAAACTTAGTGTGTCCACTTTACAAATAAAAATTAAAAATCTGTGTGTGTGTGCATATGGGGGCGGCCAGCTTCCCTCTCACTCACTCCCTTTATTATTTTGTAACTCACAAGAAGACAAAGGAAATAAAGAAAGAAAAGGAGATTCTCTCTCCTCACTCCCCTCTTCCCCTCACGTTTTTTTTTCTCCTCTCTATTCTCTCTATTTCTCCTTCTTCTACCTTGCGACATCCATGGAGAAAGGAGAAGACTCACTCAACTCTCACCTTTCTCCTCTTGTTAACCCATTAATCTTGCTCCAAAAATTGCAAAATTAGTACCGTTGTAATCCCCTCGCAAAGGAGAACACATTCCTCCTTTCAAAAATCGAAAACGACCACTTTCATTCCGGTGGGTATTCTCCATTTGAAGATTCAAGTCCACCATTAGAAGCACCTTCACCTCCTTATCATCTTGAGGTAAAAAGAAATTCGAAAATCCATCATTTCTAGCCCTTGTTTGCATTATAAGAAATTTCAGTTTTGAACTCTTGGTTCCTCCTTGTTCCAGCCGATTTTGGCTCTCTTTTTGGGCTAGGAATATTGTTCTCTTGCTAGTCAAGAACCTCATCCATCCATTGAAAGGTAATACCCTTATCTAAACCCTAAAACATTTAAATTCTAGGGTTAGTGCAAAAATGAATGTTAAATAGTATTGTGTATTGTTATGGGTTGTAGCACTTGGTGTGTGTGAACCTCATTGGGACCGAGAAAAAGGAGAAGAAAGGAAGAGAAGAAAGGAAAGGAAAGAAAACTAGAAACACAAGGTAACCACCTTTACCTTGAGCTTGTTTCGGTATGTAGTAGTGTAACAGTTTTGGAGTAGTAAAATGAGTAACGAATTGAGGGATGAGTAGTAAGCATATTGTAGTATGATGAGTAATGAGATTGTAACAGTTTTGAAGTTTTAAATGAGTTTTAAAGGCTTGGGAAAACATTGGGTATTGATTGAGTATGTGCAGGAATTTTATTGTGTTGTAGTGATGTTGAGGTGTGGATATGATGCATTGTATAAACAGGTTGTGAGGATGGGAAATTGTGAGCTGAAATGGTGTGTGAGCAAGTAAGTAAGGATTATAGGGGAGACTATGTCGAATTTTATCTAGGAATTTGAGGACTTAGATACATTTGGAACAGATTTTGGAAAGTTAAAATGAGTGGTTTCGTAGCTTGTAACGGATTTGGATATGAGGTTGTAAATGGGATGGAATTAGGTTGTGAGTAATGTATTTTGGATGCTAGGAGTAGCATTAGTTGAGGAAGTAATGGAGGTTAGAAGTTGAGTGATAATCTGTAGCATGGTAATGGAAACCAAAATCTGTAGCAAAGAGGTATTAAATTGCATGTAGAACTAAGAAGAAATAGTGTGCAAGATTTGGTGAAATGAATGTTGGACTTGGGTATAGATGGTACAATTGCTTGGAAAGGAATTGGCATGGTAAGAGGAGGTATTTGGGATGCTAGGAGTGGCAATGGTAGAGGAAGTATTGGATGGTAGAAGTTGGTTTAAAAATCTGTAGCAAGAGAGCAACAAAAACTGTTGCATGTGTTGAAGAAGAAGTGAGAAAAATTGTGTAAGTTGATTTAGAAGTGAAAAATGAATTGGATGGATGAACTAAGGTGAATTAGAGGATTTAATTAGTGTTTAAACATGAAGTAAACATGTGGAAATGAGTAGGAAAAGATTGGGTGAGCATAGAGCTGAATTTGGAATCCAAGTAGATAATTAAAAGGGGTTCTACAGCCGACCTACCCAGGCGCGACCTACCCTAGACTGGGTCGGTCGGGCCGAATTCTGTAACCCGGGTACTCTCTGCAGCCGACCTACCAGGCGACCTACCCAGAGTGGGTCGGTCGGCCTTTATAAAAAAAAAAATTAATTTTAATTAGATAAATATATGTAAATACATATATGTAAAATATATATATATACACATCATATATATATAAATACATACATATATATATATATATATATACACCATATATATATATACATACAATATATGTGAATGAGTAAGGCGTTAATGCTAAAGTAAAGAAGGTAAGAAAGTTGTGAATATAAAGAACATTAAGTTATACCAAAATAACGGGATAACGGGGTAAGTACGGGAGTAAGTAACTATGCATGTATTGTAATGCTTAGTATTAATTGAATCATTTGACATGTAGTCATTGGTTCGAGAATAAGGATCGAGGAACAAGAGTGAACCAAGGGACAAGGGAACACCGGTAAAGTAAATTCCGGTAAAAAGGTATGATTTCTTCATGCCCTGTATCCTAATTTTGTTACCCCGATTTGTGTGCTTATTTGACCACCTAAATAAGATAAATGCATGAATCGGACTATATTGCACTTACCTGTGCTTGACTTATGTTGTGCTTGATATTTTATTGTCCTGAGCACTAGTTTGTATAATTCATGAAATGTATGAATGATGATGAATGGTATTCGAACCTCGTATTGTACTTGTGTAATGTATTGTACCTCGTATATATGTGTATATGTGTATTGTATTATTGTGGCTTGGATGTTGACTTGTGCTAATTCCTAACTATCTAACTCCTAACTTAAGTGAGTAAATTGGAATGAGTACAAGTCCGATATAGCTTCGGCCACGCGTGAGGATGCGGAGTCACAAGAGGTTGGCTGCAAATCCTGACTCTTAAACTGGTCCGCGGCCCAAATCCCTTAAGTGGGTAGCATCCCGGATTGGTGAGTCAAGTAAATCCCGGAGGTGGGACGGTGTAGTCCCCAGGGCGGAGGTCCCGACGACTTAACTTGAGTAAGAGTAAGAGTAAGTAAGTATGGATCCGTAAGTAAGTCTGAGTATGAGTATGTATGTGTATGAAGTAACGAGTAAAAGAGTAATCTCCACCCGATTAACCCGGGTGGACAATGAAGCTAACAAGAATTGTATATTGTGTATGTAATGAGTATGTGTATTTCGGAAGAAGGCAAGTATGTATTGGATGGTTTATTGTATTCCTTGTATGTAATGTAGTGTATGTATGTATGCCTTGCGTAAGTATTGTTGTATTGTGTATAAGAGCATGTATGCATGTATGTTTGAGTGAAATCAACCGCATGTATTCGACCAAGTGGTCGGCATACCCTCACTAGTACGCGGGGTATGCGGTTATCATGCTCGGAGAAAGCTGACCCTTCGGGGGACATTTTTTTAGTGTGCAGGTAACCGAAACGAATATGGTCAAGGAAGAGACCGGAGGCACACCCTTGTATTTAGAAGTAAGTAGCGTGTGAGGAACGGGTAGTAAGTAGCCTTTTAGTGAGAATGTATGAACTTGGAAGAAGCATTGTAATTGTATTGGGAACCTAGTAAACTCGGTTATGTATTTTGTATTGTATGGTTTATGAAGGAGTAAAGTACTGAATGGACCTTGTAGTATTCGTTGATGAATGGAGTATGTGTCGTGAAGTGTAGTACTCGGGATTCGGTCCATCAGACCGATGCTGTATGTAGAAGTAGTAGCCTTGTTAGTCACGTGGGGTGACTAACAGCATTGTATCACCCATTGTACGTAAGTAAGTATCCGCTGCGTCTGCGTGTATCTGACGTGTAAGGAGATTGGACAGTAAGCATGTATTAATGGTAGGGGTGTTACACAAAGAGCCTACCAAGACTTAATAATATTCAATTATGATTTATTAAGGCAAATTAAGTCCTTAGAGAACCTTGGTAGACATTGGAACTAAACAAAACATAAATAAATACCTTAAGGTCAATATGGGCTAAAATGTGCTCTAAGCTTGGGATAAATGTGTATAAGACCTAATGGTCATACCTATGCCTTATTTATATGTTAATGAACATATTAAATCAATTACTAAAGAAAACCAAGCTTGAAAACCAGTTAAAACACAAAAAGTGCTTTAAGGAGTCTTAAAGCACGTTTTTGGAAAATTATCTTGTAAATGAGTTTTGAATGGCTAAATGTCCATCATTACTCTTTAATTAACATGTGTACTATATAGTATCACATTTGGAAGTCTATATCAATGGGAAATCAAAAATTTCACTTCTAAGTGCCTTGTTTTGTGAATAGTGATTTTTATAAGCTAGTTTGTAACATATGTTATCATAAGTAATTAAATTGACAAATAAAGACTAAAACACCCTCATTATAATAAAGGGGGGCCGGTTTCTTAAGTGTGGTGACTCACCACTCACTTGTTAACCTGTTAAAGAAATAAAGATGACTAATATAGTTACTATTTGCTTTATAAACACAAATATCTTCTAAAAGCAAACTTATCTCATTTCTCTCATTCCTTCTCCATTTCACACGGTTCCAACTTCTTCTTCCTCCCTTCTTGCTGTTCTCTCACGGTAATATCACCACCACCATGAAAACTCAAGCTTTGATCTCTTGTAAAATCTTGCTCACTTAACCAAATCAAAAACAAACACCACCATTCTCTTCCTCTCATCAAGCTCTTCATTTCTATCTTCTCAAAACTTCAAAAGCCCCATTTCGGTGCCATGGAGTTCCACCATTGAAGGAGCTTGAGCTTGTCTTTCCACATATTATTGATCTCCTTTGCTTCTAGGTAAGGAATCTCAAAGAAAAATCAAGTTTCCTCCATGTTTTGTCATTGACCGAAAATACTCATTGATGGAGTTCTTTGTGTTGCTTTGTTCTAGCTCCATTTGAATCTTTCAAGGACTTGGTGGAGTCCTCTCTTGTTAGATATTCCAATTCCCTTCAAAGACCAAGGTAAAACAACTATCTTAATGCCTTTTTAAACAACGTAAACCTAGGGTTTACAATGAGTTTAAGCTTGGAGCTTGTATACTCATTTCATTATGTGTACATTGTATAGAACTTGACAAGGAATCAAATACCTTAGCCGATTTTAAACAAGGAAACAAGAAAGAAGTTTGTGAGGAAATGAGGTAAATATGCTACCTCAATGTGGTTTAATGCCTTAGGAGAAATGAGCTTATAATGCTTGTTAAAATGATCTAAGGAGCCAAAGGTGAATGACCTAGTGAAAATGCTCTCAAGGAGTTTATAAGGGCATATATATTGTTGGGTGTATTTGCAGGTCAAAGGCATTATTTATGTGGGAAATTCAGTGTTTAAGGTTTATGCAATTTAAGGGCCTAAGAGCCATGTTATTTAAGGGCCTAAGTGCCAAGCAATTTAAGTTATGCACTATATTGTGATGTAGTGCTAAATGTGTGAAGTTTGTGTATAAAAATGTGTTTGATGGATTTTAGGTGTTCTTGAATGAAATAAGGTAAAAACCTAAGTGTTTGGATGTGAGAGTATATACAAGAGAAGCTATGGCAAAATTTGGAAAATGTGAAAGAAGTTCTAAGTGTTTTAAGGAAGTTTTGGTGAACTAGGAAGTGTTAAAGGTGAACAAATGTTTTACTTGGGAAGAAAACATGTATTAAGGTGATTTAGAGTAATACAAGAATTTAGGTGTTATCTTGGAAGTTCTAAGGATTCAATGAGTGTTTTGTGAATGTATTAAAGTCTTGGAGAAGTTTGTTTAAGGTTTAGGTAATATGGTGAATAAGGAGGGAATGATGTTTAGGTAAGGGTTTCGAGTAAGGAATTTTAAGAAGTTGTGAAAAGGAGATTTAGTTAGTAAGAAAAGAAGTTGAGAGATGATGTTAAGGTGTAGAGGAAACACCTTGGTGTAGTGGTCATTATTGGTGAAATACCACTTAGAAATCTTAAGGAGAAGACATTCCAAGTGCTAGGAATTTTGTAAGAAATTTGTGAATGATAAAATGGTTTTGGTGTGTGATTTAAAGAGTTTAGTACATGGCTAAAGATGTGTTTGAAGTGCCCAAATGAGGTTAGGACATATTAGGATATATGAGGTGAAGTTTGGAGTTAAATGGGCAATGGAAAACAAAGGTCTGGAGCCGACCGACCTTGCGACCGAACTTGTCAAGGTCGGTCGAGCTCAGTTTACACTGCCGGAAGGAGTTTCTGGAATGGACCGACCTTGGGGACCGGACTTGCAAGGTCGGTCGGGCTTGTATTTGTGTACGGATTAAGAAATCGACGAATCACCGAACATGGGACCGGACTTGGCAAGTTCGGTCGGGCCTGAATTTTCAAAGGAAGAAACTCTCGGGAATGGACCGAACATGCGACCAAACTTACAAGGTCAGTCGGAGTAGAAAATTTTGACGGTAAAGTGTTCTGGAATGGACCGACCTTGTGCAAGGTCGGTCGGTAAGGTCGGTCGACCAAAAATGTTGTTTATGGTTATAAAATGATAAGTAATGATGGGGATTGATAGGTAATGATGTTATAAGGTTGTTAAGGACATGTTAGGTGAGTTTTAATGACAATTAAGTGGGTTAAAAGTTGTATTAAAATGTGAGAGTAAAACAAGTTAAAAATGTTAAGTTATGTATCTAAGTTAACGGGGAGAAGTTATAAGCATTAGACATTAAATAATCATGCTACCCGATGTTAATAAAAGTACATGTAATGTTATCAGTTGTTCGAGAATTGCTCGAGGAACATAAGTGGACGTGGTAAAGTGGACTCCGGTGACAGGTATGGTTTTCTTGCAACCTGTGTCCTACCGGATTACACCGGCTTGTATGCCAATGTGTTTTTCTGTATGTTTTCCACGTTGTAAGATAAAACATGTAATGAGTTTACAGTAATTCATTTATGTGGCGTGTACAACTCCGATACCATTTAACCTCGGAAGTGTTAACCTTAGTTAACTGAGTCTAGGATCACATGAGAGTACGGTATTCGGAGTAAACGACCCGAACCATGGGACGTACTAACCACGGCTATGCGTGTGTTAATTGTGTGATATGTGTATGTGAATGTTGGGATCTCCCTTGTGTGTTTAACCCAGTTGTAATACTGTATGTGTGTAGGTGTGATAGACTCCATAGTGGGGTTCTAACTAATCTAAAGTAAGTATGTACTAACAGTAGTGAGGAATCCGGTTTGGCCGGTCGCGCGTTGTTTGGGAGAGGGTATCCTTCTTAGCCTTACCCTTCTCTTTGTTATGGTTGTTTCCCTCACGGGTTATGATCTCCCATTAGCTTATTCCAAAGCTTAGCTATTCTGACTTATGATCGGTTTAGGGGGAACATGTGTTTGTGTGATGTGTTCGGGCCTCCAAACCCGAACCATCTTAACTTAAGTTACTCGTCCGACTATTAGGACGGTAATGAGTGTTGTTGTTATTGTATAACGAGCTTACCATGAGGGTGACATCATTCTCTAGGCTCACCAGTGATTTAACTATGTTTGGGTCGGTTCCTAAGAGGACCGTTCCCGTTATGTTATGTGATGTTATTGTAAGCAATTCCTATTGCGATGTTATCATATGCACGTCGATACGTGAAAGTGTTGTTAAGTTTAGTATGTAAGGAATGATATATATTGTGAGATATGAAGTGTGTGGATCATGGATATGAATCCCAGTTTGAGAAAAGAGGCGTTTAAGGATAACCCGATTTAAGGGTAAGTGTCGTCTATTAAGGAAGTAGCTCCATTAGAGGAGGAACACTCTAGGGATAATGAATACCATGAGTGAATTATTAAGTAAGGATATATTATCCGTTTGTTGAGCCCGTTGAGGCGAAATGATTATGTGTTTTGTGTTTACAGTTGCATGCATGATTTAAGTATAATTAATCGCATGCTAAGACGACAATTAGTTGTGCGTGGCCCGGTAGCATGTGGGCTGCGGGATTACCATACCAGCAAAGGTGCTGAGCCCCTTGGGGGCCACCCTTTCTCTTCTTTTCCTATTTCAGGTACAAGGAGCTGGAAGCCGTTCGAGAGTAGGACGGGGTAGCCGTTGTACATGGGTAATCATTTATGTTGTATATATACAGTAGGTGTAGTAAGACCGAAATTGTTATCGGCATTAGTTATAAAATACTCGGTATAGTTGGAAGGTGTACGTTGTTGTTGTTGTTAATGGAAAGGGGTAGTAATGTGTAGTCGCTCGGGAATTTAGCCCATCAGACCGGTACAATGTATATGGATTAGCCTTGTTAGCCACGTGGGTGGCTAACGGCGTGTAACACCAACGAGTTAAGTAATGTGATGAGGTTTGTATTTCCGCTGCAGTTTATTGTAAGTGTGTTAATGTTGGATGGGGTGTTACAAATCCCATGAGTAAATCGAACACTTTCTCGTTTTCAAAAATTTTGTTGATTTTCTCCGTCGCTCCACAGCTACATTCCGGTAAATCCAGATTCTGTTTTTGTTGATTCCAGAGATGCACCCAGCGTGTATAGTAAGTGTTTATATCATCATTCCCTTGTTGAAGGCGATGTCCTTCTTGACGAAGAGTATACAACTTACTACTGATGGGTTTTCCAAAACGTTTGTTTAAATTTTTCCAGATGACTGCTGCGGAGGTGAGATATAACACGGATTCACGAATTCCCTCTTCCAACACGGTGAAGATCCAAGCCATCACCATTCCATTTGCCTTGATCCAAGCTTTTTGATGACTCCCGTGAAAATCTTCCTTGCGTAGAGTTCCATCCAATAACCCTAATTTATTTCTGGTGAGCATTCCGACCTCGAAGCTTCTTTCCAGCTAGAAAATCCAATGCCCTTGAATTTGTGTGCGAAGACCATCCCGGGATTATCTGAGGGATGAAGATAGAGCTCATGATTGACGTCAATCTTGAAATCATCCGAAGTCGAAGAAGGTGTTTTCTTTCCTTTTCCGCCATCGCCGTTTTTCTTTCCTTTTCCTCCATCGTCGT
The DNA here is from genome assembly GCA_023374045.1 of Limonium bicolor. Taxonomy (NCBI): domain Eukaryota; kingdom Viridiplantae; phylum Streptophyta; class Magnoliopsida; order Caryophyllales; family Plumbaginaceae; genus Limonium; species Limonium bicolor. Next base: position 154,588,882 of record CM041782.1, read on the forward strand.
TTCCCTCCTTTTCTTCTGGCGTGATGATAAGATCTTCGTTGCTCATCGATGAAAGCTTTTTTTTTTTTGAGATATGATATGGTTCAGATTTGCTCTGATACCATGTCTGAACCGAAAGTATATCTATGTATTTGATGATATGAAGAAGTATATTGATTACAGAGATTGTAGTTTGTACAAGCTTAAGCAACTAGCCAGAACTACTGTACGACTATTACATACATAAGTATGTGAAGCGGAAGCAATAAAAGATCGGACAGCTAACATATGACTGGGCTTAATAAGATGGATGAGTGTTGACCGGCCCAAATACTAGTAATAATAGGCGTGGGCCTTAGTAGAAGACTTGGGCCTTAACAAGCATAGAGTATCCAGAAAAGTGATGTTTATAAAGTATGAAGATCTGAAAAGTAATAATACCTCATCATATGTCAAGAAGATAGCTGAGTTCATGGGATGCCCTTTCTCTTTGGAGGAAGAGGAAACCGGTGAAGTGGAGAAGGTAGTGACCTTGTGCAGTTTCGAGAACTTGAGCTCCCTTGAGGTTAATAAATCAGGCAAACGTCAAATTTCATTGATTAAAGGAGCCCAACTGGACAATAACGTCATGTTTAGGAAGGGGAAAACTGGGATTGGAAGAATTATTTGTCACCTCAAATGAAGGAACGATTAGATCTCATCACTTCACAGAAGTTTGAAGGCTATAGCATCTCGTTTAATTAATGCTGCATGATGCCATATGATGTGCCTTAAACTATTTTAGAGGTTTGGTTAATTAATTGTCTCTTGACGTTTAAATAATGGCTGAAAAGAAACCTAAGTCCGTCAGCTTTTATCTTGTAGTATTATTTTGCTATTCTACAATAATTTTGTAAGCCTGAAACCAAATCGTGCTTCTCTTTGAGTGTGCATGAGCAACAATATGTCATTCTATCGATCTCCATTAATTATTGTGAGTGCAATATATAAATGCTGTTCTTGTTGAGTGACAGGTTGTTTTGTGTTTATCTTACAACACCGTAAAGCAACTTATCAAAATGTCTCAACCCCATCAATTCAAAATTGATCACAACTTCACAACAAATAATCTCAACCTTAGCACAATTTCCAGTCGGTTAATTTAATTTCTTGAAGTGTAAATGGCATATGTCTCTCTTCATTCTTGAATGGGATTAGAGTTTTGTAGGTTGAGAGATTTTTTTTTTTTTGATAATTGGGCATATATCCTTATTTATTATAAGCCTAATTCTTGGCTACATGTATATGTACACTAGAACAAAATGGTCTTTTTCGACGGTTTTAAACCGCCGAAATGCTACCGCCGAAAAAGGGTTTACCCTCATTTCTTGAAGTGTTAATGTCATATGTCTCTCTTCATCCTTGAATGGGATTTGAGTTTTGTAGGTAGGGACTTTGTTGTATGTGTTACTTATAGAATCAGAAAGTAGGATCACTAAAAAAAAGAAATGACACTCTCATGGACACCTGTGCTACCATATATAATTTTCTATTGGCATAGTGTAAATTCGTGATATAGAAACTCAGGGTACTCAGTACAGAACTGAACTACCGGATAATATTGATAAGTGCGAAATACATCTATTTTTAGGGCTTTAATTCTTCCTATTTTCATAACAATTCATGTCATATTTCTCTCTTATCATATGTTTTTCCTTAGATTTATGTATTGATGTGAACTGATACATTTTGTGTGTCTAATGCAGTGAAAATTCTAGGAAATGCATAGATTTTATCATGAGGATTCTAACACAACAAACGAGGAGCGAAACAGAACTAAATCGAGAATCTAGACCCTATTCATATTGTGTCGTGACATGTATTTATATTACACATAAATTACAATGATTGACTCATTATTATATAATAATATTAGTCATTATTAGATAATGATTTAAACATGATCTAATGATTAATAATATATCTATAATAATGACTAATCATTATCTATATATAATACATATTCATCTAATACATCATTCATATACATATAGTTAACATATTCATTCAGCATCATACATTATATTTATTCATATTCTATTACGTGCAGCACATGAGATTACGCCTTCATCTATTATTCATGCTGCTCCAATTACTTATAAAATTATTCAATGATTAGCCACTCTATACTCACGGTAATCAATGTTTGCAGTAGTGTAATTGAGTTATGATTACAAAATCACGGAGGTTGCAGATGATCAATTTCGACAGATTAATTCACAGCAGGGATACGGTGCGTTTGAGGAAGACTGAATACAATTAATGAGGAGAGCCACGTCATCAGTCAGTCACAAACAAGACATGTCCGCTCAAATAAGGAAGGACAGAAAAACAGACATGTCCGGGGAAATTAGGCCGGACAAGAAGAGGCCTCTGTTGGCCTGTTCGTGGAAATAAGGCGGGACAAGAAATAGGATGGATGCGTTAGAGACGTCCGGCCATAAATGGCCGGACACAAACAAGGACACATTTACACAACAAACATGTCCGCTCATTTATGCAAGGACGCAACCAAGGACACAAACAAGGACGCGTGTAAATGCAACCTAGATCCAGAAAATTGACGCGCCGACCGTCTTCCCCATTTTTCTTCGGCGCTTGAAAACATATCTATCTACCCCATTAGCAATATCAGGCGCCGTCGCACTCCCGCACTCCTTAAATTCCTCACGCATGTTCCAACCTGTCTTCTTCCTCCTTCTTCTTCTATAAAACCCACGCTCCTTCAATCTTCTTCATCAATCCCTTCCTAAAATCCAAAGTTCATTGAAGTTCATCAAAGCTCATCAACGTTCATCGACAATCACTCTCCCTCCATCCATACTCCATTCTTCATCCTTTTCCATCACCAAATTAGCCTTACGTTGTTATTTTCCAGAAAACCAACGAAGAAGACGATTGCCCATTTGTTCGTTCTTCTTCGTTCTGTCTGTCTATCTTATTTGTTATGTTTGTTTTTATAATTATGTGCGATTAATAAACTTAGCCTCCCGGGTTAGGAAGCGAGCCTATTTTATATAATTGTGTTACGTAAACTTTCCACTATAATTTATCTATGCAATATTTTGATTCTCGTCCTTAATGCACTTTAATCTTCTCGCACAATTATTAAAGTGATATTTGTAGTCTCTTGTTGAAATGCGGTGCTAAGACAAGGTTCTAGACACAGGAAGTCAAAACGGGTTAACGACTAGAAGCGTGTCTCGCCTATAGGTTAATCTGTCTCCAGCAGGAATTGGTAATAAAGCAATTAATTTATAATGACTTGGGGCAAGGATTACGGCTTGTTGTTTAAGTTAATCAGGGTTTATTGTACAAGGACCGGTCAATGAACTAATTAAGATTCCTGAGTTTATTGTTAAAGTGGGAAAGTTTATATCAATATAATTAGATAAAATAGGTAAGTAGAACAACCCAGGATGCTTCTTTAAAAACAAAAAGATTTACAATTTCTATTTCTATTATGTTTTGATTAATTATTTTTATTACTGTTTTGTTTAGATTAAGTTTTCAATCGCATCTTTCCTAAAAAAATGATAAAATCTGTTTACTAGAAATCTCAGTCAATTTACTACACTATCAGTTATCCACAGCGAGGTCCCCAAGAGTACGACAACCCCATAAATCCACTTTTCCGCAAAACGATAGGTACACTGCCTAAGTTGTAGAAGTAGTCACATATTTCTCCAACAAGTTTTTGGCGCCATTTCGGGGATCTCCGACACGGTTAATTGATGGTTTTTAATTTTATTGAGATTTATGTTTAGTTTTTTTTCCCTATTTTATTTTATTTTCGCTTCATTTAATGGTATTTAATTTTACTTACTTATTTGTTTTAGCAATTTTCTTTTATCTCTGTTTTATTCTTATTTGTTTTTCTATTTAGTTAATTTTTGTTTTTGTGTTTCTTTTCTGTTTTAGTTCTATTTTACTCGGTATGTTTATTTTTGTTTTTGTAGGCTAGTTACTGATAATGGAGAGCGGCTACGATGAGGTGAGAAGATTGTTGATCGATTTGGAACGGATGCACATGCAAGAGGAGATATCCTCATATCAAAGGTTGGTCAGGGATTATCAACCACCTCAACAATCAAATCGAGAGCCGTATTGGTGGGAAGTCAACCAGGCTAATACACAGTACAAAGAAGCTCAGTTGGGATATGACTACTTCAATCAGAATGAACAACAATCTACACAAGGGCCAGACGAATTTCTCCCAAGTCAGACCAAGCCGCTAGAAGAGATTCCAGTGGTGACTCCAAGGAGCGAAGATCGATTCGAGCCAGATATTCTTGAAGCTACAAGTTCTAATGAGGAGATATAGAAACTTATCAGGACATTTTTCTCTAACGCCGAGTTGGAGCAAATGTTTGAAAGTTACAATTCTCCTCCATCTCCATCCCTAGCACAAGAGGAGCAATTAAAATTTGAAGATATTTTATCTGAGCCAGTCCGCGAGCTAGAAGAGGATTATCCTATTGAGCCTCATCAACCAGGAGAGGAAATTTACATCCTCGAATCTGAGGAAGGAACACCGCGACCACCAGTCTCGCATCAACTTCCACCCTGCCTCCATAAGCCTCAACAACAAGAGGAGGATGTTTACATCCTCCAATTTGAGGAAGAAAAGCCATCACCACCTGGTCTTCTATTAGAACTTCGTTACCGGCAGTACCTCCTCAAACACCGGGTTTTGTGGAGTATTCATTTTCCTATTTTATTTGCCGAGGTGACATTCTGTTTTGATCCAGGTGGTTTACTTTTAATTACTGCTAACTTCATTTTCCTGTCAAAGCTGTTGTCTACTTTTATTTTTGATCCAGGATAACGAAGCGGGAGTCTAGCCAAAGACTAAAAATACGGGCAGCTTACTGGGAGGCAACCCAGTGGTTAAATTTATTATCCTACTATTTTTGTTTTATGTTTTGTTTCCCATATTATTCCTATATATGTTGTTATTAAAAAAACAATTCAAAGGAAGGAGGATGTGCTATCAAATGATGGGGGTTCATATGATTTTATTGTTTACGGTTTTATTTTAATGGTATTTGTGCTTTAATGCAATGCTTTTTCAGCGTTTATTTTTGGTAGTTGTGAATGTGTGCAGGTGAAATTCTAATCATGATATTTGATGTTCTCCAAGGCTGGACACTTGCTTGAATGCAAGTGAGAGGAACGCTACTACCCCAATTGTTCGAACTTAAGTGTGAGGAAGGGAACCTTCCTCAATCTACGATATCAGGGGAGTGGGGAGTTTCAGTTCTTTATTTTTAAATGTTTGTGTTCAGTCTATCACGCTTAATGCTTATTTTTATCTCAATTCATGATATGTCCTGAATGAAATTCTTCATGAGTCTGGCGTATTTTGAAAGGTCTTTTCTTGATTTTTATTTTCGAACAATGAGGACATTGCTCCTCTTAAGTGTGAGGAAGTAGAGACCTTTCCCTGAAAATATGCCAGTTACACTTAATGCCACACTTGTTTTATTTGTCATCTTGCATTGAGAGAATCACTTCTCTGAGTGCTTATAAATATTGAATTCTTGGGTAAAAATTTTTGCACAAATTTTGAAGTTGAGCTAGGTGACCACCTCAAGAATCTTTCTGCTTTAGGTTGTTTCTATACATATTTTATTCAAATGAATTTGTTTTCACTAAAATTTGAAGGATTAAGTTGATTGTGGAAACTGAATTAGTATCTTGGGATTTTGAAAATGATGTGAAAAGCTTGGAATGAAAGGATAAGGCAAGGTACTCCGCTGATAAAAAACTTTCCAAACAAAAGCAGGCCTCGTCTATCCGGTTATTAAGTCCTAGGGGTGCCTTAACACCTATCTACCTAAGGTCTCGGGATCTGGGATAGTTGGCCCAACACCGTTACAAGGATAGAGAGAATTGTCTGGGTTATGGAATAACTCTACAAATTCGCAATTACTCGTTTGTTTTGTATATATCTCGTGAAGAAGAATGTTTTTGCATACGAAAAAAAATTTTGCAGTTTGAATTTTTGTTTTTGATCATGAATACGTGATGTTGAAAGGTATCGCGGAATAAGGCGTTACTTCACACCCCTTGTCATCCAAAGGTTAAAGAAAGAAAGAAATGGTGGAAGATCCCAAGATAATCTATATTCAGATTTTGTAATCTAACTTATCTATGCTTTTTTTTAAAAATCATTTCTTTATCACTGATTGCGAAAACCTATAACCAAGAGCAGAACTATTCTTTTGATTGTCACTCTGCTTACTTCCTATTTTGCATCTGTTTGATCCTGAGGTTCGATACTACGGCCTTAGAGATAGATTTATTCTTTATTTGCTTGAGGACAAGCAAAAGCTAAGTGTGAGGAAGTTTGATAAGTGTGAAATACATCTATTTTTAGGGCTTTAATTCTTCCTATTTTCATAACAATTCATGTCATATTTCTCTCTTATCATATATTTTCCTTAGATTTATGTATTGATGTGAACTGATACATTTTATGTGTCTAATGCAGTGAAAAATCTTGGAAATGCATAGATTTTATCATGAGGATTCTAACACAACAAACGGGCAGCGAAACAGAACTAAAACGAGAATCTAGATCCTATTCAAATTGTGTCGTGACATGTATTTATATTACACATAAATTACAAAGATTGACTCATTATTATATAATAATTATTTAGTCATTATTAGATAATGATTTAATCATGATCTAATAATGACTAAATAACCATTATCTATTAATAATGACTAATCATTATCTCAATCATCATCACTCATATACGGAGTCGGCTCGGGTGCTGCAAGGCAGCAGATGCAGCATTGCTGCAAGGAGAGAGACGCAGACGCGTGAATTAATTTATGCGTGAAGACAGTGGACATGCAGACCGGTAAGTAAATAAAAATTAGACTCTTGTACAATGTTATTGTAATTATTTAATCTTCGCTTTATTCTAGTAATAAAAGTAATGTTTATTAGTGTATGTATTAAATTATCTAATTGTAGACAAAATTTAGATATTTTTCAATTAATATAAACATGTAAATATATATAAAATGTTATAACTACTCTAATATCGTTCATCTCGTTTTATAATAATTTCAAAAAAAAAAAGTTATTTAAGTATGTACAATTTTAAGTTTCAAAAAAAAAAAAACTTACAATTATAAAAATTGAGTTACGAATGTTTTCCTGACATAGTTCCAACTCAAAAAGATGAACATATTACTTTGAACTTCTTGACATAGGGTAACTACATCTTTTAATATAAGTAAGTTTATGGGAAAATTCATGTAATGCCATTAATCCAAATTGACTCGACAATTTTTTAAGATTTGTGGTTTAGGGACCCCTTCACTACAAACCCTAAAAATACGTTTGACGTTTTAATATTTTCTAGGGTGGATTTTGGGGGGGGTTTATGGTGTAGGGTAATCTTTTTTAACTTTTTATATACTTTATAAATTCACAACTAACTTGGTAATAAGCCTTCGACGTTTTAATATTTCCTAGGGTGATTTTTGGGTGGGTTTGTGGTGTAGGGTAATCTTTTTTAACTCTTTCTATACTTCATTATGTCGCAACTGACTCGGCAATAAGTCTTCAATGTTTTTTTAGCTTTTCTAGGGTGGTTTTGTGGTGTAGGGTAACTTTTTTATTCATTCTATTCTTATAATGTCGGCACTAACTCGACAATTTTTTAGGGTTTGTTGTTCAGGGATTAGGGTCGTTAGAGCCTAATCCGTTCATTACAAACCTTAAAAATGCCTTCGACGTTTTAAAATTTTCTATTCAAGGGTGGGTTTATGGTGTAGGGTAATCTTTTTTTAACTAAGTCTATTCTTTTTAATGTCGCAATTGACTCGGCAATAAGCCTTCGACGTTTTAATATTTCCTAGGGTGGTTTTTGGGGTGGGTTTGTGGTGTAGAGTAATCTTATTTTAAATCTTTCTATACTTTATAAAGTCGCAACTGACTCCGCAATAAGTCTTCAACGTTTTTTTAGCCTTCCTATGGTGGTGTTTATGATTGACAGGTTAACCATTTATGATTGGCTGGTTAACCATTTTCGATTGACTAGTTAACCATTTACTTGCGGCAGGTTAACCATTTACATGCGACAGGTTAACCATTTACATGCGACAGGTTAACCATTTACATGCGACAGGTTAATCATTTTCAAGTGACAAGTTAACCATTTAAGCTTGACAGGTTAACCATTTTCAAGTGACAGGTTAACCATTTAAGCTTGACAGGTTAACCATTTTCAAGTGACAGGTTAACTATTTAAGCTTGACAGGTTAACCATTTTCAAGTGACAGGTTAACCCTTTAAGCTTGATAGGTTAACCATTTTCAAGTGACAGGTTAACCATTTAAGCTTGACAGGTTAACCATTTTCTAGTGACAGGTTAACCCTTTAAGCTTGATAGGTTAACCATTTTCAAGTGATAGGTTAACCCTTTAAAGCTTGATAGGTTAACCATTTTCAAGTGACAGGTTAACCATTTAAGCTTGACAGGTTAACCATTTACGATTGATAGGTTAACCATTTTCAATTGACAGGTTAACCATTTACTTGCGACATGTTAACCATTTACATGCGACATGTTAAATATTTAAATGCGACAGAATAATTTAAAAAAACAAGACTACATGTTGTTTTAATTTGTTACATATATTAATTTTAAAAATATATTGTACAAAAATAATATGATACAAAAAAAAAAAAGGGAATTTTAACTCACAAATATATAATAATGTACAACAGATATTAAAATATTCTAAATGATAAACACGGAACATAATGGTGTTCACACCAGGAGAAGTTCAAATACATATATTATAAAAAACGATAGAAAAAAGATACACGTAAAAGAATGTAAAAGAACAAGAGTAGATACATGCAGCAGTACTGCATATTTAGGCTGCAGCATTTCAGCCGCACTCCTCATATACATATATTATTCACACATATTCACGTGCAGCACATGAGATTTACGCCTTCATCTACTTATTCATGCTGCTCCAATTTAGTTATAATAAATTATTTCAATGATTAGCCACTCTATACTCACGGTAATCAATGTTTGCAGTAGTGTAATTGAGTTATGATTACAAAATCACGGAGTTTGCAGATGATCAATTTCGACAAATTAATTCACAGCAGGGATACGCTGCGTTTGAGGAAGAATGAATACAATTAATGAGGAGAGCCACGTCATCAGTCAGTCACAAACAAGACATGTCCGCTCAAATAAAGAAGGACAGAAAACAGACATGTCCGTGGAAGTTAGGCCTGACAAGGAGAGGCCTCTGTGTGGTCTGTCCGTGGAAATAAGGCCGGACAAGAAATAGGATGGATGCGCTAGAGACGTCCGGCCATAAATGGCCGGACACAAACAAAGACACATTTACACAACAAACATGTCCGCCCATTTATGCAAGGACGCAACTAAGGACACAAACAAGGACGCGTGTAAATACAACCCAGATCCAGAAAATTGACACGCCGACCGTCTTCCCCATTTTTCTTCGGCGCCTGCAAACATATCTATCTACCCCATCAGCAATATCAGGCGCCGCACTCCCTTAATTCCTCACGCGTGTTCCAGCCTCTCTTCTTCCTCCTCCTTTCTTCTATAAAACCCACGCTCCTTCAATCTTCTTCATCAATCCCTTCCTAAAATCCAAAGTTCATCGAAGTTCATCAAAGCTCATCAACGTTCATCGACACTCACTCTCCCTCCATCCATACTCCATTCTTCATCCTTTTCCATCACCAAATTAGCCTTACGCTGTTATTTTCCAGAAAACCAACGAAGAAGACGATTGCCCATTTGTTCGTTCTTCTTCGTTCTGTCTGTCTATCTTATTGTTATGTTTGTTTTTATAATTATGTGTGATTAATAAACTTAGCCTCCCGGGTTAGGAAGCGAGCCTATTTTATATAATTGTGTTACGTAAACTTTCCACTATAATTTATCTATGCAATATTTTGATTCTCGTCGTTAATGCACTTTAATCTTCTTGTACAATTATTAAAGTGATATTTGTAGTCTCTTGTTGAAATGCGGTGCTAAGACAAGGTTCTTGAAATACCCCAAACCTTGATATGTGGTTTAAATAGCAAACTATGTTATATAAAGGCTAAAAAGTGCCTTAGAAACATCAGTGGACAATTTAAAACATAGTAAAGTGCAATAAAGCACTAAGACACAGTTTGAGCAAAAACATGCTCTAAGCTATGAGTGAACTTGGTTAGGACCCAAAGAGCCTACCAAGACTTAATAATATTCAATTATGATGTAATAAGACTAATTAAGTCCTTAGGAAACTTTGGTAGACAGTTAAACCAAACAGAACACAAGAAAATACCTTAAAGTCAATATGAGCAAAAATGTACTCTAAGCTTGGGATAAATTTGTATAAGACCTAATGGTCATACCTATACCTTATAAATATGTTAATGAACATATTAAATCAATTACCAAAGAAAACCAAGCTTGAAAACAAGTTAAAACACAAAAAGTGCTTTAAGGAGTCTTAAAGCACGTTTTTGAAAAATTGTCTTGTAAATGAGTTTTGAATGGCTAAATGTCCATCATTACTCTTTAATTAACATGTGTACTATATAGTATCACATTTGGGTGGCTATATCAAAGGGAAATCAAAAATTTCACTTCTATGTGCCTTGTTTCATGAATAGTAACCTTTTTAAGCTAGTTTGTAACATATGTTGTTATAAGTAATTAAGTTGGTCAACAAAGACTATTATACCCTCCTAAGTATAGGGGCCGGTTTTTCATGGTGTGAGTCACCAACATGTAAAAGAAATCAAATAAGTAAAGTAAAGCTTAAAGTAAAGTACTATTTTGCTTTATAACATAAATATCTCCAAAAGCAAACTTACCTTCTCATTTCCTTCTCTTCTTTCATTTCACACGGTTTCTTCATCTTCTCCTTTCCTCCATTTACGATTTGCTACAGCTCCTCTCTTCTCCATCTTCATTTCCTTGCCAAATCCAACTCCATGCTCCAAATCAAATTCTAAGACCATATTTGTCTTAGTTAGGTCAAGCTCTACACTTCTATCTTTTCAAATCTTCAAGAGCTCAATTTTGGTGCCATGGAGAATCACCATTGATGGAGCTTGAGCTTGTGTTTCTACACATTATTACTTTTCCTTTGCTTCTAGGTAAGGAATCTCAAAGAAAAATTAAGTTTCCTCTTTTAGTACATGGCCGAAAATTCACCTCACCATGGTGTCTTTACCTTGCTTGTTTTAGCTTCATTTGATCTTCCAAGGGCTAGGAGGAGTCCTCTCTTGATACTTATTCAAGTTCTCTTCCAATTCCAAGGTAAACAATTATTACTTTGTTTAAAACAATATGTGTAACTAGGGTTTACAATGAGATGAAGCATAATGCTTGAATACTCATTCTATTATTTGTACATTGTTTAGAAGTTGACAAACAACCAAACACCCCACCGGTTTTACAAGGAAACAAGAAAGAAGTTGTGAGGAAAAAGAGGTAAACAAGCTATCTCAATGTAGTTTAAATGCCTTAGGAAAATGAGCTGGATTTGCTTAATAAAATACGTAAGGAGCCAATGGTGAATGACCTAGTGAAATGCTCTCAAGGAGTTTATTAAAGGAATATGTATTGTTGGGTGTATTTGCAGGTCAAAGGCATTATTATGTGGGAAATTCAGTGTTTAAGGTTTATGCAATTTAAGGGCCTAAGAGCCATGTTATTTAAGGGCCTAAGTGCCAAGCAATTTAAGTTATGCACTATATTGTGATGTAGTGCTAAATGGGTGAAGTTTGTGTATAAAATGTGTTTGATGGATTTTAGGTGTTTTGAATGAAACAAGGTAAAAACCTAAGTGTTTGGATGTGAGTAAATACAAGAGAAGCTATGGCCAAATTTGGGAAATGTGTGAGAAGTTCTAAGTGTTTTAAGAAAGTTTTGGTGAACTAGGAAGTATTAAAGGTGAACAAATGTTTCACTAAGGAAGAAAACATGTATTAAGGTGATTTAGAGTGATGCAAGAATTTAGGTGTTATCTTGGAAGTTCTAGGAATTCAATGTGTGTTTTGAGGATGTATTTAAGCCTGGAGGAGTTTTTTTAAGGTTTAGATAATGTTGATATCCAAGGAATAGGTGATGATTAGGTAAGATGTGAAAAAGGAGATTTAGTTAGTAAGAAAAGAAGTTTGAGAGATGATGTTAAGGTGTAGAGGAAACACCTTGGTGTGTAGTGGTCATTATTGGTGAACTACCACTTATAAATCATAAGGAGAAAACATCCCAAGTGCTAGGAACTTTGTAAGAAGTTGTGAATGATAAAATGCTTTGGTGAGTGATTTAAAGAGTTTAGCTCATGGATAAAGGTGTGTTTGAAGTGCCCAAATGAGGTTAGGGTATACTAGGATATGTGGGGTGAAGTTTGGAGTTGAATGTAAAAAAGGAAAACAAAGATCTGGGGCAGGCAGACCGGACTTGCGACCGGACTTGCAAGTTCGGTCGGGCCCAGTTTACCCTGTGGGAATTAGTTTCTGGAATGGACCGGACATATGACCGGACTTACAAGTCCGGTCGGAGTAGAAAATTTTGACGGAAATGTGTTCTGGAATCGACCGGACTTGGGTAAGTCCGGTCGGCAAGTCCGGTCGGACCAAAAATGTTGTTAAAAGGTTATGAAATGATATGTAATGATGGGGATTGATAGGTAATGATGTTATAAGGTTGTTAAGGACATGTAGGTGAGTTTTAAATGGCAATTAATGGGGTGGGTGAAAAGTTGTATCAAAATGTAAAAGTAAAACAAGTTAAAATGTAAAGTTATGTAACTAAGTTAACGGGGAAAGTTAAGCATTAGACATTAAATAATCAAGCAACCCCGATGTTAATAAAACACGTGTGATGTTAACAGTTGTTCGAGAATCGCTCGAGGAACATAAGTGGACGTGGTAAAGTGGACTCCGGTAACAGGTATGGTTTTCTTGCAACCTGTGTCCTACCGGATTACACCGGCTTGTATGCCAATGTGTTTTTCTGTATGTTTGCCACGTTGTGTAAGATTAAACATGTAATGAGTTTACAGTAATTCATTTATGTGGCGTGTGCAACTCCGATACCATTTAACCTTGGAAGTGTTAACCTTAGTTAACTGAGTCTAGGATCATATGAGAGTTCGGTATTCGGAGTAAACGACCCGAACCATGGGACGTACTAACCACGGCTATGCGTGTGTGTTAAATGTGTGATATGTGTATGTGAATGTAGGGATTCCCTTGTGTGTCTAACACAGTTGTAATACTGTATGATGTGTAGATGTGATAGACTCCATAGTGGGGTTCTAACTAATATCTAAAGTAAGTATGTACTAACAGTAGTGAGGAATCCGGTTGGCCGCGGTCACGCGTTGTTTGGGGAGGGGTATCCTTCCTAGCCTTACCCTTCTCTTTGTTATGGTTGTTTCCCTCACGGGTTATGATCTCCCATTAGCTTACTCCAAAGCTTAGCTATTCTGACTTATGATCGGTTTAGGGGGAACATGTGTTTGTGTGGTGTGTTCGGGCCTCCAAACCCGAACCGCCTTAACTTAAGTTACTCGTCCAACTATTAGGACGGTAATGAGTGTTGTTGTTATTGTGTAACGAGCTTATCATGAGACTGGCAACATTCTCTAGGCTCACCAGTGTATAAACAATGTTTGGGTTGGTTCCTAAGAGAACCACTCCGTTATGTTATGTATTTTTGTTGTGATGCAATATCTATTGCGGTATTATGTTGTGCACGTGGAAACGTGCAAAGTGTTGTTAAGTGTTGTATGTAGTGTATGTTGTAGGTTGTATAATGTGGAGTGTGTGGATCATGGATATGATTCCCAGTTTGTGATAAGAGGCGTTTAAGGATAACCCGATTTAAGGGTAAGTGTCGTCTATTAAGGAAGTAGCTCCATTAGAGGAGGAACACTCTAGGGATAATGAATACCTAGAGTGACTTATTAAGTAAGGATAATTATCCGTTTGATGAGCCCATTGAGGCGAAATGTTATGTGATGTGTGTTTACTGTTACATGCATGATTTAAATATAATCAACCGCATGTTAAGACGACAATTAGTTGTGCGTGGCCCGGTAGCATGTGGGCTGCGGGATTACCATACCAGCAAAGGTGCTGAGCCCCTTGGGGGCCCCCTTTCTCTTCTTTTCCTATTTCAGGTACGAAGTGCTGGAAGCCGTTCGAGAGTAGGACGGGTAGTCGTCGTACATGGGTAATCATTTAAGTGTACGTATACAGTAGGTGTAGTAAGACCGAAATTGTTGTCGGCATCAGTTTATAAATACTCGGTATAGTTGGAAGGAGTGCGTTGTTGTTGTTGATTAATGGAAAGGGATAGTAATGTGTAGTCGCTCGGGAATTTAGCCCATCAGACCGGTACAATGTATGTGTATTAGCCTTGTTAGCCACGTGGGTGGTTAACGGCGTGTAACACCAGCGAGTTGAGTTAATTGATGAGTTGTGTATTCCGCTGCAGATTGTTGTTATGTATTTGTTGTTGGATGGGGGTGTTACAAAAAGTGGTATCAGAGCGAAGTATCGCTCTGATGACTGAATTACCGAGTTTAGGAGAAGTACCAGTAGAGTTAGGATTTAAGTACTTTTGGGTTAAGGGTTGAGTGATAGCGTGAGAGATACGCTAGTTAGGAACTACCAGTGAATACTGAAAGCCTACTATATCCAACCCACCCTCCACAACCCCTGTTTTATAACTTGGGAAACAACGCAGAGAGATGAAAGTCCTCTCATACTCGGGAATACCCGATCTGGCTGTTATTGAATACCTCTAAGGGTACGGAGAACCTGTCATACGGTAGATCCTGAAAACTGAGAATCCCGGAGACGGTTCCCATCTAAACAATGCTAACCTCATTAAATAGCGAAGAATGAAGGATTTTGTGTATAAGAGAATAGAATTTCCGGCAACTGGGTCGACATGCAGAGCAGTCGAGAGTAACCAGCTTGCAACGCACCGGCCGCTGCAACAGGCAAGAAGTGGATTAGTGAAACCCGAGACGAGTGTCTACGGGACCACAGTTGATAAATAATACACCAACGGTTATACCAACCGACAAAGGAACTACAACGTAGTGCCCAAACAAGAGACAAGTCTCAGTAACCACGACGAATACGTGGAACGGGCTACAAAGAGGATACAATACTAAGTAAAAGGGGTCTCCCAGAGTGGGAAACACCCTAGTTAATGATTATCATATGAAGACAGTGAGAAGTTGAAGTTACCCAGAGAGTTATTATCGAGACAGTAAGATCAGTAAGGGCCAACAAGGCCACTGAGGACAGTGCGGATAAAAACAATACCACAAACGGTATGTGTTAAACCGATAGCCAGTTAGCATGGCGCACTTGCCATAGCAAGTGCTGCTTTAACAGGGCTGTTCGGAAATTTATAACCACTACAAGTACTTAGTAAAGTACCACGAAGTTAAGTGTGAACATTATAACCATGGAAGGGCTTAACGGCCTGACCTTTGTAATTGGAAGTATACCAGTCAGCAAGAAGCTAGACTTGGTTAAGGTAAGAAGATGTTGTGGGACCATGAGAAATTTTTCTTTCAAACCCAGATTTATACAAACCCTTTCTTTTCAAAACCAAATTTTCTTTCAAACCAACACTCTTCTAACCTTCTTTTAAACCAAATCAGTAAAAACCCAAGGGCAGTTGATAAGATACAACAGTGGATAAACTTTCCTCGATTAAGTTCGGGAAGCATGGAATGAATATTGTCACGGGACAATATAAGGGAGTTGACAACAGAATACTTCACCTAGGAGTGTGACGGGACAATACGAGTTGTACCAACTGGTTGTGGGACGACCGCACTCCGATAGGAGCTTGTGGGCCTACCTAACAGACCTATACTTATGGGTTAGTTGGGTAAGTATAGTAGCAATTTGTTTTATCAGTATGTACCCACACATATGTATACGAGTGGAGTCCGAAAAACAAGGGAAAGTAGTCGACTCGTTACGGATCAGCAGAATGAGGTCAGGAAGAGTAAGGATTACAAGGAAAGTGAATTGAAGCGTTAAGGAACTCAGTTAATGTTATAACGAGATTAAAAGGATTAGAGAATTCCTCCAAGGAAATGTTTAAGAGTAGTCAGGAGGTGCGAAGTGCACTAACTGAATGTAAAGACATCGTATACGTCTTAAGGATCCTCAGGGATAAACATGATAGCTGGAACGAGACCAGCCTGTGCATGGCAAGGCAGATGCCTAATGTGGACATTAATGTGCAAAGAACGGGATGAAACTCCCAGAATGAGTACCTACACTATCAGGAAATGTTGATCTTCACAGAAGAAGATAATGATAATAAGCCAGCTAAGAACGCAAAACGGCGTGGCTAACTAAATATACCAATAAGTGTGAGCCAAATGTAATGGCATAACTTAGCAACACCTAGGAGCAGTCCTTGAAGGGTGTTCGCATCAACAATTGTTGAATGAAACGCATGACAGAAACACGGGTTGAAATTAACACCCAGTTTAGACATAAGTTGTCAGGAGACGGACTGACAATCCTAAGGGGCATCCCATGAAAGGAAACGGAATGCAACGACCTTGTCATGGAGCTCAATATAACGTCCAAACCATGTAATGTTGTACAGAGAAGTACATGTGTGTGAACAGCCTATAATGAGCGCAGCTCAAGGCAAATAAGGCTTATAAGCCATAAGCAAGATATGTTATATAAACTCGATTGATTGTAGAAGTTTATGTTATATAAGTGATAGAGTGGAGAACGAACCACTGCATTAAGAGTGGGGAACCTCTCGATATTGTGAGACCGCAGGAGCGGTAGTTAAGTGAATCAAGTTCAAGAAATATGTTAAGGATGGACGATGCTATTATTGAAAAAGAGCAGTTAGCTTAGTAGTATGTGTATAAAGTGAAGCACCGAGCTAAATAACGCCGGTTTGTGACTCAAGTGATCAACGCTCAAAGAGTATTTAGTAGTCATCCAAAAGAGGGACAAACCATAATACGAGTGATGTAAGTATATGCGTGGAAGTTAATGTGACAATAAATACCATGTAAGTTAGTGTTATACAATAAGCACGGTGCGCAACAAGCGACCATTGTATAAATGTTGTTAAACGATAATGTAACAGATAAGACCAGTTATGAGTTAAACTCAGTGGAGATGCAAGATAAGTGATGTTAAACAAACTGGGCAATAAGCCAGTGGTAGGTACTATGTGATGAGGAACTCAGTGTGAATTCCATGGCGAATCCCATAAGAGATTTACTGTCAAGAGTTTACACCTCTGCACTCTGTATGACTGAGTGTTTTGGTATTGCACTTGTGCAGTAATGATCGAATGAGATAGCTAGGAATTGGAAACATGTTAATTGTGGAGCAATAATGTTATAATGGCCGATGCATAGGAAATGCAAGGCCGCACCAATAAAAAAGTACTTGTACAGTAAGTGACATGATTAACAGTAAGTGACTACAGTAGCACTAACTGCCAAATATCGGTATGGGATATACCCCAAATGTTGTAAATAGCTGAGAGAGCACTACACACTAGGTAGTAGCTCAATCTCAACCGACAGTAAGTCGGAAGGAAACAAGTCAATCATTGTGAAATACATAGTTGTATACACAGTAAATTATCATGGAAGTGGATAGGATGTTTGTAACTCACCGAATTCGCTAACGGTAAGAGATACCACACGTCGGTTGAGAAACCATTGTTACCAAGATGAAGGTGACAATTGGAGATGTACAATACAGTAAGAATAACAAAAGGGAGCAATTAAGCTCTACAGTTACTAGAGTTTCGCAGCAGAAACTAGTGAACCAGTGATTCAAGTGTTGAATGTACATGGTGAACATGAGTGAATGGCTAATTATTAATGCCTAGAAGCCTAACAGGCCAAAATCGAAACCAACTAAGAGTTTAAACAAACTCCAATGACAATTCTTGTTTAGGAACTAAACCGCCAATATGGTTAAGATCCTCTAATCAGAATCCATTGTGTAATAGACCATGTGGAAGTTAAAACACTTCACGACGGCAGAACATTTAAGCCAATGTTTAGTGATTGATTACGTGGACGTAACCCTTTTAAGGGGGGTAGAGCGCAAAACCACTTAGTGTATATTACCGTACAAGTGTACGTAGTGTATGTGACTTATATTGTGCATAGCACAAAATTATATTATTGTTTTGATGATTGGTGTGTGTGTTACGTAAACATACACATTCATTCATGGTTTAATTGTGGTAATTGCGCACAGAAGATGCGAATACCATTGTGATAAGTGTGTGTGTTGTTAACAGTTGTGTGTGATAGTACAAGTGGGGGAGTAGAGAAACTCCCGGGGGAACAAAAGCCCCGACAGTGTATAAATGTAAAACCAGGTGTTGTATTTTGATAAAATATATGTGTATATATATATACTATATAGTGATGCATGAAAGGGTATGAAACCGACATAGAACCTAGTGAGAATAAGATTCCCTAGGCAACATGATTAAAGCGAATGGAGGTAACTGATAGACGGAGTTCTATCCTTTGGAGATGTTATGATCATGATTAGAATGATTTAAAAGATAGAAAATTGGAAATGAGTGACTTAGTTGATGCTTGAAAATGAAGTGGGAAGTGGAACTTGATTTGCATGCGATCAAGGGAAGCCGAACACAAATTGGGGTGGAAGGATAGTTCGACACTGATGCTGATCACATTAGGGTTGAATGATTCTTGAAGCTCCCTATAAGTGGTCACAAATAACCACGCTAAGAAAAGAAGCAAAGAGCTTAAGTTGGACTTGGAGTTGTGTGTGTTTCAAGAGGATTTTCAATTGGTATTTATAAAACGTTGATGGATACTTTACATAATTAAAGTCTTCTTACTTAACCTCACAAGGAAAAATTTTAAACTTAAGTGATTGTTGTTTAAATCTCCCAAAGGCACGGGGACGGAAGGTGTCCATCGCGACCGGGTTCTGCGGGATCACAGTGTGTATGTAAAAGATATTTTTGATTGTTATACATGCTATGACATGTTGTGTGGTATGCGTAATAAATGTTATTTTGACTTTGATCTCCTAAAGGTGTATGCTATTGAGACCTATGAGTCTAAATGTGTTGTGTTACATAGACCTAAGTGTCTGAAGACTGTTATGTTATGGGGACCTATGTGTCCAAATGTTGTGATGTTACCCGAGACCAGTGAGTCCAAGGGGTTGTTATGTATGTGTAAGTGTTGTTAAGATACCCGGACCATAGAGTCCGAGGTTATCATGTGGATATGTTATGTTATGTGTGGATGTGAATGTGTTGCCCGGACCATTAAGTCCGAGGTTGTGATGTAAAGTGTGTTTGGTTATGGAAGTTTATTTCCAAGTGATTCCCTGTGTTCTAATCTAATGATGTGTGGGAAATGTGAACTTCGAGGATGAAGTTCTTTAAGGGGGGTAGATTGAAATACCCCAAACCTTGATATGTGGTTTAAATAGCAAAATATGTTATATAAAGGCTAAAAAGTGCCTTAGAAACATCAGTGGACAATTAAAAACATAGTAAAGTGCAATAAAGCACTAAGACACAGTTTGAGCAAAAACATGCTCTAAGCTATGAGTGAACTTGGTTAGGACCCAAAGAGCCTACCAAGACTTAATAATATTCAATTATGATGTAATAAGACTAATTAAGTCCTTAGGAAACTTTGGTAGACAATTAAACCAAACAGAACATAAGAAAATACCTTAAAGTCAATATGAGCAAAAATGTGCTCTAAGCTTGGGATAAATTTGTATAAGACCTAATGGTCATACCTATACCTTATAAATATGTTAATGAACATATTAAATCAATTACCAAAGAAAACCAAGCTTGAAAACAAGTTAAAACACAAAAAGTGCTTTAAGGAGTCTTAAAGCACGTTTTTGAAAAATTGTCTTGTAAATGAGTTTTGAATGGCTAAATGTCCATCATTACTCTTTAATTAACATGTGTACTATATAGTATCACATTTGGGTGGCTATATCAAAGGGAAATCAAAAATTTCACTTCTATGTGCCTTGTTTCATGAATAGTAACCTTTTTAAGCTAGTTTGTAACATATGTTGTTATAAGTAATTAAGTTGGTCAACAAAGACTATTATACCCTCCTAAGTATATGGGGGCCGGTTTTTCATGGTGTGAGTCACCACATGTAAAAGAAATCAAATAAGTAAAGTAAAGCTTAAGTAAAGTACTATTTGCTTTATAACATAAATATCTCCAAAAGCAAACTTACCTTCTCATTTCCTTCTCTTCTTTCATTTCACACGGTTTCTTCATCTTCTCCTTTCCTCCATTTACGATTTGCTACAGCTCCTCTCTTCTCCATCTTCATTTCCTTGCCAAATCCAACTCCATGCTCCAAATCAAATTCTAAGACCATATTTGTCTTAGTTAGGTCAAGCTCTACACTTCTATCTTTTCAAATCTTCAAGAGCTCAATTTTGGTGCCATGGAGAATCACCATTGATGGAGCTTGAGCTTGTGTTTCTACACATTATTACTTCTCCTTTGCTTCTAGGTAAGGAATCTCAAAGAAAAATAAGTTTCCTCTCCTTTTAGTACATGGCCGAAAATTCACCTCACCATGGTGTCTTTACCTTGCTTGTTTTAGCTTCATTTGAATCTTCCAAGGGCTAGGAGGAGTCCTCTCTTGATACTTATTCAAGTTCTCTTCCAATTCCAAGGTAAAACAATTACCTTAATGTGTTAAAACAATATGTGTAACTAGGGTTTACAATGAGATGAAGCATAATGCTTGAATACTCATTCTATTATTTGTACATTGTTTAGAAGTTGACAAACAACCAAAACCCCCACCGGTTTTACAAGGAAACAAGAAAGAAGTTGTGAGGAAAAAGAGGTAAACAAGCTATCTCAATGTAGTTTAAATGCCTTAGGAAAATGAGCTGGATTTGCTTAATAAAATACGTAAGGAGCCAATGGTGAATGACCTAGTGAAATGCTCTCAAGGAGTTTATTAAAGGAATATGTATTGTGGGTGTATTTGCAGGTCAAAGGCATTATTATGTGGGAAATTCAGTGTTTAAGGTTTATGCAATTTAAGGGCCTAAGAGCCATGTTATTTAAGGGCCTAAGTGCCAAGCAATTTAAGTTATGCACTATATTGTGATGTAGTGCTAAATGGGTGAAGTTTGTGTATAAAATGTGTTTGATGGATTTTAGGTGTTTTGAATGAAACAAGGTAAAACCTAAGTGTTTGGATGTGAGTAATACAAGAGAAGCTATGGCCAAATTTGGGAAATGTGTGAGAAGTTCTAAGTGTTTTAAGAAGTTTTGGTGAACTAGGAAGTATAAAGGTGAACAAATGTTTCACTAAGGAAGAAAAAAGTGTATTAAGGTGATTTAGAGTGATGCAAGAATTTAGGTGTTATCTTGGAAGTTCTAGGAATTCAATGTGTGTTTTGAGGATGTATTTAAGCCTTGGAGGAGTTTGTTTAGGTTTAGATAATGTTGATATCCAAGGAATAGGTGATGATTAGGTAAGATGTGAAAAAGGAGATTTAGTTAGTAAGAAAAGAAGTTTGAGATGATGTTAAGGTGTAGAGGAAACACCTTGGTGTAGTGGTCATTATTGGTGAACTACCACTTATAAATCATAAGGAGAAAACATCCCAAGTGCTAGGAACTTTGTAAGAAGTTGTGAATGATAAAATGCTTTTGGTGAGTGATTTAAAGAGTTTAGCTCATGGATAAGGTGTGTTTGAAGTGCCCAAATGAGGTTAGGGTATACTAGGATATGTGGGGTGAAGTTTGGAGTTGAATGTAAAAAAGGAAAACAAAGATCTGGGGCAGACCGGACTTGCGACCGGACTTGCAAGTTCGGTCGGGCCCAGTTTACCCTGTGGGAATTAGTTTCTGGAATGGACCGGACATATGACCGGACTTACAAGTCGGTCGGTCGGAGTAGAAAAATTTTGACGGAAATGTGTTCTGGAATCGACCGGACTTGGGTAAGTCCGGTCGGCAAGTCCGGTCGGACCAAAAATGTTGTAAAAGGTTATGAAATGATATGTAATGATGGGGATTGATAGGTAATGATGTTATAAGGTTGTTAAGGACATGTTAGGTGAGTTTTAAATGGCAATTAAGTGGGTGAAAAGTTGTATCAAAATGTAAAAGTAAAACAAGTTAAAATGTAAAGTTATGTAACTAAGTTAACGGGGAAAGTTAAGCATTAGACATTAAATAATCAAGCAAACCCCGATGTAATAAAAAAAACAGTGTGATGTTAACAGCTGTTCGAGAATCGCTCGAGGAACATAAGTGGACGTGGTAAAGTGGACTCCGGTAACAGGTATGGTTTTCTTGCAACCTGTGTCCTACCGGATTACACCGGCTTGTATGCCAATGTGTTTTTCTGTATGTTTGCCACGTTGTAAGATTAAACATGTAATGAGTTTACAGTAATTCATTTATGTGGCGTGTGCAACTCCGATACCATTTAACCTTGGAAGTGTTAACCTTAGTTAACTGAGTCTAGGATCATATGAGAGTTCGGTATTCGGAGTAAACGACCCGAACCATGGGACGTACTAACCACGGCTATGCGTGTGTTAAATGTGTGATATGTGTATGTGAATGTAGGGATCTCCCTTGTGTGTCTAACACAGTTGTAATACTGTATGATGTGTAGATGTGATAGACTCCATAGTGGGGTTCTAACTAATATCTAAAGTAAGTATGTACTAACAGTAGTGAGGAATCCGGTTTGGCCGGTCGCGCGTTGTTTGGGAGAGGGTATCCTTCCTAGCCTTACCCTTCTCTTTGTTATGGTTGTTTCCCTCACGGGTTATGATCTCCCATTAGCTTACTCCAAAGCTTAGCTATTCTGACTTATGATCGGTTTAGGGGGAACATGTGTTTGTGTGGTGTGTTCGGGCCTCCAAACCCGAACCGCCTTAACTTAAGTTACTCGTCCAACTATTAGGACGGTAATGAGTGTTGTTGTTATTGTGTAACGAGCTTATCATGAGACTGGCAACATTCTCTAGGCTCACCAGTGTATAAACAATGTTTGGGTTGGTTCCTAAGAGAACCACTCCCGTTATGTTATGTATTTTGTTGTGATGCAATATCTATTGCGGTATTATGTTGTGCACGTGGAAACGTGCAAAGTGTTGTTAAGTGTTGTATGTAGTGTATGTTGTAGGTTGTATAATGTGGAGTGTGTGGATCATGGATATGATTCCCAGTTTGTGATAAGAGGCGTTTAAGGATAACCCGATTTAAGGGTAAGTGTCGTCTATTAAGGAAGTAGCTCCATTAGAGGAGGAACACTCTAGGGATAATGAATGCCAAGAGTGACTTATTAAGTAAGGATATATTATCCGTTTGATGAGCCCATTGAGGCGAAATGTTATGTGATGTGTGTTTACTGTTACATGCATGATTTAAATATAATCAACCGCATGTTAAGACGACAATTAGTTGTGCGTGGCCCGGTAGCATGTGGGCTGCGGGATTACCATACCAGCAAAGGTGCTGAGCCCCTTGGGGGCCACCCTTTCTCTTCTTTTCCTATTTCAGGTACGAAGTGCTGGAAGCCGTTCGAGAGTAGGAGGTAGTAGTCGTCGTACATGGGTAATCATTTAAGTGTACGTATACAGTAGGTGTAGTAAGACCGAAATTGTTGTCGGCATCAGTTTATAAATACTCGGTATAGTTGGAAGGAGTGTTGTTGTGTTGTGATTAATGGAAAGGGATAGTAATGTGTAGTCGCTCGGGAATTTAGCCCATCAGACCGGTACAATGTATGTGTATTAGCCTTGTTAGCCACGTGGGTGGTTAACGGCGTGTAACACCAGCGAGTTGAGTTAATTGATGAGTTGTGTATTCCGCTGCAGATTGTTGTTATGTATTTGTGTGGATGGGTGTTACAGTTCTAGACAAAGGAAGTCAAAACGGGTTAACGACTAGATGCGTGTCTCGCCTATAGGTTAATCTGTCTCCAACAGGAATTGGTAATAAAGCAATTAATTTATAATGACTTGGGCAAGGATTGCGGCTTGTTGTTTAAGTTAATCAGGGTTTATTGTACAATGACCGGTCAATGAACTAATTAAGATTCCTGAGTTTATTGTTAAAGTGGGAAAGTTTATATCAATATAATTAGATAAAATAGGTAAGCAGAACAACCCAGGATGCTTCTTTAAAAACAAAAAGATTTACAATTTATATTTCTATTCTGTTTTGATTAATTTTTTTATACTTTTTGTTTAGATTAAGTTTTCAATCGCATCTTTCCTAAAATAACGATAAAATCTGTTTACTAGAAATCGCAGTCAATTTACTACACTATCAGTTATCCACAGCGAGGTCCCCAAGAGTACGGCAACCCCATAAATCCACTATTACTCAAAATGATAGGTACACTGCCTAAGTTGTAGAAGTAGTCACATATTTCTCCAACAAGTTTTTGGCGCCGTTTCCGGGGATCTCCGACATGGTTAATTGATGGTTTTTAATTTTATTGAGATTTCTGTTTAGTTTTTTTTCCTATTTTTATTTTATTTTGCTTCATTTAATGGTATTTAATTTTACTTACTTATTTGTTTTAGCAATTTCTTTTTTCTATGTTTATTTCTTATTTGTTTTTCTATTTAGTTAATTTTTGTTTTTGTGTTTCTTTTCTGTTTTAGTTCTATTTTACTTGGTATGTTTTTTTTGTTTTGTAGGCTAGTTACTGATAATGGAGAGCGGCTACGATGAGGTGAGAAGATTGTTGATCGATTTGGAATGGATGCACATGCAAGAGCAGATATCCTCATATCAAAGGTTGGTCAGGGATTATCAACCACCTCAACAATCAAATCGAGAGCGTATTGGTCGGAAGTCGACCAGGCTAATACACAGTACAAAGAAGTTCAGTTGGGATATGACTACTTCAATCAGAATGAACAACAATCTACACAAGGGCCAGACGAATTTCTCCCAAGTCAGACCAAGCCTCTAGAAGAGATTCCAGTGGTGACTCCAAGGAGCGAAGATCGATTCGAGCCAGATATTCTTGAAGCTACAAGTTCTGATGAGGAGATAAAGAAACTTATCAGGACATTTTTCTCCAACGCTGAGTTGGAGCAAATATCTCAAAGTTACAATTCTCCTCCATCTCTATCCCTAGCACAAGAGGAGCAATTAAAATTTGAAGATATTTTGTCTGAGCCAGTCCGCAAGCTAGAAGAGGATTATCCTATTGAGCCTCATCAACCAGGAGAGGAAATTTACATCCTCGAATCTGAGGAAGGAACACCGCGACCACCAATCTCGCATCAACTTCCACCCTGCCTCCATAAGCCTCAACAACAAGAGGAGGATGTTTACATCCTCCAATTTGAGGAAGAAAAGCCATCACCACCTGGTCTTCTATTAGAACTCCGTTACCGGCAGTACCTCCTCAAACACCAGGTTTTGTGGAGTATTCATTTTCCTATTTTATTTGCCGAGGTGACATTCTGTTTTGATCCAGGTGGTTTGCTTTTAATTACTGCTAACTTCGTTTTCCTGTCAAAGCTGTTGTCTACTTTTATTTTTGATCCAGGATAACAAAGCGAGAGAGTCTAGCCAAAGACTAAAAACATGGGCAGCTTACTGGGAGGCAACCCAGTGGTTAAATTTTATTATCCTACTATTTTGTTTTATGTTTTGTCTCCCATATTATTCCTATATATGTTGTTATAAAAAAAAACAATTCAAAGGAAGGAGGATGTGCTATCAAATGAAGAGGGGATCATATGATTTTATTGTTTACGGTTTTATTTTAATGGTATTTGTGCTTTAATGCAACGCTTTTTCAGCGTTTATTTTTGGTAGTTGTGAATGTGTGCCGGTGAAATTCTAATCATGATATTTGATGTTCTCCAAGGCTGGACACTTGCTTGAATGCAAGTGAGATGAACGCTAGTACCCTAATTGTTCGAACTTAAGTGTGAGGAAGGGAACCTTCCTCAATCTATGATATCAGGGGAGTTTCAGTTTCTTTATTTTTAAATGTTTATGTTCAGTCTATCACGTAATGCTTATTTTATATCAGTTCATGATATGTCCTGAATGAAATTCTTCATGAGTCTGGCGTATTTTGAAAGGTCTTTACTTGATTTTTATTTTCGAACAATGAGGACATTGCTCCTCTTAAGTGTGAGGAAGGAGAGACCTAACCTTTCCCTAAAAATATGCCAGTTACACTTAATGCCACACTTGTTTTATTTGTCATCTTGCATTGAGAGAATCACTTCTCTGAGTGCTTATAAATATTGAATTCTTGGGTAATAATTTTTGCACAAATTTTGAAGTTGAGCTAGGTGACCACCTCAAGAATCTTTCTGCTTTAGGTTGTTTCTATACATAGTTTTATTCAAATGAATCTGTTTTCACTAAAATTTGATGGATTAAGTTGATTGTGGAAACTGAATTAGTATCTTGGGATTTTGGAAATGATGTGAAAGTTTGGAATGAAAGGATAAGGCAAGGTACTCCGCTGATCAAAAACTTTCCTAACAAAAGCAGGCCTCGTCGATCCGGTTATTAAGTTCTAGGGGTGCCTTAACACCTATCTACCTAAGGTCTCGGGATCTCGGATAGTTGGCCCAACACCGTTACAAGGATAGAGAGAAAAGTCTAGGTTAGGAATTACTCTACAAATTCGCAATTACTCGTTTGTTTTGTATATATCTCTTGAAGAAGAATGTTTTTGCATACAAAAAAAGTTTGCAGTTTGAATTTTTGTTTTTGATCATGAGTACGTGGTGTTGAAAAGTATCGTGGAATATGACGTTACTTCACACCCCTTGTCATCCAAAGGTTAAAGGAAAGAAATGGTGGAAGATCCCAAGATAATCTATATTCAGATTTTGTAATCTAACGTATTTATGCTTTTTTTAAAAAAAAATCATTTCTTTATCACTGATTGCGAAAACCTACAACCCAGAGCAGAACTATTCTTTTGATTGTCACTCTGCTTACTTCCTATTTTGCATCTATTGGATCCTGAGGTTCGATACTACGGCCTTAGAGATAGACTTATTCTTTATTTTCTTGAGGACAAGCAAAAGCTAAGTGTGAGGAAGTTTGATAAGTGCGAAATACATCTATTTTTAGGGCTTTAATTCTTCCTATTTTCATAACAATTCATGTCATATTTCTCTATTATCATATGTTTTTCCTTAGATTTATGTATTGATGTGAACTGATACATTTTATGTGTCTAATGCAGTGAAAATTCTAGGAAATGCATAGATTTTATCATGAGGATTCAAACACAACAAACGGGGAGCGAAACAGAACTAAATGAGAATCTAGACCCTATTCAAATTGTGTCGTGACATGTATTTATATTACATAAATTACAATGATTGACTCATTATTATATAATAATGATTAAATCATTATTAATCATTATCTAATAATGACTAAATAATCATTATCTATTAATAATAACTAATCATTATCTCAATCATCATCACTCATATACATATATTTTTCACACATATTCACGTGCAGCACACGAGATTTACGCCTTCATCTACTTATTCATGCTGCTCCAATTTAGTTATTATAAATTATTTCAATGATTAGCCACTCTATACTCACGGTAATCAATGTTTGCAGTAGTGTAATTGAGTTATGATTACAAAATCACGGGGGTTGCAGATGATCAATTTCGACAAATTAATTCACAGCAGGGATACACTGCGTTCGAGGAAGACTGAATACAATTAATGAGGAGAGCCACGTCATCAGTCAGTCAAAACAAGACATGTCCGCTCAAATAAGGAAAGACAGAAAACAGACATGTCCCTGGAAATTAGGCCGGACAAGAAGAGGCCTCTGTGTGGCCTGTCCGTGGAAATAAGGCCGGACAAGAAATATGATGGATGCGCTAGAGATGTCCGGCCATTTATGGCCGGACACAAACAAGGACACATTTACACAACAAACATGTCCGCCCATTTATGCAAGGACGCAACCAACGACACAAACAAGAACGCGTGTAAATGCAACCCAGATCCCGAAAATTGACGCGCCGACCGTCTTCCCCATTTTTCTTCGGCGCCTGTAAACATATCTATCTACCACATCAGCAATATCAGGCGCCTCCTGTAACACCCCTACTACGCACATAACACTAAATGAAATCGCAGCGGAAATAAATAACTAAACAGTAACTAACGCTTCGGTGCTACAACGCCGTCAACCACCCACATGGTTGACAAGGCAGAATAAATACAAGTGTACCGGTCTGATGATCAACTCCCGAGCATAAAACTAAACCATAAATACATCATATACAATACCGAGTGTTTACATATCCTTCACTGTATCACATCGCTGTTAACTGTCACAACCAAATATACATCACGCCACGGGAGCACAGGCGCATCCCGGGCCAACATCCAAAGTATTCAAAAATAAACCACATCCTAGGATCTAGAGCCACTCCGCTTCTTCGATCCTCATCCTGCAGTATAAGAAATATGGATCCCCGAGGGGGTCAGCAACCCTTGGCTGGTATGGTTAACGCGCAGCCCATCGGCTACCGGGATACGCGCAACTAATTGTCATGATAACATGGCATTCATTTATATACATAACATAACGTAACATGTGGCATAAACAACAATAGTGCACAGCACAACATCACATACACAGTGGATCTTCGTTCCACAATAAACAAACACAAGGGTCAAATAACGCAAGAGCCTAGAGAATGATTCACCCTCATGTTAAGCTCGTTACACACACTCATTACCGTTCTGTTAGTCGAACGAGTAACTTAAGTCACAGATGGTTCGGATTTAGTGACCCGAACACCACACACAAACACATGTTCCCACTAAACCGATCATAAGTCAGAATAGGTAAGCTTTGGAGGAAGCTAGCGGGAGATCGAACGCCAAATTAAGGGGAACAATCTTAACAACATAAGAGTCGAATCTGATTCAGATATCTACTCTTAACTTACATGCATGACCGGACAACCGGATCCTCACTTCCCAGTTAACACTTGTTAGAAGTTCATGGTGGAACTTAACAACCAATACACAATAAGTGGTAAGTCATGTTAGACACACACAAGGGAAATGAGTCACATCATAACATCACAATTATATGAACAACTGTAAACTCATTACATGTTTAGATCTTATAACGTCATAAACACACAGAAAAACATACAACACACAAGCCGGTGTAAACCGGTAGACAATAGACTGCAAGAAAACCATACCTTGGTCCTTGCCTTGATTTGTTTCCACCGTAGGTCACCCTATACATGATTCAAGAATGTCGGTTAATTAACTTACTTAACCTCCAAATTTACTAAGTATTTAACATGATTATTTGACATGTTTAAATGTCTAACTTACCCTAGGTTACCTTCATTATTCACCTAGGGTTAACTACATAAGTCACATTCTTTTCTGTTTTTTTTTAAGTTTTGGTATGTCCCACCCACCGTCCGACCCACAACTGGGTCGGACCCTTCCAGTGGTTTTCGGGTCTGAAGAACCTTACCTTGTCCGACCCATGTCCGACCCAACCTTCTGGGCGGACCATTCCAGAGACATGTCCGACCCACGTCCGACTCACTCGACTGGGTCGGACCATTACAGAGAATTTCATCGACCTCAGAACATGCATGTCCGACCCATGTCCGACCCACCCTTCTGGGTCGGACCATTACATAACATTTTACCGCCTTACAAACATGCCCCGTCCGACCCACGTCCGACTCACTCGACTGGGTCGGACTATTCCAGAACATTTTCCTCCTTTGAAATATGACCGTCCGACCCATGTCCGACCCACCCTTCTGGGTCGGACCATTCCAGAACAATTTCCTGACGTCTAACAGAGGCTGTCCGACCCAAACTTGGGTCGGACCCCGGTCGGACGTCCTCTAAACTTACCCAAACTTTGTCAAATCTTCACCAAACTTCTCCTAAAGCCTCTTAATGCTTCCTAACAACATTGGTACCCTTATATCCACATACAACATCCATGAAACTCATTTCTAATTCCTTAAGCCTTTACTTATTTCCTTGTAAAATTCCTTACACTTATGTTATTTCCTCCTTAGTTTTCCCAATGGTATTTCATACCTATGATAACTACTATCCAAATGCTTTCTCCTCATTTTAACATCATCTCCCAAGCATCATTTCTCACAACTAACTCCTTATGTCATTCTTGAAATCTTTTTCATATTCACACTTTCTCCTTATTTTACCAAAGTTTGCCTAAGTCTTTACCTAAGTCCAAAATGACTTTGGTACATACTAAACCTCAAGCTCATGCCTAAGTCCTTGTTCCACTCTAGAACACTTAAGACATTATATCTTCTCTTATAAAACACCTAGTCATTTCCTAACACCTCTAATTCACCAACCTCATGTAAACACTTAGAACTTCTTGCTTCTTACTTAAATTTCGACATAGGTTCTCCTAGAACATTACTAAACCAAAACATTTGTTTTCACCAACAAACAACCAAGAACACTAAAAATCCATCAAGCACTTTCTTATACACAAACTTCACTCATATAGCACCACATCACAATAGTGCATAATTTAGATTGCATGGCACTTAGGCCCTTAAATGACATGGCTCTTAGGCCCTTAAGATGCAAATCATAAACGCTGAATTTCCACAATATATTTGCCTTTGACCTGCAAATACACTCAACAACACATAGCCTTTGACTAAGCTCTTGAGAAACACTTTACTAAGTCATTCACCATTTGCTCTTTAGGTAGTTTTAACAAGCATTATAAGCTCATTTCTCCTAAGGCATTAAACAACATTAGGTTAGTAGATTTACCTCTTTTCGAAACAACACTTCTTTCTTGTTTCCTTTAAAAACCGGTAAGGTATTTGATTCTTTGTCAAGTTCTAAACAATATACAAACATAATAATGAGTATTCAAGCTATAAGCTTCATCTCATTGTAAACCCTAATTTTACATTGTTTCATAAACATAAATGTAGTTGTTTACCTGATCTTTGAAGAGAGTTTGAATATCTAACAAGAGAGACTCCACCTAGTCCATGAAGAGTTGGAATGAAGCTAAAACAAAGTCACACAAAGAGCTCCTTCAATAGGTATTTTCGGTCACAACAAAAACATGAAGGAAATGAAGTTTTTATTTGAGATTCCTTACCTAGAAGCAAAGGAGAGTAACAATATGTAAAAATACAAGCTCAAGCTCCTTCAATGGTGGAACTCCATGGCACCGAAATGGTGGTCTTGGAATTTTAAGAAGATAGAAATGAAGAGCTTGATGAGAGAGAAAGAGATGGTGGTGGGTTTGTTTTTGATTTGGACAAGTGAGCTAGATTTTACAAGAGGTCAAAGATGGAGATGGTGGTGTGTACTATTGCAAACCGTGAGAGCATGAAGAAGAGAGGTTGAAGATGGTGTTTGGAACCGTGGAAATGAAGGAAAGAAATGAGAGAATGAGATAGAATTTGCTTTTGAAGATATTTATACTTTATAAAGTAAAAAGGTACTTAAGTAGTCTCCTTATTTCTTAACAAGCCAACAAGGGTGGTGTGTCACCAACCTTAAAAACCGGCCCCTCAATAGTAGTATGAGGGTATTATAGTCTTTATTTGTCAATTTAATTACTTATACAACATATGTTACAAAATAGCTTATAAAAATCACTATTCATGAAAACAAGGCACATAGAAGTGAAATTTTTGATTTCCCATTGATGTAGACATCCAAATGTGATATTATATAGTACACATATATATTTAAGAGTAATGATGGACATCTAGCCACTCAAAACTCATTTACAAGACAATTTTTCAAAAATGTGCTTTAAGACTCCTTAAAGCACATTTTGTGTTTAAACTTGTTTTCAAGCTTGGTTTCTTTGGTAATTGGTTTAATATGTTCATTAGCATATAATTACGATCTTGGTAAGTTCATTAGGTCTTAACCAAGCTTACCCCAGCTTAGAGCACATTTTGGCCTTTATTGACCTTAAAGCACATCTTGTGTTTTCTTTTGTTTAAATTTGTTTACTAATGTTTCTAAGACTCTTTTTAGTCTTAATATACTATATTTAAGTGTTTAAACAAATATTAAGGTTTGGGGTATTTCAATCTACCCCCCTTAAAAGAACTTTGCCCTCAAAGTTCATACTTCCACATATCCTAAATATTAGAACACGGGAATACTTATAAACAATACTTCCATACATCATTAACACACTTACATAACATTGGACACAAGGTCCATACAACATAACATCGGGTACATAACATTGGACACAAGGTCCATACAACATATCCACATCATTCAGACACAACGGTCTGTAACATAACAACATAACATAGACGATGTATTCAAATACACGTCGTACACACATAACCGAAACGGCTCTACCCCCCTTAAAAGGGGTACGCCCCGTACCCTATACACATAAGACTAAGAAGTAAACAATGACGAGTACTTCGCCTTCATCTTATCTTCCAGCTCCCAAGTGGCCTCCTCAACGTCCTGGTTAGACCAAAGAACTTTCACCAGTCTCACAGACTTATGGCGAGTGTCTCGAGTCTTAGTATCCAGAATCCGTACCGGAGTCTCCACTGATCGCATGGTCGGCTCTAAGGTTAGCCTTTCAGGCTGAAGCATATGAGACGGATGAGACATATACTTCTTCAACTGGGACACATGAAATACATCATGTACCTTGCCCCAGCTCGGCGGGTAGATCTAGTCTATAGGCTACCGGGCCGATCCGCTCCGTCACAACATAAGGCCCCACATTTTTGGGCTCAACTTGCCCTTCTGGCCAAAACGAAATACTCCCTTCATGGGGGATACTCTCAAAAATACCTGATCGCCCACGGCGAACTCCAGGTCACGTCTGCGCACATCTGCGTACGACTTCTGTCTATCCTGAGCTGCCTTCATGTTAGCCCGGATCAGGCGAACTTCTGCCTGAACTTGTTCAAGATACTCTGGTCCTATAATGACCGTCTCACTCGACTCATCCCAGTATAATGGCGTGCAGCATGGTCTACCGTACAAGGCCTGGAAGGGAGACATCTTGATCGAAGCATGGTAACTGTTATTGTAACTAAACTCGATCAGATGTAACTTATCAATCCAGCTGGTCTGAAAGTCAAGTGCACAAGCACGTAGCATATCCTCAAGTGTCTGAATGGTGCGCTCACTCTGACCATCGGTCTGTGGGTGAAACGCTGTACTCAATTTCAGTTCAGTACCCAATGCCTCTCGTGTAGACTTCCAATATCTGGACAAGAATCTGGTATCTCTGTCAGATACAATCGTTTTCGGTACACCATGATGTCTTACAATTTCTTTATCAAAGAGTTCTGCCAGTCTTGCCACTTTCCAGGTGTCCTTCATCGGAAT
Source organism: Limonium bicolor (assembly GCA_023374045.1). NCBI lineage: Eukaryota > Viridiplantae > Streptophyta > Magnoliopsida > Caryophyllales > Plumbaginaceae > Limonium > Limonium bicolor. The sequence continues at coordinate 154,622,408 of CM041782.1, forward strand.
GAATCGGGCCACCTTGGTCAGTCGGTCAACTACAACCCATATCATATTCAGACCTCCCCTTGTAGGTGGAAGCCCTACTACAAAGTCCATGGAGATATCATGGAACTTCTACTCAGGCACTGGCATTGGCGGCTGTACCATACCACCAGGCCGTCGGTGCTCAAACTTGACCTTCTGGCAAGTGAGACACCTCAACACATAATCACTTACATCTTTTTTCATTCCAGTCCACCAAAAATACCTTTTCATACTCTTATACATCTTTGAAGCTCCGGGGTGAATCGAAGTTGTAGAACAATGGGATTCACTCAATATGCGCTCCTTCAACTCAGCGCTACTCCTAGGTATACACAATCGGCCATTCAGCCTAATCAGGTCATCATCGTGGAGTCTGAAGTCGTACTTCTGACCCTCGAATGTGCCATCAATAAGCTTCTGCCGGATCTCCAGCATATACTGATCCGTCATCTGAGCACTCCGCACCTCTTCAACAAGCCAGTATGAGAGACTAGCGAATGGAGAGAGTGTTCTCGGTGACTCAATGCGTCAGCTACCACATTTGCCTTACCCTCTTTATATTGCAGATTAATATCGTAGTCATTCAGAAACTCAACCCACCTTCTTTGCCTCATGTTCAGCTCCTTCTGAGTGAAAAAAGTACTTTAAGCTTTTGTGGTCAGAATAGATTGTCACACTTACCCCATACAAATAATGTCGCCATATCTTCAATGCGAAGACAATGGCACCCAACTCTAGATCGTGGGTAGGGTAGTTCTCCTCATGCTTCTTCAGCTGTCGGGAGGCGTATGCTACGACCTTCCCGTGTTGCATCAAACACAACCCATACCTCTACCTGATGCGTCGTAGTAGACCTCAAAAACCATCTGGACCGTCTGGTATAGTCAGGACTGGTGCAGATGTCAGAGCATCCTTGAGACTCGTGAAAGAACTCTCACAGTCGACTGTCCACTCGAATGGTGCATCCTTCTTCATTAAGGAAGTCATCGGCTTCGAGACACTGGAGAAGTCCTTCACAAACCTCCTATAATAACCTGCCAGACCAAGGAAGCTCCTGATATCGGTAACTGTCTTCGGCCTAGGCCAAGTGCGCACTGCATCTATCTTTGCCGGATCAACAGCGATCCCGGCCTCAGAAATCAAATGACCAAGAAAGGATACTTGGTCCAACCAAATTCACATTTCGAAAACTTTGCATACAACTGATTCCTTCTCAACGTCTGCAACACATTTCTCAGGTGGCTTTCGTGCTCACCTCTTGATTTAGAATACACAAGAATATCATCGATGAAGACTACCACTGATTTGTCCAACTGATCTTGGAACAAACGGTTCATTAAGTCCATGAACTTTGCTGGTGCATTTGATAAGCCAAACGGCATAACTGTGAACTCATAATGCCCATACCTAGTTCTGAATGCTGTCTTTTCGATATCACTATCACGGATGGCAATCGGATGGTATCCGGAACGTAGGTCTATCTTGGAGAATACTGATGCTCCCCTCAGCTGATCAAATAGATCGTCGATGCGTGGTAAAGGGTAACGGTTCTTCACCGTAACAGCATTCAGCTCCCGATAATCAATACACAGGCGGAGGCTACCGTCCTTCTTCTTCATGAAGAGGACCGGCGCTCCCCATGGTGAAACACTAGGGCGGATGTAGCAGAAATATGTGACTACTTCCACCTAGGCAGTGTACCTATCGTTTTGCGGATATAGTGAATGAGTGGGTTGTCGATCTCAGGGACCTCGTTCAGTTAACTGACAATTTATTTACTAACTGAGAAACTAAACTAAGAAAAACAAAGGAAATGTCACTTTTTCGGGTTTTAATTAATTTAATAAAAATAAATGACTCACAAAAACTAACATAAAATAATAAAGCAAACAAAATAAATTAAATAAATAAAGAAATAAAAAGGATAAATAAAACAAACAAGCAAATAAAACAAATAACGGATTAAAAATATAATAATTAAAAGACGCTCCCCGAGTTGTTCTGCTCACCTAATTCTTTAGATTTTATTATTATTCTTCCCTTATAATTAACTCAGAAACTTTAATTAATTCGTCAACGGCTAAGTCTAACGAACCCTAATTAATTGCTAGAACTAGCAGCAGACTAATGCTCTAATCCGGACACAATTAATCGCATAAAGTACAGTTTCTATTGGAGTCCGACTAACCTATAGGCGGGATCACGCTTCTAGTCGTTAATCAGGTTCGACTTCCTATGTCTATTTAACTATCTCAACTCTCGCATGTTGATTAGAAAACTACAAGGATTGTTCTAATTATTGGCCAAATAACTAGAACATATTAAGAACAGGAATCAAACTAACTATAATAATAAAGTTGTACGGAAAATTAATAAAACATAATCATCAGGAATTAGGTTCACTTCCCAACTCGGGAAACTAAAATAAATTACTCACACATTATTTCAAAAACACAACTAAATATTAAAACAAATATCAAATGACACGTAACAAAAAAGAGTGTAACAAGACATAAAATAACTTGTAACAAACATAATAAAGAGAGTTAGTTAAAACCCCCTTATTATTTCACGTCTGGTCCGGTTCTTCCTCTTGTGTTTCGGTCCAGCCCAAATCCAATTTCCTTCTCCGGTTCCCCCCGCTTCTTCACCAACGGTTCTGGAAATCTCGCCTCTCTCTCTGTAATTTCTTCTCCACACAGACGCACTAATATTTTCACTTGTCGATTCTTCCCGATTCGCTTCTCCTCTGCCTCGCGTCGGTGAGGAATTTTCGACGTTGCTCCGTTCTCCCTCACGCCAGTCGCTCTCGATCTGTCGACGCCAGTTGCTCTTGCTTCTTCTCCTCGTACAATCGACCACGAATAACGAAGCGTACTGGAACGATGATGATGATCGAAGCGTACCGTCGGTGGGTTGGTGAGAAAATGAAGACGATGACGGTCCGTGGATGAAGATAGTGGGTCGACGGAGTTTTGGGTTACGAGAGTGGTGGTTGGTAGGTCGTCGGTAAGGAGATGCGAAGGTCGGGAATGATAATACTGTCGGTTTGGAGATGAAACAGGGGCGGTGCAGTGGTGGTGAGTTGCGATGGTGTATGGCGATGATGAAGCGATGGTGTCGGGTGTGAAAATGGCGATGGGTGTTTGGAGATGGAGGGATGTGGTGACGGTGTGAATGGGCGTGATGGGGTGGGGTGATGGTGAGATGACGGTGAATCGATGGTTTGATGCGTCGGTGATGTTGGATGGCGAGGATGATATGCGGGCGTGAGGTGTAGTACGGTGATGAAGTCGAGGGCGATGGTGATGAGGTTTGTGAGAGTGATGGTATGAGGGTGTGAATGGTGAATGGGGTGTTGCGGTGAAATGGTAGATGACGATGGGGATGAATGGAAATGGCCGGTGAAGATGGTGGCGTGTGTACCAGGCGATGGCGGTGTGGTGTAGTCGATGGAGGTGAATGATGAAACGGTGGTTGTGGGCTTCGAATGGTGGTGTGGTGATAGATGGTGGTGGATGGCGTGAGGATGTGGTTCTGGTGGTGGTGAATGATGCGTGAGTGTCGATGGAATGAATGCGGGTGATGGAATGAAGATGGTGTGTGTGGTGTCGAGATGGGATGGTGTGGCGTCGGTGGTGAAGGAGAGGCCAGAGCCTCGTCGGAGGTGTGTGTGGGTCTGGTGAGTGTATCCGGTGGATGGCAGCGGTGAAAGTGAGATGGTGATACGGATGAGAAGTGTGGTCCAGATGCGAGTGCGGGTGAGAGTCCGTGGATGAAGATGGAGGTGGTTGCGGTGGTGTTGAAGATGAATGGAGGCGTGAGGTCGATGGTGAAGAAGGCGGGTGAGATGGGGTGAGGCGAATGGTGTGGAGCGGTGCGGTGCGGTCGTGGTCGATGTCGATGGAGTGAATGTCCTTAAAATGAAGCTGCCCCTCTCTTTTCCAGTAACGACAAATCTCCATAGCATGGGGTTATCATATTGTATTTCTCATAGAGTAGTGTCTGCGCCTCCTAGTTTGTCGGCCTAGAAGATATCAACAATTCCCACGCATGGTTATGCATATATATACAATTTTACATTGCTGTATAATTTGCCTTGTTCCACCCGAGTTATGCATATATATATAAATGTATGAATTTTCCTGCATGAGACAAATAGAATATATAAGCTCTCATCTAAATACAAATTATAGAAAAAGCATATGATAAGTGTAAAATATGACATGTATTGTTACAAAAATAGGAAGAATTAAAGTCCTAAGAATAGATATATTTTACGCTTATCAAACTTCCTCACACTTAGGTTTTGCTTGTCCTCAAGCAAATATAGAATATGACTACTCTTAAGGGCCGTAGTATCGAAATTCAGGATCAAACAACTGCCGATGGAAAACAAGCAAAATGACAATCAAAAGAATAGTTCTGCTTCTTGCTGTAGGTTTTCACAAACAGTGAAAAAGAATGATTTTAAAAAGCATGGAGAAGTTAGATTATAGAATCTGAATATAGATTATCTTGGGATCTTCCACCATTCTTTTCCTCTAACCTTTGGATGACAAGGGGTGTGAAGTAACACCTTATTCCGTGATACCTTTCAACACCACGTACTCATGATCAAAAACAAAAATTAAACTGCAATTTTTGTTTATTTTATTTTTTTTCGCATGCAAAAACATTCTTCTTCCAAGAAATATATACAAAACAAACGAATAATTGTGAATTGCAGAGGTTATTCCATAACCCAGACTTTTCTCTCTATCCTTGTAACGGTGTTGGGCCAACTATCCCAGATCACGAGACCTTAGGTAGATAGGTGTTAAGGCACCCCTAGGACTTAATAACCGGATAGACGAGGCCTGCTTTTGTTAGGAAAAATTTCTGATCAGCGGAGTACCTTGTCTTTTCCTTTCATTCCAAACTTTCACATCATTTCCAAAATCCCAAGTTAAACTAATTCAGTTTTGATAATCAACTAATCCATCAAATTTCAGTGAAACAGATACATTTTAATAAAACTAAACAAACAAACAGCCTAGAGCAGAAAGATTCTTGAGGTGGTCATCAGGCTCGTTTTCAAAATTTCCAATTTTTTTTTTTCCGGCCACTTAAAAGAGATAATCTTTTCAAAATAAGAGGACAAACAAAAACAAATGTGGCATTACGTGCAACTGGCATATTTTCAGGGAAAGGTCCTACTTCCTCACACTTAAGAGGAGCAATGTCCTCATTGTTCAAAAATAAAACCAAGAAAAGACCTTTCAAAATATGCCAGACTCATAAAGAATGTCATTCGGGACAATCATGGACTGATATAAAATAATCATTAAGCATGATAGATTATCGTAGGCTGAACACATTAAAAATAAGGAAATAGAAACTCCCCTAATATTGTAGATTGAGGAAGGTTCCTTCCTCACACTTAAGCTGTGCATGGGTGGGGGTAGTAGCTTTCCTCACACTTGCGTTCATGCAAGTGTCCAGCCTTGGAGAGCATCAAAACACACAACAAGTTTCACCTGCACACGCTCACAACTTCCACAAAAAACGCTGAAAGCGTTGCATTAAAGCACATGCACCATTTCCACTTCTAAAGAAAAGGAAAAAAAAACAAAAATAAACCAAAAAAATAAAAACAAAACAAAAACAAAACATAAATTTAACCACTGGGTTGCCTCCCAGTAAGCTGCCCTTCTTTATAGTCTTTGGCTAGACTCCTGCTTCGTTATCCTGGATCAAAAATAAAAGTAGACAATAGCTTTGCCAGGAAAACGAAATAGGTGGGAATTAAAAGCAAACCACCTGGATCAAAACAAAGCGTTACGTCGGCAAATAAAATAGGAAAGTAAATACTCCACAAAACCTGATGTTTGAGGAGATACTGCCGGTAAAGTAGTTCAATCAGAAGACCAGGTGTGAATGGCTCTGCTTCCTCAAATTCAAGGACATAAATGTCCTCCTCTTTTTGTTGAGGCTTTTGAAGGCAAGGGGAGAGTTGCTGATGACTTGGTGGTAGCGGTGTTTCTCCTCAGATTCAAGAAGATAGATAGATCCTCTTCCGGTTGGTGAGGCTGCATGGAGGCTTCATGTTTGCAGACAATTGTGGTAGAAGCTTGTAATTTCTTCATCTCCAATGAACTCGATCGTAACTGGAGCTTCTACCAACTCGCAGGTAAGTGCAGACAACATATCTTCAAACTCTAGTTGCTCATCTTGTGTTGGGGATGGAGAGGGAGGGGAACACCAATTGTTAAATATTTCCTCCACCTCTCTTCAGATAATACACTCCTGATTAGTTCCTCCATCTCTTCAACAGAACTCATAGCCTCAAAAGTATCTGGTACGAATCGCTCTTCCTTCCTTGGAGTCACCACTGGAATCTCTTCTAGTGGCTCATCCTGACTTGGGAGGAATTCGTCTGCCCTCTGTGTAGATTGCTGTTTGTTCTGATTGAAATAGTAATATCCCAACTGTTCTTCTTTGTACTGCGTATTAGCCTGCTCAACTTCCCACCAATATAGCTCTCGCTTGGATTGTTGAGGTGGTTGATAATCCTTGACCAACCTTTGATAAGAGGCTATCTCCTCTTGCATACGGGTCCATTCCAGTTCAATCAACAATCTTCTCACCTCATCTTTACCACTTTCCATCATTACTAATCAGCCTAGTAAAACAAAACGAAAAAGAACAAGTAAAAAAAAAACTAGAAAAGAAACAAAAACAAAACTAACTAGATAGTAATGAACAAATTATAAATAAAGAAAACTGCTAAAATAAATAACAAATTAATAAACAAAAATAAAATAGAAACAAAAAATATAAACGAAATAAATAAATACAATTAGACCACCAATAATCAAACCAAACTCTAAATCAAAATTGAAGAAACAAATCCTAATTGAAATAAACCTAACAAGAATTAATTGAACGCAACAAATGCAAATCGTAAACAAATATGAAGTAATTAAACTAAACAAAAAATAAAAAAAATACAAAATAATCCAACTAAATAAATTAAAATCCAAACAAAAGGATAAATGGAAAATCAAAATATAGAGCACACACGATAGTAACAAACGTAACCAACTCAATAAAGTCAAAACGAAAAGAAAAAGAAAAGAAGAATGTAAACTCAGACCCACGTAATATTATCTAGTCAAATCAAATTCTGAAATCTAAATCACGTAAGCTAAATTAACCAAAATAAAAAACAAATAAAAATATTACTAAATCAGAAAAAGAAAACTCAAATACAACTAATGAGATTAAAAATTAAACAATCAAACGGACTAAACAAATATAACTAACTAAAACAAACCTAAAAAGAAAGAACGCAATATATAAAAAAAATGATAATAATAAACAAAAACAAAAAAAAATAAAAAACCTCAATCAAGTTAAATAAATATGTCAATTAACCGTGCCAGAGGTCCCCGGCAACGGCGCCAAAAACTTGTAGCAGAAATATGTGACTACTTCCACCTAGGCAGTGTACCTATCGTTTTGCGGATATAGTGAATGAGTGGGTTGTCGATCTCAGGGACCTCGTTCAGTTAACTGACAATTTATTTACTAAACTGAGAAACTAAACTAAGAAAAAACAGGAAATGTCACTTTTTCGGGTTTTAATTAATTTAATAAAAATAAATGACTCAACAAACTAACATAAAATAATAAAGCAAACAAAATAAATTAAATAAATAAAGAAATAAAAAGGATAAATAAAACAAACAAGCAAATAAAACAAATAACGGATTAAAAATATAATAATTAAAAGACGCTCCCCGAGTTGTTCTGCTCACCTAATTCTTTAGATTTTATTATTAATTCTTCCCTTATAATTAACTCAGAAACTTTAATTAATTCGTCAACGGCTAAGTCTAACGAACCCTAATTAATTGCTAGAACTAGCAGCAGACTAATGCTCTAATCCGGACACAATTAATCGCATAAAGTACAGTTTCTATTGGAGTCCGACTAACCTATAGGCGGGATCACGCTTCTAGTCGTTAATCAGGTTCGACTTCCTATGTCTAGTTAACTATCTCAACTCTCGCATGTTGATTAGAAAACTACAAGGATTGTTCTAATTATTGGCCAAATAACTAGAACATATTAAGAACAGGAATCAAACTAACTATAATAATAAAGTTGTACGGAAAATTAATAAAACATAATCATCAGGAATTAGGTTCACTTCCCAACTCGGGAAACTAAAATTAAATTACTCACACATTATTTCAAAAACACAACTAAATATTAAAACAAATATCAAATGACACGTAACAAACAAGAGTGTAACAAGACATAAAATAACTTGTAACAAACATATAATAAAGAGAGTTTAGTTAAAACCCCCTTATTATTTCACGTCTGGTCCGGTTCTTCCTCTTGTGTTTCGGTCCAGCCCAAATCCAATTTCCTTCTCCGGTTCGCCCCCGCTTCTTCACCAACGGTTCTGGAAATCTCGCCTCTCTCTCTGTAATTTCTTCTCCACACAGACGCACTAATATTTTCACTTGTCGATTCTTCCCGATTCGCTTCTCCTCTGCCTCGCGTCGGTGAGGAATTTTCGACGTTGCTCCGTTCTCCCTCACGCCAGTCGCTCTCGATCTGTCGACGCCAGTTGCTCTTGCTTCTTCTCCTCGTACAATCGACCACGAATAACGAAGCGTACTGGAACGATGATGATGATCGAAGCGTACCGTCGGTGGGTGGTGAAGAAAATGAAGACGATGACGGTCCGTGGATGAAGATAGTGGGTCGACGGAGTTTTGGGTTACGAGAGTGGTTGGTAGGTCGTCGGTAAGGAGATGCGAAGGTGGTCGGAATGATAATACTGTCGGTTTGGAGATGAAACAGGGGCGGTGCAGTGGTGGTGAGTTGCGATGGTGTATGGCGATGATGAAGCAATGGTGTCGGGTGTGAAAATGGCGATGGGTGTTTGGAGATGGAGGGATGTGGTGACGGTGTGAATGGGCGTGATGGGGTGATGGTGAGATGACGGTGAATCGATGAATCGATGGTTTGATGCGTCGGTGATGTTGGATGGCGAGGATGATATGCGGGCGTGAGGTGTAGTACGGTGATGAAGTCGAGGGCGATGGTGATGAGGTTTGTGCGAGAGTGATGGTATGAGGTGTGAATGGTGAATGGGGTGTTGCGGTGAAATGGTAGATGACGATGGGGATGAATGGAAATGGCCGGTGAAGATGGTGCGTGTGTACCAGGCGATGGCGGTGTGGTGTAGTCGATGGAGGTGAATGATGAAACGGTGGTTGTGGGCTTCGAATGGTGGTGTGGTGATAGATGGTGGTGATGGCGTGAGGATGTGGTTCTGGTGGTGGTGAATGATGCGTGAGTGTCGATGGAATGAATGCGGGTGATGGAATGAAGATGGTGGTGTGGTGTCGAGATGGGATGGTGTGGCGTCGGTGGTGAAGGAGAGGCCAGAGCCTCGTCGGAGGGTGTGTGTGGGTCTGGTGAGTGTATCCGGTGGATGGCAGTGGTGAAAGTGAGATGGTGATACGGATGAGAAGTGTGGTCCAGATGCGAGTGCGGGTGAGAGTCCGTGGATGAAGATGGAGGTGGTTGCGGTGGTGTTGAAGATGAATGGAGGCGTGAGGTCGATGGTGAAGAAGGCGGGTGAGATGGGGGTGAGGCGAATGGTGTGGAGCGGTGCGGTCGTGGTCGATGTCGATGGAGTGAATGTCCTTAAAATGAAGCTGCTCCCTCTCTCTTTTCCAGTAACGACAAATCTCCATAGCATGGGTTTATCATATTGTATTTCTCATAGAGTAGTGTCTGCGCCTCCTAGTTTGTCGGCCTAGAAGATATCAACAATTCCCACGCATGGTTATGCATATATATACAATTTTACATTGCTGTATAATTTGCCTTGTTCCACCCGAGTTATGCATATATATATAAATGTATGAATTTTCCTGCATGAGACAAATAGAATATATAAGCTCTCATCTAAATACAAATTATAGAAAAAGCATATGATAAGTGTAAAATATGACATGTATTGTTACAAAAATAGGAAGAATTAAAGTCCTAAGAATAGATATATTTTACGCTTATCAGCGGATAAAGCCCTTGTCGAGTAGGTCTCTCAGCTGCTCCCTGAGCTCTGTCATCTCTGCTGGAGCCATACGATAAGGTGCTTTCGCAATGGGTCCAGTGCCCGGAACTAAGTCAATCTCAAACTCAACCTCTCGTGCTGGCGGCATGCCCGGCAGTTCCTTAGGAAATACATCAGGAAACTCCGACACTACCGGCACATCAGAACTAATTTCTGGGTCTCTCTCTATGTGCTGGACATAGCAGAGGTATACATCACCCCTCGTCGTAACTCACGATACATGGCCATGGCGGTGATGATCTGAGTCGAAGGCTCCCTGGGCCTCTGGCGGTATGATATGGTAACCCCAGATGGACTCCGAAGAAGCAGTCGATGCTCGGAACATAGGATTCTGCCCTTGTACCGCTCCAACCAGTTCATCCCGACAATCACATCAAATCCAAGTCTGTCGAACTCTATCAAGTCGATCGGAAACTCTTCACCTCTGATTCTTACAACAGCATCTCGGTGGTAGCGGGTACACCTGATCCGCTCTTTCGATGGGAGAGTGACCAAGAAGTCTGGCATCTCATCACCATCTAACCCCAGCCTCTTCGCAAAAGACAGCGAAATAAATGTGTGTGAGGCTCCAGAGTCGAACAAGATCGAAGCGTCCACGCCATTGACTGGAAAGGTACCGGTGAGGATTGTGCCGCTCTTGCCGGCTTCTGCCTCATTGCAGACACTCAATGTACCTCCCGTTCCGAGTGCACAGCCTAATTCATTGGCAAACTAATAAGTACTGGGTAACAACACGGTTGATACACTTCAATAACTCCACTTTATTCATTAACACCTTCTCTTTACAACATGTTGGTTTACATGGTTGATATAACTTAACACCTACGTAACTTCCTTAACATATACTGGCTTAACACATTACAGAATTATACAAGGCTTTAAAACTGTCTGAAGGTCAAATTCAAACGTCCGAGTTTCATGTGTGTGGCATTGATCACTGCCGACGGTGCGGTATTCAGTTTGATCTTCCTGATGCCATGGTATAGCATCCTTGACTGCCCACCCATGACTAACCACATCTCCTGACTTTAGTATTAACTTCCTTGCGAGATCAGCACGCTTCTGCTCGCCATACACAAACACTGCGGTATCACCAATGGACCAAGACACCACGGGTACTCCCTTACTTAGAGACTCGGGTGACTCGTCCTTATCTTGGTGTAACCCTAATCGTCCACCTTTCTGGTAGAAGTTCACAATACACAAATCTGTTTTCACATCTGGAATTGAATCCGTTTCAACTTGTTGAGCAATTCCCACGGCGTGATTAACGACCGCACGGAACTCCTCAGGTATACTTGGTACTTTTGCTCCATCTTCAGCTCGCACTTCTTGATATGACTGGGTGTAAGGGTTCTAGTCCTTACCCATGCACATCATCTTCAATTGCATTCTTGATCCGTTCGGGTATTCGGGTGTGTAGAAACCTCCAGGTTTAGCTCCAAGTTCGTCGCATCGTCTAATGACATGGATTTGTGCTTCCGGTGTCAGGTATCCATTTAAGAGTATCATACCTGGCTGGATAACCTGACATTGCTCCATTGGAAAGTCGGTGATGTTGATGGTGGTTTCTTCAGGGTTTGGTGTGGGTGGGATTGGATAACATATATTGAAGGTTCCTTTAAGTTTAGAATTATCTAATTAGGTGTCTTTCACACTATACTTTAACTCCTTACTTACATGATAATATACTTGGACTCATTAATACACACATGCATGAAATGCGGTATGCAATCACTTATTACATTCAACAGTTTAGGCGGTACCTGGTCTAGAAGAGGGCCCTGGCGCCTCAGACCGGTCCACCACATTCAGGGTGGCCTTGCTAGGTCCTAACCCTTCCCCTTCTGGGAATCAGTGTGCCTCTGATCTGTGGGTGGCTGGTTAGCCGTCTTCGGGCCATCAATAGCTGCTGTGGCCTTACCCTTCCACTGCCCTCTGGGCTTGTTGACTCTGCTGTTGGGGGTTCCGGTAACACTCGTGGTCACGGTGACCCCATCTCACAGTAACGACACTGCACCACATTCCCTTGCAGTCCTTGCCGGGGTGGTCTCCATTGCACCACTTACAGTAGTAGTGGCGCTCCGGTCCCGAGCCCGTGCTAGCTGCTATAACAATACACCATCAATACTTGTCTCACAAACTTATCAACATACACTTCAACTTATCACACAAGATTAAATAATTACCCTTAGGTGGGTAAGAGCGTAGGGGTTTCGCCGCATAAGCATATGTGAGCTTCAGTGGCTCCTCAGCTGTGGTGGTTTGGGCTTGGCCCTTGTAACCCTGGTGCTGACTCTTCTGGGGCTGGGGATAAGGTTTCTTTCTTCTTCTTTCCTCCCCCGTACCCCTGCGGACTCTGGCCCTCGCTCGTGGCCTTGCGCTTGTGCGCATTCTCCTCGTCCCTCAGACGGACGGTGATTTCCACCTTAGCAGCGGCATGATAGCACTCCTGAATTTAGGATGTCAGTCATGCCCCGCAATACATACTCACAAACTCACATTAATACTCACTTGTAGACTACACATATTCACATCACTCTTATTTAAATTACCTGCAAGGTAGTATACTCAGCTGGCCCCATCCCATAGCGAAGACGGTGGCTGAGACCGTTGTAAAAACCGGTTTACCAGCACCCGGTTCGAGTATCCCAGGTCCGGTAACAGGTGGATAAGGCGGTGAATGCAGTGTAGTACTCATCAACCGACACCTTGTCCCCCTGCCTCAGACTATCCAGCTCCAGGCGCTTGGCCTCTTGAACGTGCAAGGGTAGTATTTGGCTCGCAGCAGGCCGTGTACTCCCTCCATCCAAACTGAGGATCCGCCATCCGGTCCTCTCTCACAAGTTCCACCAGTTCTGTGCCGAACCCTTCAGGTAGTAAGCGGCAAGACGGACCTTAGCCTCTGCAGGTACAGCCAAGGTCTCGTAGGCGGTCTCCAACTCGGAGATGTACGCCTCCAGCTTACGTGGGTCGGTCTCCCCATGAAATGAAGGGGGTCTCAAGTCTGCCAATGCCTTGACCCAGTTGGTCTCTCGTGGCGGTGGCTGGGGGGTGGTGGTTGAACTCCGGGCATCTGCCCCTGCTGTATCGCAGCTACAAGCTGGGGTACCATCTGGGCTACAGCGGCTGCTACAGCCTCAGCCATAACCTGAGCCGTAGTGTTCTCGCCCTGGTCACCCACGTTACCAGTACCGCTTCCGCGGCCTCTACCTCGCGGTCTACCTGCCATCTGAATTCACATGACTATTCATTAGCAATATGCTTGCACACTTTCGGTCCAACGGTTGTAACGCTTCCCGACAATAAGGTATCTCCACACTTAGTTAATGGTAACCTTTCCATAATGTTCACTGAAGTAACTGTAGTTAGGTTTCCTAACTCGGTATATTCCTAAGCTCGGTATTCTAGTCATCAGAGCGATACTTCGCTCTGATACCACTTTTTGTAAACACCCCTACTACGCACATAACACTAAATGAAATCGCAGCGGGAAATAAAATAACTAAACAGTCACTAACGCTTCGGTGCTACAACGCCGTCAACCACCCACGTGGTTGACAAGGCAGAATAAATACAAGTGTACCGGTCTGATGATCAGACTCCCGAGCATAAAAATAAACCATAAATACATCATATACAATACCGAGTGTTTACATATCCTTCACTGTATCCACATCGCTGTTAACTGTCACAACCAAATATACATCACGCCACGGGAGCACAGGCGCATCCGGGCCAACATCCAAAAGTATTCAAAAATAAACCACATCCTAGGATCTAGAGCCACTCCGCTTCTTCGATCCTCATCCTGCAGTATAAGAAATATGGATCCCCGAGGGGGTCAGCAACCCTTGGCTGGTAGGGTTAACGTGCAGCCCATCGGCTACCGGGATACGCGCAACTAATTGTCATGATAACATGGCATTCATTTATATACATAACATAACGTAACATGTGGCATAGCAACAATAGTGCACAGCACAACATCACATACACAGTGGATCTTCGTTCCACAATAACAAACCACAAGGGTCAAATAACGCAAGAGCCTAGAGAATGATTCACCCTCATGTTAAGCTCGTTACACACACTCATTACCGTTCTGTTAGTCGAACGAGTAACTTAAGTCACAGATGGTTCGGATTTAGTGACCCGAACACACCACACAAAACACATGTTCCCACTAAACCCGATCATAAGTCAGAATAGGTAAGCTTTGGAGGAAGCTAGCGGGAGATCGAACGCCAAATTAAGGGGAACAATCTTAACAACATAAGAGTCGAATCTGATTCAGATATCTACTCTTAACTTACATGCATGACCGGACAACCGGATTCTCACTTCCCAGTTAACACTTGTTAGAAGTTCATGGTGGAACTTAACAACCAATACACAATAAGTGGTAAGTCTGTTAGACACACACAAGGGAAATGAGTCACATCATAACATCACAATTATATGAACAACTGTAAACTCATTACATGTTTAGATCTTATAACGTCATAAACACACAGAAAAACATACAACACACAAGCCGGTGTAAACCGGTAGACAACAGACTGCAAGAAAACCATACCTTGGTCCTTGCCTGATTTGTTTCCACCGTAGGTCACTCCTATACATGATTCAAGAATGTCGGTTAATTAACTTACTTAACCTCCAAATTTACTAAGTATTTAACATGATTATTTGACATGTTTAAATGTCTAACTTACCCTAGGTTACCTTCATTATTCACCTAGGGTTAAACTACATAAGTCACATTCTTTTCTGTTTTTTTTTTTAAGTTTTGGTATGTCCGACCCCACCGTCCGACCCACAACTGGGTCGGACCCTTCCAGTGGTTTTCGGGTCTGAAGAACCTTACCTTGTCCGACCATGTCCGACCCAACCTTCTGGGTCGGACCATTCCAGAGACATGTCCGACCCACGTCCGACTCACTCGACTGGGTCGGACCATTACAGAGAATTTCATCGACCTCAGAACATGCATGTCCGACACCATGTCCGACCCACCCTTCTGGGTCGGACCATTACATAACATTTTACCGCCTTACAAACATGCCCGTCCGACCCACGTCCGACTCACTCGACTGGGTCGGACCATTCCAGAACATTTTCCCTCCTTTGAAATATGACCGTCCGACCCATGTCCGACCCACCCTTCTGGGTCGGACCATTCCAGAACAATTTCCTGACGTCTAACAGAGGCTGTCCGACCCAAACTTGGGTCGGACCCTGGGTCGGACGTCCTCTAAACTTACCCAAACTGTGTCAAATCTTCACCAAACTTCTCCTAAAGCCTCTTAATGCTTCCTAACAACATTTGGTACCCTTATATCCACATACAACATCCATGAAACTCATTTTCTAATTCCTTAAGCCTTTACTTATCCTTGTAAAATTCACTTAACACTTATGTTATTTCCTCCTTAGTTTTCCCAATGGTATTTCATACCTATGATAACTACTATCCCAAATGCTTTCTCCTCATTTTAACTCATCTCCCAAGCATCATTTCTCACAACTAACTCCTTATGTCATTCTTGAAATCTTTTTCAAATTCACACTTTCTCCTTATTTACCATAGTTTGCCTAAGTCTTTACCTAAGTCCAAAATGACTTTGGTACATACTAAAACCTCAAGCTCATGCCTAAGTCCTTGTTCCACTCTAGAACACTTAAGACATTTATCTTCTCTTATAAAACCCTAGTCATTTCCTAACACTCTAATTCACCAACCTCATGTAAACACTTAGAACTTCTTGCTTCTTACTTAAATTTCGACATAGGTTCTCCTAGAACATTATAAACCAAAACATATTGTTTTCACCAAACAAACAACCAAGAACACTAAAAATCCATCAAGCACTTTATATACACAAACTTCACTCATATAGCACCACATCACAATATAGTGCATAATTTAGATTGCATGGCACTGAGGCCCTTAAATGACATGGCTCTTAGGCCCTTAAGATGCATAAATCATAAACGCTGAATTTCCACAATATATTTGCCTTTGACCTGCAAATACCACTCAACAACACATATGCCTTTTACTAAGCTCTTGAGAACACTTTACTAAGTCATTCCCATTTGCTCTTTAGGTAGTTTTAACAAGCATTATAAGCTCATTTCTCCTAGGCAATTAAACAACATTAGGTTAGTAGTTTACCTCTTTTCCAAACAACTTCTTTCTGTTTCCTTTAAAAAACCGGTAAGGTATTTGATTCTTTGTCAGTTCTAAACAATATACAAACATAATAAGAGTATTCAAGCTATAAGCTTCATCTCATTGTAAACCCTAATTTTACATTGATTCAAAAACATAAATGTAGTTGTTTTACCTTGATCTTTGAAGAGAGTTTGAATATCTAACAGGAGGACTCCACCTAGTCCATGAAGAGTTGGAATGAAGCTAGAACAAAGTCACACACAAAGAGCTCCTTCAATAGGTATTTCGGTCACAAACAAAACATGAAGGAAATGAAGTTTTTATTTGAGATTCCTTACCTAGAAGTAGCAAAGGAGAGTAACAATATGTAAAAATACAAGCTCAAGCTCCTTCAATGGTGGAACTCCATGGCACCGAAATGGTGGTCTTGGAATTTTAAGAAGATAGAAATGAAGAGCTTGATGAGAGAAAGAGATTGGTGGTGTTTGTTTTTGATTTGGACAAGTGAGCTAGATTTACAAGAGGTCAAGATGGAGATGGTGGTGTGTACTATTGCAAACCGTGAGAGAATGAAGAAGAGAGGTTGAAGATGGTGTTTGGAACCGTGGGAAATGAAGGAAAGAAATGAGAGAATGAGATAGAATTGCTTTTGAAGATATTTATACTTTATAAAGTAAAAAGGTACTTAAGTAGTCTCCTTTATTTTCTTAACAAGCTAACAAGGGTGGTGTGTCACCAACCTTAAAAACCGGCCCCCAATAGTAGTATGAGGGTATTATAGTCTTTATTTGTCAATTTAATTACTTATACAACATATGTTACAAAATAGCTTATAAAAATCACTATTCATGAAAACAAGGCACATAGAAGTGAAATTTTTGATTTCCCATTGATGTAGACATCCAAATGTGATATTATATAGTACACATATATATTAAGAGTAATGATGGACATCTAGCCACTCAAAACTCATTTACAAGACAATTTTTCAAAAATGTGCTTAAGACTCCTTAAAGCACATTTTGTGTTTAAACTTGTTTTCAAGCTTGGTTTTCTTTGGTAATTGGTTTAATATGTTCATTAGCATATAATTACGATCTTGGTAAGTTCATTAGGTCTTAACCAAGCTTACCCCAAGCTTAGAGCACATTTTGGCCTTTATTGACCTTAAAGCACATCTTGTGTTTTCTTTTGTTTAAATTTGTTTACTAATGTTTCTAAGACTCTTTTTAGTCTTAATATACTATATTTAAGTGTTTAAACAATATATTAAGGTTTGGGGTATTTCACCTCCGCACTCCCGCACTCCTTAAATTCCTCACGCGTGTTCCAGACTGTCTTCTTCCTCCTCCTTTCTTCTATAAAACCCACGCTCCTTCAATCTTCTTCTTCAATCCCTTCCTAAAATCCAAAGTTCATCGAAGTTCATCAAAGCTCAGCAACGTTCATCGACACTCACTCTCCCTCCATCCATACTCCATTCTTCATCCTTTTCCATCACCAAATTAGCCTTACGCTGTTATTTTCTAGAAAACCAACGAAGAAGACGATTGCCCATTTGTTCGTTCTTCTTCGTTCTGTCTGTCTATCTTATTTGTTATGTTTGTTTTTATAATTATGTGTGATTAATAAACTTAGCCTCCCGGGTTAGGAAGCGAGCTATTTATATATTGTGTTACTTTTGTACGTAAACTTTCCACTATATTTATCTTTGCAATTTTTTTGATTCATCCTTAATGCACTTTAATCTTTTGTACAATTATTAAGTGATATTTGTAGTCTCTTGTTGAAATGCGGTGCTAAGACAAGGTTCTAGACAAAGGAAGTCAAAACTGGTTAAAGACTAGAAGCGTGTCTCGCCTATAGGTTAATCTGTCTCCAACAGGAATTGGTAATAAAGCAATTAATTTATAATGACTTGGGCAAGGATTGCGGCTTGTTGTTTAAGTTAATCAGGGTTTATGTACAAGGACTGGTCAATGAACTAATTAAGATTCCTGAGTTTATTGTTAAAGTGGGAAAGTTTATATCAATATAATTAGATTAAAATAGGTAAGCAGAACAACCCAGGATGCTTCTTTCAAAACAAAAAGATTTACAATTTCTATTTCTATTCTGTTTTGATTAATTGTTTTTTATTACTGTTTTGTTTAGATTTTGTTTTCAATCGCATCTTTCCTAAAAAAATGATAAAATCTGTTTACTAGAAATCTCAGTCAATTTAGTACACTATCAGTTATCCACAGCGAGGTCCCCAAAAGTACGACAACCCCATAAATCCACTATTCCGCAAAACGATAGGTACACTGCCTAAGTTGTTGAAGTAGTTACATATTTCTCCAACAAATATGAACGATGAGACAAACAATGACGTTGATGAAAAACTCAACTACTACTCTTTATTAATAGAATGAAAACTCTTCACTTGATTTGTTCAACACTTTGAACAATCACACTCAAGACAAATGTCTTAATCTAAACTAATTTGATCTATGAAAACTTTTCTCACTTGCTCTAGGGTTGAACTCGCCGCTCTAACTTGATTAGCCAAAAAACGCAACCCCATATAACCTTCCTCTACACACACACATATATATATAGATCTAAGAGATAACTTAACAACCTAGAAAATCTCACTAGAATAATCATCTTTAGCTAAATTGTAGCTTTAAATGATTTATTCCCAAAAAGATATAATATTATTAATATTATATCTTAACAACACTATAATTACTCAGATTATCCTTGGGTAAATAGAACCACATCTAATACGGTAAGTTGTTGTGTCTTTGCACTAATGTCGCAATATCGAAAGAGGTATTCTTGTAGTATAGAGTGGACAGTTTGCCACATCAAAAATTATAAGTATATAGGACACATACATTTACACATATCACATTAAACAAAGTAAGACAAGAGTTATGAACTGAGGATTAAATTGTCATTGGCACAACCCACTAATAGAGGCCTGTACTGTCGGGCACATTTATCCGTTGTCACAGTCCAATGAACGAAATACAAGCCAACACGTCCTAAGTACACGTTTGTTAGTGAAAAGAAAGGGTTTTTTGCTTGTGAAAATAGATCGATGGAGGAGCTTTGGAATGTGGAAAAACGTGAAATATCATAACTACAATAATGGGTTAAACCTTTCGGTCAAAATCAACCTATTTATAGTGGGCTGAGATGACTTTTTCAACCCGTTTTAAGATAGTGTTCGGTTGCAGCATATATGTTGTGACATGTGTTACTTTGGCCTTATTTTTTTGTTTTGCTGTGTGGTTGAAAATGGCATACATGCCCGCAGCATACGCCGCTCTTTTTCTTTATGCGCCTTCACTTCCGCTTCTCTTCTTCCCTTCACAATTACTGTGACTTTTGATTAAAAAAAGCTACTATCTTATGACATTTGTTACAACTTACAAGTTACTTATTTGTTACAAATTACACAATGCTTCAAATAACTTATAAAAACTGGGTTGCTATTTGCAGTACAAAATTACTAATAACCGCAGTATAAACTTTTTTAAATCATATTAACGTTGTAAACATGATATAACATAGTGTTGTAATTTTTTTCTCGAAAATATCGTTTAGTCATCATAAACCATTAAAATAGTGAAAACAAAAATAAAAGACATAAACCTGTTATTAGTGGTTTTAAACGTAAAAATTTATGTTCACGTTATTAAACGTTATGTTTAACGTTACATCTAATGAAACTATAAACATTTTTTTACATTCGATACAAAAACCGGAATACGTAAAGTAGGAAGCAGTTAAAAACGTCAGTTTTCGATTAAAACGCTAGCACTATATAGTCGAATCCCCCTAAAAATCTCATTTCTCTCTTACTCACTCTCTCTCCTATCTCTCTCTCCCAACCTTCCTTCTGCTTGCCGGAGCCGCCGCCAAAGCCGCCACCGGAGCCGCCGCTGGAGCCGCCACCTGCCACCGTCGACCACCACCAGAAAAAAAAAATTCGGTGATTTTTTCAAAAAAACAAAATCCAACTGATAGATTCGGGTGTCCTGAGTATGAATCTGTTTTTAGTTTTATAAAATTAAACTTCAATTGAGCTAGATCTAGCATGTAAAATTCAGAACAAAGTTGGAAATTTTGAAAAAAAAATGTGTTGTTGAACTCGAGCCATGTTCTGGCTCGAGGTCGGTGTTTCCGAGCTGCTGGGCGGCTCTACCTTGGCATACCCGAGCGGTATTGCTGCTCGACATCTTCAGGTTTGAGCCCTGGTGTGGCTCAAACATTTTTTTTTTGATGTTTCGAGCTGCTGGGCAGTTCTACCCTGCCTGATGCGAGCCTCTATGCTGCTCTACTTGTACAAGTTCGAGCCCTATTATGGGTCGAACTTAATTTCTTTTTTGTTGTTGATGTTTCGAGCCCAAGGGCTACTCTACTCTGCTGATGCGAGCTTCTGTGTTGCTCTACTTGTACAGGTTCGAGCCCTGTTAAGGCTCGAACTTTTTTTGATGTATTGAGCCCGTGGGCGGGCTCTACCCAGCATGATGCGAGCCTCTGTGCTGCTCTACTTGTACAGTTCGAGCCCTGTTGTGGTTTGAACTTTTTTTTTTGTTTGATGTTTCGAGCCCGTGGCCGCTCGACCTGCCTCGAGCCCTGCGCCTGTGCTGCGCGACTTGTACAGGTTAAAGCCCTGTTGTGCCTCGAACTTTTTTTAAAAAAAAATTTTTTTTATGTTGAATTTTAATTTTCTGAACTATAACTGTTTGATATTCATATGTAGCAATGGACAGACTTAAAAAACAGTGAAACATGTATACTCAAAGAAGAAGAAAGACCGAGTTATGGAGCAGCCTATGACGGCCTCGTACCGTTGTGCACATGCTCCTGGTGAAGGGCGAGTAATCCTGCCCCCCGCATGGAAGCAGAGCACGTCACTCATCATTCTATCCGGGTCAATCTTTCAATTTCCGGCGTTTCAGATACCTGCACCACCAGGGGAAGCGGTGGATGACTCGGCGATGTACGATCATATACTGTAGAGACGCATGCTAGTGTTGTCATCATCTAGTTGTGGTTGGTATGTAGAACCGCTGCACAGCGCTAGCTTCAACATCTCAGACGAGGGAAGTCACCACATTTCTCCTTTGCAAGCTTAGATGTCAAATGGGGATAGTTTATCACGCCTACCACGCCCATCACACGCACGTGATGATGAGGACTTTGTGATGATCGAGTGTTCGTCATATGTTGATGAAGATGGTGGTGCTACTGATGATAATTAATCACCCGACGTGGAAGAGGAAGAGTATGATGAAGAAGATGTTGTCATTGATCAGGATTCAGGAGGATGACACTAACGAGGAAGCAGCGCTAAGGATGGTTGCAGTGATTCCTACTGCTTGGAAGTTGACAGAGGTGCCAGTTGCTGGCGATCCACTACTTACTAGTGTTATCACTAGCTTCGGGGGTCATGTAGAGCTTGAATTATGGTGCTCAACTCAAGTATGTTATCTATCTTCTCCTGTATTTGATATGTAAATCACATTACGTTTTGTAACTGATAAGCTATTGGTCATTATTTAAGATCGTGGGGTTTTAAGTTTCAAATCTCGTAGGTGGTGCTTACTAGCGGGCCAAAGGATAAAGTTTCTTACAAAAGAGCAAGGAACATGATTAAGTATTCTGGTCTAGAGCACATACAGGATATTACATTCCACAGAACAATGTCCCTCAGTGCCTTTGTGGAGAGGTGGCAGCCTGATACAACTCATTCATATGCCAATTGGTGAGATGACAATTGCCCTGCACGATGTGGGGATGATACTGCAATTCCCATCATTGGTCGTGCAGTGTAGGGGCAGTCGTGCGCCCTTGAGTTGAAGGATGTAATGGTTGAGTGTCTTGATTTTGGGGAGATGTTCAAACTATGACAGAGACACTATGGAATACCGGTGATGTATCCATTCGGGCTTGGTGCAGCACTGTAGATGGACATGAAGTCCAATGAAAGCAGGCGGTGGTTGGTTGTATCATTTGATCGGTACCACCATATTAGCTGGAAAATCGCATGGTCATCTAAGTCCACAGTTGTTTTGGTTACTAGCTCCCATGAGGTGTGCTATGAAGCTTAATAAATATGCATGGAGAGCTGGTACTCTTGCATGGTTATATCGCTAGCTCGGGATAGCCTCCCGTGCCGGCTCTAGTGGAATAGGTGGTTGTATGACATTGCTTGAGGTATGGGTGCTAATGTGCATCTAGTACCTGGCAACTCATTCAGTATTAATAATTATTTATGGATAATCGTTTTATTGTTTCTTTTATATGCACATTGCTGGATTTATGCGTACTTCCCCACTTTAAGACCAACGATTAGCCCAAACTGACGTGCTCAGGATGACAGACCTTGGGCTCTAAGATGGGTGAGATCTAACTCTTAGATTCATGATCATCGGGCACTACAAGGCTATCGTGAGCATCTATATGCTTTGACTGCTCTTAATGTAAGTGTTTTGTAGTTGTTAACACCATTGAACCATTATTATTACCCTATTCTATCTTTCGTTGTTGTTTACATTTTACTATCACACATTGTAGATTTATTGGTTGTCGTACGGTCGAGAAAATGTTTAACGTTCATGGTACAGGGGTACCCTACAGATTATGGGGGTGAATGAGCCATACTTGCCAGAGCATTGTCTACGCCAGTTTGGGTACGTTCAGTGTATCCCATTACATCCTATTAGACCAAACTCAAGGTTTAAAAAAAGAGGGGAAAAAAACTATACACCTGTGTATACCCCCCCCCCACCCCCACCCCCCCCCCATGTATAGTGTGGGACAGCACACCTAAAGTGTTGGTGCTAGGGTATGAACATACAAGGGCTCAATTCCATGCCGTATAAGGGATTGGCAAATTCTTGCACGGGTCTTTCCTGCCTTGTTGCCTCTAGGTACCCAATTTTCTCATGGAGTTCGTTTGTTGCTGCCACATGTCGAGCCTCCATGGCCTCCATGGCAGCTTGATGTTTCTGTACCAAGCTAGCTATTTGGTCCTGCCCCCTACCGGAGCTCCGGTGGTCCCACTTTGAGAGCCATCTCCATCAGCTTTCACCACCAGTACCTCACTCCCGTTCTCCATGCTAGTTAGCAATGTCCATGTTCTGTACTGTTTTTTGTGCCTGGATTACGTCCTTATGTTTCAGGTAAAGGCTTTCATGCTCCTCAACGGAAGCACCACCCCAAATCCCCCTTCTGGTTGTTGGTTTTCTTGAGGGATATCATTATGAGCCTCGCTCGACATATCGGAATTGAAACAGAGGCGATTTCAATTGGGAGCGGCGAAGGAGTGGGAGTAGGCAATATGACTAAATGAAATCCCGAACTTAAATATGGTGAAAAGATTATTTTAATATGGTATTAAGGGGCCTAATAGTGCCTAAGTAATTTTGGTAAGGAAACAAATCCAAAAAAAATGAGAAAACGCTTAGAAAGCGGAAACACTAAAATAAGCGTTAAAATAACCATAGGAGGTACGAGACCTGGTTAGAGTATTATAGGATTCATAAGGCTTATTCATGCCTAATTAGTATACGGGAATGATTCCCGAAGAAACGGATCCAAATAATGTATTAAACGCTAATAGAGCTTTAGCGCACGTTTTTCGAGAAACTCGAAACCGTGATTTTAAGTGGTCAAACGAACCCGTAAAATTATAGTTCATTAAATAACTATAATTAAGCATTAACGGAAGCTAATAACCAATAAAATAAAAGAAATGAGAAAATTCCGGAAAACGGGCCCGGTTAGTGAACTGTTACCGAAACCGGGTAAAATAACGAGCGTTTCTGTAAAAGACGAGAACGCTCCAACTAGTAGTACAATAGGGGGCCGGTTTTAACAATTAATTCAGCCCCTCACACACACACCACACTAGTTAACTAATGAAATAAAACAAAAAGCATAAAGTAAAAAAGTAAAAAGCAACTTATACTACCTTTCCTTCTCTCTCCTCCCATTCCTTCTTTCCTACGTGAGCACTCCCCCTCCTGAACCCTCTCTTCTTCCTCCTCTGGTGGCTACCGATTTTTGAGCTCTCCAACCCAGCTCCATGGCAACTCCACCTCTACCTCATACTCAAGCCTATTAAAGCTCCAAATGAAAAAAAAGTAATATTCTTGCTCCTCTCTTCAAGCTCTACATTTCTATCTTTTCAAAATCCGAAAATGAGCAACTTCACCTCCATGGGTGTTCCCCATTGTTTGAAGAGCAAAGCACACCATTATGGAGCTTGGAGTCTCCTCTTTCCAACAAGGTAAAAATCTCCATAAAAGATTCAAGTTTTCTCCACCTTCCTTTGGTAGCCGATTTTTGGCCCTTTGTAATGCCTTATTTTCTCTCTCTTTGAGCATCAATTTCACCTAGCAATGGTGGTGGATCCTTCTTGAACCAAGGGCCAAAACCCCTCCTAAAACACTCCAAAGGTAAACCCTAGAAATCTTGTTTTGAACATCTCAATGAGTTAGTATAAATCTAAGAGTTAGTTTATTAATTATACTCGTCTTTGTGTGCTTGGGTGATGGGAATGGAGTTTGGCAACTCCATTCCCCACAAAACCGATTTGGACAAGAAAGAGAGGAAGAGGAGAAATGGAAAAGAAATGAAGGAATCAAAAGCTCAAGGTAAGAGCTCCTTCTTAATGCTTAATTTAATGCATTAGTGTAATGGGAATGGGTAAACAAATAAAAATACCCAAACTATTGTACTAGTATTGTAGTTGTGGATGTTTGAGTATTTGTAAGCAAAAATGTGGATTGAAGGCCTTAGAGCCAAGTAATTGGGTATGTGTATTGTATGTCGTTTGAGAATGTTTGGTAAAATTAATGTAAATTATGATTTCTTGTTGCTGATAGGACCCTTGTATGGGTGTGGCTAGTTTAGGAATGAAATTGATGAGGATTGATGAAGTTGAGGATGTAAGATTTATGGGGAGGTTATGGCAAAATTTTAGTAGAAAATAAGCATTTTTGGATGACTTGGTGAATGGGAGAACCAAGGTGTGTATTGGGTTGAGTAGGGATGTTTAGTAACCATGGAATGGTAGTTGTAGGATGAGAATAAAAGGGTGTAAAATCTGTAGCAAATAGCATGTGAAATGCATTGGAAAAACAAGAGGAAGAGTTAGTGCTTGTAACCTTGAAGATGGAGATTTAACTTGGGTATAGGTAGTGCATATGTCTAGAAATGAATTGGTATGGTAAAATGAAGTTAGGAAAAGATGCAAAGTGCAAAGGGGAAGTGTAGAAATGCACAAGTGTGCAAGTTGTAGAAATGAGAATGGAAATTTGTAGAAAATGGGCAAGAAGTTGAGTATGGATTGGACCAAGGATTTGAGGTGGTTTAAGGAGTGTTTTGAGGTGTTTAATTATGTAGGAAACTTGTGGAAAGTTTATGGAATGATTAGGGGTGGATTAAGGGATGATTTGGGGTTGAAAAATGACCTTAATAGTAGTTTTTAGTAGGGTCCGGGACCTAGTCCTTGTATAAGGTCCCGGACCGCATCAAAAAAAGGCCCGAGAGTGAATGCAGGAATTGGTCCGGGACATAAGTCCAGGACCAAGTCCAGGACCAGGTATAAAAATGTGCCGAAAGTACACAGAAGTATTGGTCCGGGATTTAGGGTCCGGACCAAGTCCCGGACCACCCCAAAAATGCCCAGAAAGTGTTTTAAGTGTTTAGAAGGGGATGGGGGATTGATTGGTATTGGTTTTAGGAGTTGTTAAGGCCTTGTTTGGTGATATTTAAAGGCTCTAAGAAGTGTAAACAAGTGTAGGAAGTGAGAGAGAGAAGTAAGGACGTAATCCGACATGGGTTAAACTAAGTATACTGGGACAACGGGGTAAGTACGGGAGTAGTAACTGTTGATGTACCGTATGAGTATAGCATTAATAACAATGTTTGAAACATTACCAGTGGAACAAGTGTGAACCAAGGAACAAGGGAACACATGGTAAAGCTAACTCCGGTGAAAGGTATGATTTTCTCATGCCCCGTATGCTAACCGAGTTACATTGATTTGTGTGCTGTATGCCGGCTAATCAAGACTAAAGCATGAAAACGGTTATTGCCTTTCATTGTATGTCTTGTTGTATGTTGTATGAGCTAACCCTTCTTGATTGATTGTGTAGCTTCACTTAGTGCGTAGACCGACTCATAGATGAGTCTTGTTGTGTAGTGACTCGTAGTAAGAGTCATGTTGTGAACTAATGGAACCGTAGCAACGCACTAAACTAACGAATCAATAAACGATAACGCAAACCAATGAACTCACAAGAATGTGAGAGAGGGTACGGGAGTAATAACCTTCCGAAAACGGTAGGAGAACCGAAATGAATGATCCACAAACAACAGTTAGTGGTAGTATGTAAGTAGCCTCTATTAGAGGAATTAATCTTGGTGCAAGACATGAACCATGAGAGTAGTAAAGAATGAAGAGGGATCTCCAAACCCCTTAGCAATTAGTCAACCCATTATGAGAGGACCCGACAGATGTAAGTAATGTCCCGAACATGAGAGTATTCAATACGTTGGGGAAACCCTTAAATCTGAGGATACTAGACGGTGGTAATTCCCTAAGCTAGTGGAGGTTATCAAGAGAGATACTTCTAGGCTAATCCATGAGATTGTAAATTACTCTGAGAGAAGAGTGTTGGGAATTTTAGTAGTCCGGTAAAAACGGACATTTGAGTATTTGAGGAGCTAAGCGTATAGCCCTCGTATTGTAGGTCCGGTGGCGGGTCTTATGTATGACTCCGCCCAGAGGCCAAAGTGATGAGTATTGCGTATGTATGAGTAAAGTAATGAGTACTGAGTAAGAAGTGAGTATGAGTATGTAATGAGTACCGAGTATTGAGTATGTATGAGTAAGTATTGAGTATTGAGTACGTATGAGTAAGTATGGAGTATTGAGTAGTGAGTATGCACAAGTATAGTAACGAGTGCGTAGTAAGGATCATGTGTGAGTAAGGTATTGAACATGGAGTGATGAGTATGCAAGAGTAAGGAGTGAGTATGAGTAGAGTAGCGAATATTGAACACAGTACGAACAGAGTAGTGAGTAACGCAACGAAAGAGTAATGAATAAATAAAATACAAACGGTTGACTATCAAATTATCTTCCTTGGTAAGTAGTGAACCTTGTATATGTATGTAGGCATTGTTGATTGTATTGTTGTAGCATGAGTATGTATGTATGCATGTAAAATGAACTCCATGTATATCCGACCCAAAGTAGTCGGCGTACCGCGGTTAGCACGCGGTATATGCGAAATTCATATTCAGCGTAAGCTGACCCCTAGGGGGAACGTTTTTAGTTTGCAGGTACTCGAAGCTGACCACCGTTCGAGAGAGTAGGACAGGGACTGCTATGTAAGCATGGGTAGTCGTATAATTGGGTTTGTATTTGTAATGTATTGTGAAATGGGAAGTTCCAAACTGTATCGGTAATTTAAGGATTGTAGTAGACTCGGTATAGTATTGTATTGGAGTTGTATTTGAATTATGGTTGAGTATGCAAGGGAAAGTAATGTATTGTGTAGAGTACTCGGTATGTTCAATTCATCAGACCGATAGTATGTAGTATTGTAACTCGCCTTGTTAGTCATGTGGGTAACTAACGGCATTGTACACCCGCCGTTGTGTATGGAGTATCCGCTGCGAAGGTAAGTATTGTACAGTAATGACGGTATTAGCGGTAGGGGTGTTACAAAAGGTGGTATCAGAGCGAAGTATTGCTCTGATGGATGAAATACCGAGTTTAGGTAAATACCGAGTTAGGAATTAGAGACTTAGGGCTAAGGGTTAAGTGTTAGCGTGTGAGGTACGCTAGTTAGGAACTTCCGCGTGAACCGGAGACCTACAACAACCATACCCCGCCCTCCGTAACCCACGGTATTAAGTTGGGAGAAGAACGCTAGAGAGATGGAAAGACCTTTCACACTCGAGTAAAACCCGATTGGCAGTTGTAAAAAAACCTTATTAGAAAAAGAACCTGTCATACGGTTGGTTCGAGAATTGGAAGTCCGAGGACGGTTCCCATTGAATGACAATGACCGCACTTAATGGCGGAGAAATGAAGATCCTAAACACAAGGATAATGGAATTTATGGCACCATGGGGCGACATGCTTTGCAGTCGCGAGAACCATGAGTAGCCAGCAAGGAGAGAAGCACAATCGCGCAATGAATCAAGGAAGGTAGAGTAACGAACCCGAGACAAGAGAGTCTACGTACGGTAATACTTGATAATACCAACAACGGTATACAAACCGACTAAGGAACTAGTCGAGGTTGGATTAATACCAAACCTACAAGCTAAGAGGCTATAATAACCGAACAAACATGGTTTAGATAACTATGAAAGTATTAATAGAACGTACACCTATAGGACTACGACGTGGTTCCTAAGGATAAGTCAAGCCACGAAAACCACAGTGAAGATGGGAGACACCTCAATTGACGACAATCATGTCAAGTATACTGAGAAGCGACTCAGGAGATTGATCACTAAGATCAAAAGATCAAATGAAGACCTAATAAAACCACCAATTATGGATGGAAACGATACCGTAACTGGTATACGTTAACTGAAAAACAACCTACCCGCGCACTTGCCCAGGGCAAGTGCAGCAACTACAAGACGGTTAGAAGACTTTTAACAACCCGCAATTACTTGCTAAAGTACCGCTATGACGAATGGGGCAAATATAGGATCACTAATCCTAAGAGATTGAAACCATGAAACCTTGGAAAGGCCTAACGGCCCGACCATTGTGTTAAGAACATACCAGTCAGCGAGAAGCTAGACTTGGTCAAGACCTCAGACATGGCAACGCCATGAAGAATTACTTTTCACACCGAACCGTTACTTCGAAACCCAACTTTTCTTTCAAAAACCACAAACCCTTCTTGTAAACCTTGGATTTTTAAAACCAAACTAACAGAATTACGGTGAGTATCAAAGAATGATACAAGAGGAGTTGACAATGGAATACTTCACCTAGGCGTGTGACGAACACTACTAGTGTACCCAAATACGGGATGTGGGACGACCGCACTCCGAAGGAGCTTGTGGGCCTGACAAATAGTTAGGCAAGTGGTAACGTGCCAACAAGGTACCCCACGTATGTATACATGTAGTGTACGAAACACGGGAAGTAGTCAACTCCGTTCTACGGACCATAGATAAATTCAAAACAGAACAGTTGGATACCTCAAACGAGCAAGGAAAACTCGGATAAGCTTACAAGCTAAGGAGTCAAGAACTCACTCAGGAGAGTGATTAAGAGTTAAAAGTGCAAGAAGCACTAACAACTGAATAAAGACATTGGATATGTCTTGAAGATATTGAAGTAAAGTATGATAACTAGAAGGAATACATAGTTTAAACACTGTAAGGCAAACGCCTAACATTAACACATAAGTGTTCAACGAACGGGATGGAGTTCCAGGACAACTACCACAAACACACAGGGTGATCATATAAGGTACCGAGAAATACCATTCATCACCGAAGGGAATATCAAACCCGTTATAACATAAGGAAAAACACCAATGGTCTACCCTAAGAACGGGAGACGTTATAACCCTTAACGGGACAACTCAGATCCAGAACCGCAAGGTAGGATAACAAACTGAACATACTCATAAACGTCAGCCAGATGCTACCGTATAATCAGTACTACCCAAGAGCGATCCATAGGGGTATCAAGTCAACACAGTTGAACGAGATGTCGTGGTAAGAACACCAAATCCGAACGAACATCCGGTTAGAATACCAAAGGGATCCCACTTGATAGGGGATACCCCAAATTAATAAATGGTATCGATCAATACCAAGATACAAAAGGGTCTCCAACAAACGGAAGCGTGATGCGACGATCTTAAGGAGAAGTAACCACTTGGAAACGACCTATGATGAGCAGAGCTCTAGGCAATATGGCTAGTAGGCCACGAAACTATTACCACACATAACCCAACGGTTGCAAAACCAATGTGAACCATATGGATGGTGGTCAAGGACGACACCGATAAAAGGGTAGAAACCAATGAATGAGGATGCCCCTCATAAATGTGAGACCGCAAGAGCGGTGAACACATGGATCCCAAGAGGGGGATACCATCAGTAGATGTCTAAAAAATATATTCCTTTCAGAACTACCAACGTAGTGAAGCTTGAGCATACAAATACTGTCAAGCAATATAAAATAAGCAACAACAATCGTTGACAACCAAGGGGTAATCGGTTCAGAAGGAACATAATCATGGTATAAATGGTGGAAATGCATGAGCTGAAGCTAGCAACAGCGGATGCCATGTAAACCAATAATGTAGAATCAGTAAGAACATGGTGCGCATCAGGCGACCAATGTATGTGAATAATCACCCAATGCTATGGAGTATTAACAGGAGGTGGTGGACAGACCGGGCAACAAGCTAGGGGTCCACACCAAATGGTGAAGCACCTCATAAAGGAAGTAATGTTCATTACTATTGCGATCACATAAGAGATTTACTGCCAAGAGTTTACACCTCTGCACTCTGTAGGACTGAGTGTTTGGTATTGCACTTGTGCAGTTATGATCGAGTGGGATAGATAGGAATATGGGAAATGTAAATTGTGGAAAATTTTCCCTTCACCAATGTACATGGCATAAGCCAGTTAAGCAAAAGCTTAGAAACAAACCGCGCAGCCCAAGGCTAAAGAAGCACGAAGAGTGTGAAAACACACTAATAATCACAAGATGTGAATTCCATGGGAATAAAAAGTGAAAGGAGACTTAAGAAAGTCATAAGGACCGACGCATAGAAAAATGCAAGGTCACACAAGTAAAGGACAAGTACTGAACCAGAGAAACTGGCATAATTCAGAGTCCACTGATAACAGAGGAAGCACTACAACTAAGTAGTGGCTTAACCTCACCGACAATAAGTCGGAGGACCAAGTGAATGATCATTACAAAATAAACAGTATGCATATAGATTGCGAGAGAGCCGGTCATTAATCTAAAACTCATTGAGCTCACGCACGGTAAAAGAATACCACGCTTGATGGAATAAACCATAATTCCCACAATAAGAGGGATAAAAAGGTGATGTGTAACACATTAAGGATAACGAGAAGGGCGAATAACCCAAGTTATCAGGGTTTGTGCAGCAGAAGCTAGTGGACCCAGAATTCTAAATGGAATACACCTAGTGAATAAAAGGTTAATCATCAATGCCTTAAAGCCATTGGGCTAGAACCGAACCCGGTTAAGAGTTAAATAAACTCCGATGAAAATTCTTGATGCTGGGACTAACCGGTAATACGGTTAAGACCCATTGATCAAAGAACATTGTATAATAGACTGCATGGAAGCTGAACCACTCCATGACGGCTGAATGCCTTTGACCAATGTCCAATGTTGACACATGGTAGATTACGTGGGCGTAATCCCTTTTAAGGGGGGTAGAGCGAAAACCGGGAAATGTATGTTTTACGTGATAGGTGCGTAAACTACAATGCGCATAGCGCAAAAGAATTCATTTTAATGATTGATACTTATGTTACATAAACATTTGTATTCACTCATCGTGTAATTGTAGTAATTTGGGAAATAAGAATAGGAAAGGAGTAGAGAAAACTCCAGGGGAATGAGGACCCCGAGTGGTAATAGTATGAGGAATGAGTACGTATGGGAGACTTGAGGAGTACAAACCGGTATGGAACCGATGTATGTGATGGGTATAAATCGGTATGAAGCCGATGTATTTTATGAGTATAAATTTGGTATAGCAAATTAATGGGATATTATACCCATGAATTTCCTAAGTATAGTAGTTGGAGAAGATGTAGTAATAATGATGAGATGATTAGTAAGTAAGTAAGTGAATTATATAAATTGGAAATGTATGTGTGTGATTATGACTAGCAATATTAAAAAGATAGAAAACGAAATAATGTTTGACAACCGTTTGTTTGTATTGAGGTGGGAAGTGGAACTTGATTTGTTAGTGATCAAGGGAAGCCGAACACAAATTGGGTGGAAGGATAATTCAACACCAATGCTGATCACATTGGGGTTAAAGGACTCTGGAAGCTCCCTTAAGTGGTCACAGAAATAACACTAGTAATAGGTATAATCATCATAAATGGTATTTGGGAGATGTATGCAAGTTTTCAAAATGAATTTCCAAAACTAATTGGTACAATGTTTTCTACAAACTTGAGAATAAGGATCGGTTTTGAAACCGCTCCCATGGGCGCTAGTGGATCTTCCATGCCTAGGCATGGGTATCCGGTCGAAACCATAGGAGGAGAAGCTAGTTTTGAGTCGGGGGGAGTGTTGTAGTTTGAAACCACTACACCGTTCGTGCGGTGATAGTGTGTGTTTTGTATTTTTCCAAGGGCACTGGGGCAGCGTAGTCCCGAAGTAAGTATGCGTAAGTATGAGTAAGTATGAGTAAGTAAGTATGAGTAAGTGCCTAAGGATCTATATATGTGCAAATGAATTGATCTGAACCAAAGGACCGTAGAGCCAGAAAGTGTAAGTGCTCAAGTCATGACGGCCGTGAACCAGAAAGCGTAAGTGTTCAAACGTGACCGGTACCTAAGGGATCACTCGACTTGGGGGAGGATGGTACCTAATTGTCTGCGGATGGACCCCCTGGAGAGAAGCAAAACGGATATTTTGATTGCTATGCATGCAGTGACATGCTGTTTGGATGCGTAGTATGCATCATGTCAGACATTTGGAGTTTGACAGGTTATATGTAGAGGTCATAACCTTAGCATAGAGTATTTATACGAGTAACAATATTAAATCCACCAACTTTGAGGGCAAAGTTCTTTAAGGGGGGTAGATTGAAATACCCCGAACTTAAATATGGTGAATAGATTATTTTAATATGGTATTTAAGGGCCTAATAGTACCTAAGTAATTTTGGTAAGGAAAATAAATCCAAAAGAATGAGAAAACGCTTAGAAAGCGGAAACGCTAAAATAAGTGTTAAATAACCATAGGAGGTACGAGACCTCGGTTAGAGTATATAAGGATTTATAAGGCTTATTCATGCCTAATTAGTATACGGGAATGATTCCCGAAGAAAACAGATCCAAATAATGTATTAAAACGCTAATAGAGCTTTAGCGCACATTTTCGAGAAAACTCGAAACCGTGATTTTAAGTGGTCAAACGACCCGTAAAAATTATAGTTCATTAAATAACTATAATTAAGAATTAACGGAAGCTTAATAACCAAAAAATAAAAGAAACGAGAAAATTCCGGAAAACGGGCCCGGTTAGTGAACAGTACCGAAACCGGGTAAAAATAACGAGCATTTTCTGTAAAAGACGAGAAACGCTCCAACTAGTAGTACAATAGGGGGCCGGTTTTAACAATTAATTCAGCCCCTCACACACACACACACACACTAGTTAACTAATAAATAAATCAAAAAGCAATAAAGTAATAAAGCAAAAAGCAACTTATACTACCTTTCCTTCTCTCTCCTCCCTTCCTTTCTTTCCTACGTGACCACTCCCCCGCCTGAACCCTCTTCTTCCTCCTCTGGTGGCTACCGATTTTTGAGCTCTCCAACCAGCTCCCATGGCAACTCCACCTTCTACCTCATACTCAAGCCATATTAAAGCTCCAAATGAGAAAAAAAGTACATATTCTTGCTCCTCTCTTCAAGCTCTACATTTCTATCTTTTCAAAATCTGAAAATGAGCAACTTCACCTCCATGGGTTTTCCCCATTTGAAGAGCAAAGCACACCATTATGGGTTGGAGTCTCCTCTTTCCAACAAGGTAAAAATCTCCATAAAAGATTCAAGTTTCTCCACCTTACTTTGGTAGCCGATTTTTGCCCCTTGTAATGCCTTATTTTTCTCTCTCTTTTAGCAATTTTACCTAGCAATGGTGGTGGATTCTCCTTCTTGAACCAAGGGCTAAAACCCCTCCTAAAACACTCCAAAGGTAAAACCTAGAAATCTTGTTTTGAACATTTCAATGAGTTAGTATAAATCTAAGAGTTAGTTTATTAATTATCTGTCTTTGTGTGCTTGGGTGATGGGAATGGAGTTTGGCAACTCCATTCCCCACAAAACCGATTTGGACAAGAAAGAGAGGAAGAGGAGAAATGGAAAAAGAAATGAAGGAATCAAAAGCTTAAGGTAAGAGCTCCTTCTTAATGCTTAATTTAATGCATTAGTGTAATGGGAATGGGGGTAAACAAATAAAAGAACCCAAACTATTGTACTAGTATTGTAGTTGTGGATGTTTGAGTATTTGTGAGCAAAAATGTGGATTGAAGGCCTTAGAGCCAAGTAATTGGGTATGTGTATTGGTATGTTCATTTGAGAATATTTGGTAAATTATGATTGCTTTGATTGCTGATAGGACCCTTGTATGGGTGTGGCTAGTTTAGGAATGAAATTGATGAGGATTGATGAAGTTGAGGATGTAAGATTTATGGGGAGGTTATGGTAAAATTTTAGTAGAAAATAAGCATTTTGGATGACTTGGTGAATGGGAGAACCAAGGTGTGTATTGGGTTGAGTAGAGATGTTTAGTAACCATGGAATGGTAGTTGTAGGATGAGAATAAAAGGGTGTAAAATCTGTAGCAAATAGCATGTGAAATGCATTGGAAAAACAAGAGGAAGAGTTAGTGTTTGTAACCTTGAAGATGGAGATTTAACTTGGGTATAGGTAGTGCATATGTCTAGAAATGAATTGGTATGGTAAAATGAAGTTAGGAAAAGATGCAAAGTGCAAAGGGAAGTGTAGAAATGCACAAGTGTGCATGTAACACCCCTACTGCTAATACTGTCATTACCGTCCAATCTCCTATACCATCCAGACTCACGCAGCGGATACTTACATATATACGGTGGGTGATACAATGCCGTTAGCCATCCACGTGACTAACAAGGCTACTACTACTGCTACATACAGGATCGGTCTGATGGACCGGAATATCCGAGTACTATACACTTACAATACATACTCCAAATACCAAATCAAAATACTAGAACATTCATTCAACACAATACTCCATGTACAATACAATATAATTACATACCGAGTTTACTAGGTTCCAAATCAAATACAATACTCCTCCTAATTCATACATACTCACTAAGAGTCTATCTACTACCCATTCCTCACAAGCTACTTGCTTTCCAAATACATGGGTGTGCCACCGGTCTCTTACCTTGACTATATTCTCTTCGAGTACTGCACACTAAAAACGTTCCCCCGAAGGGGTCAGCTTTCGCTGAACATGATAAACTGCATCCCCCGCGTACTAGTGAGGGTACGCCGACCACTTGGTCGAATACATGCGGTTCATTTTATTCATACATACATGCATACATGCTTTCATACATATATACGATACTCTACGCAAAGAATACATACATACACTTCAATACATACACTTCAGTTCATACATAGTAATCCATACCAGCCACGATACATACTTACTTTCTGAATTCCACAATACACCATACAATATACAATACATACGCAAAATACACAACCCAACAAACTTGTTAGCTCATATTGGTCACTCGGGTTAATCGGGGGAGATAATCTTTTACTCGTTCCACATTACTTACGCATACATACTCATACATACTCACGGATCCATACTTACTTACTCTTACTCTTACTCATGTTAAGCCATCGGGACCTCCGGGCCGGGGACTACTCCGTCCCACCACCGGATTACTTGACTCCACAATCGGGATGCTCCCATTTAAGGGATTTGGGCGCGGACCAGTTTAAGAGTCAGGAATCGGATCCAACCTCTTGTGTCCTCATCCTCACGCGTGGCCGAAACTATATCGGACTTCTACTCATTCCAATTTACTCACTTAAGTTAGAAGTTAGGTAGTTAGAATTTAGTAGAAGTCAACACTCAAGCCACATACCAAATACATCATTCACATACACCTTCATACAAAAATACATACAATATACTAGTACAATACAAGACACAATTACACTTCATCATCAGTCATATATTTCATGAAATACAAACTATTGTTCAAGAGAATTATATCAAGAACAATATAAACAAGCACAAGTAGAGCAATATAGTCCGATTCGTGCATTAATCTTTGGTGGTCAAGTAAGCACACAAATCGGGGTAACCAGATTAGGATACAGGGCATGAAGAAATCATACCTTTCACGGACTTGGGACTCACCGATCCCTCCCTTCGGTGTTCAACTATTCGAATCTACACATACATACAGTTGGATGGTTAATATCCATAATTAACCTTACTTATTACTTCCTAAAGTTTTTAGTTTAACTTACTAACCTGTTACTAATTACTTAACTTACTTACTTAAGCACTTACACAATTATTTTTAAAGCTTGTTTATACCTTAATGACCATTAACAATCATTAAATTAATTCTGTCTTAATCATCTTATACATCATTACCCATTACTCTAACTTAGAACAGCTTTAAAACACGATTCTGGAAGGATTTTAGTAGTGTCCGGGTTTGTGTCCGGGTTTACATACCCGGACCACTACTTTGCAAAAGTCCTCGGGTGTGAAAAACTACTAGTCCGGTGAAATACCCCTAAATTAATTTAAATTAATTTAGGGGATTTCTTTTATTAAACCATAAATAATACTATTAATATTAAATTATGGTATGGAATTATGAATATTAAATTATTATATGGAATTGTGAAATTTATTTAGGGGTTTTCTCCTATTTAACCCTAATTATTATACATTATTATATAGTATTATGAATTTAATAATAAGATTTATAAGTCAATAAATCTTGGGAAAATTTTCTAAACACTCCAAATATATTATAAAGATTTTAGGAAGTGTTGGAACATTGTTTTGAAAAAACATAAAAGTCAATATAAATTCTAGAAACCTTAAAGCTTATTAAGCCTTGCTAGAGTTGACTTTTTGAGAATGGTCAAACCAGGCCATGAACCTATACCAATAAATAGGTTATGAAAAACCATGAAGATCGATAAAAAGAACGTTAAAAACGGATCATCCTAGCCAAAGTTATGACAAATTGAAGTTTAGAGCCAAAATTTTAGAAGTTGCTGACGTGTCAGTCAGCCAGCCAATGGCACTGGAACGCCTGAGTTTCCCATCGGTTTTGGCATGCCATAGGTCGATCTTCAGACGCTTATATCTTTTTCTCTACTCCACCATTTGGTATGGCATCTATTTCATTCGATTCTCCTATCTTTCCTCTTTCCAACCATTACTCACACACCATCTAACTCCTTCTACAATGATCGGAAAGTTGATCCAAAGTTACCTCCTCGCGAGTTCGTAACCCAGAACTGCAGTTTTTCCTGAAAACGGGTAAACTTCGTCACACCATAACTTCATCATTTCTCATCCAAATTTCGTGTTCTTTAGCTTGTTTTGAAGATCTCTAATCCCTCTACTACTTTCATGTTGATGGCCAGGCTGATTCGCACTGGTTTGGGAGATAAATCTGTCTAAAGTAGCCTACTCGATCACGGTCGGAAATCTGCCCAGTTCATCCCGAAACCAACTAGGTAAACACGGATCTTGTGAGATCTGTAACTTTATCCCTAGTTCATCAAATTCAATGATTCTTCCACTAACATCTAGAGTTACATGTCTAGTTTGGATTGTGATAGGTTCCATGAACCAAATCTCTTTCAGTTGGTGCGAGTTGATTCGAGAAGTAGCATACCTGAACCGCACATAAAATAACGTTTTCCAGATTTCCCGATTTGATTTCACCCCGTTAATGCAATTCCGGTGAGTTTCCGATCAAATTTCTCCATGGTTTCCATTCGAAATTTCATCATCGATCAAACCCACATGCCAATTTAGTCTATTATGCATTACAAAGGGAGAATTTGTCAAAATTAAGTTCGAACTCAACTATGAACCCTAACTTCGAACCCAGTTTTCGAATCGGTTCAATTCTGCATGAAAATTGGGGAAATTGGTACCATTAGAACCGTAGTTTGATTTCGAATCGATAGAAACAAGAATCACTCGATTTCGTTCTGTAGATTAGGAGAAAATCGGGATTTAGTACTCGAATGGGTGAGTGAGTTCGATGATGAACTAGAGACACAGGGACCGTCCGATCGCAGTTTAAAGGAACGGACGGCCCAGATTAGATCGTGGGAATATAAGAGTATATTAAGTTTTATAAATTTCAGTAAATAGTCTTAACTTGTTGGATTTATTTAATTGCCTTCCCGAATGTATTTTGACTTGATATTTTAACCATAGATTCCTTATAAAGTCTAGTTTATTTTGATGTAAATTAATTTGGTTTTTGAGTTTTTAAACATAAGTTATGATTTT
Organism: Limonium bicolor; assembly: GCA_023374045.1. Classification (NCBI taxonomy): domain Eukaryota; kingdom Viridiplantae; phylum Streptophyta; class Magnoliopsida; order Caryophyllales; family Plumbaginaceae; genus Limonium; species Limonium bicolor. The sequence continues at coordinate 154,661,129 of CM041782.1, forward strand.
TGCAAGTTACGAGTATTATGGAATTATTTGGGTAATTTAAAAAGATATTTTTATGAAACAAAAATTTTATAATATGTCTAAAATGTTATAGTTATTATATATTAAATTTGGGAATTTTGGACAAGGGTAAATAGGTTTAAAAATTATGTTTATGGAATTTTCATAAGAATAACTTATAATATATGGTTTTTAATATAACAAAAATTAAAGTATGGTTTGTCAATAAGCTTTATAGGTTGGAAAATATAATAAGACTAAACTAACATTTAATACAGAATGTTAATAAATATTTTTGGTATAAACTTTTAAGTGAAGTAAATATATATATATAGATGTACGTATATATATAAACGAAATAAAATAGTAACTTAGGTTAAATCAAGGAACTAAATTAATCTACATTTATATTAATTATATAATATGTTAATATACTTAATTGAAACTAATGAAAATACTTTATTTTATAAACCATATATTGGATGTAGCTATGTGTAAAAGTTAGTATAAATAATTAAGTGCAATAAAACTACACAAGGAATGTCTTGAATAAATCCTAATATATATACACATAAAAAAACTACATAAATAAAAGAAATAAAATGCCTTATAGAAAATATAATATGAAGGAATTAATGAGATAAACTAAACCCCTACATAATACTAATAAAAGAATATTATATGAGGCGGAATTAAATTATGATTATTAAACTTAAGGAGTTATCTTTGAATTTCTAAGATTTATATAAACCGTATTAAAATACATGTATAGTAATAGTCAATGACCATAATGTAAGTCTATAATTGGGTTAAGTAATTAATAAGTTAAAACTTAGGAAAATTGTGATTAGATTACATAAAATGTTACACAAATAGATCTTATTCTATAATTAATGATAAATAAATGTAATACTTCTACATCTAAATGTTCTTAATATATAAACAATAATAAAGTAAATAAAATACTTTTACATATGAATGTGAGGTGGATTAGTAAGTCTAGATTTAATCATTTCTTAGCATTTAAGGTATTGAAATATAACTTAATGTTTTAAGATAAAATCATTAAAAAGGATTATGATATAAAACTACATTAAACTATGATTTGGAAATTTATCTAAATAATAATCCTTAAGTTTCTTGGCATTAGATAAGCCATATGAAATACATTTATAACATTAATTACCAATACTTCTACAATTAAGTGAGGTATTTAGTAGTTAGAATTTATAGAAAGGTTTATAAATAGGAATTTGATACTTAAAACCTTTGAACCTTTTATTAGATAAAACTAACTTACATAAGAGATTATATTGATCTACTTTACGACACTAAAAATATTAATGTGTCATTTGAGTATAAGGTATGAGGATTTTTCAGAACATATTATCTTATTAAGTAATTGACAATTTCACTTGTGAATGAGATTTAATTGTTAGATAAATTCTACCTTATGTAAGATATAATGTTCATCCTAAAACATAATAAAGGAGATTAATTTATTAAGTTATTCCTTTGAAACCTTAGGTTTTGTAAACAATATGAAAAATGTATTTTAAGACGTAAGTTTATTAAAATTTAGTATAAAAGGATTATACATAGTCTATAGCGGGAATGTGTGTAAAAATAAAGCATTTGGGAAATTAAATGTAAGCAAGGATAAATAAAAGGTTATCTAAAGTGCCTTATTATATAGTTAATGATAAAGTAAATAATATACCTTGGAAATACTAAATGTAAGAGTTCGATAAATCTAAGTTAACTATAATATAGTTATTCAAGATGAGAAGCAATTTAACATCTTATGATAAGGTTATTAGATGGTTGTAATAAAAGTCATCCTAAACTAAACATATGATAAATGAGTGTAGTAACTCAATTAGGTTATCATAAAATGCATCTATAACACCATGTTTCCAATATACAGGATGTAGATCTTAATTAAGTTGAGGGAAACTAATCATAATGGATTATTTGGTAATACTGATAAAATACTAATCATTACATTGTGAAATAATAGTATAATATCTAAGATAAACCTATCATAGGTCATAACCCGATATTTATTCTAAATTAGGAATAAAAGTATTACGCTTAAAAATTATTATTGAGATTCTAAGATTAGATGAATAATATAATACGCACTTATGATATAAGGGTCTCAAGAGTCTTGAATTGAGATTAGGGTTAGTATGAATAAAATGATAGATTTAACAATTAACAAGTGTTAATAACATATACATTCCCTAGTCTTACAACCTTGGTTATACAACATTCTAATATAAGTCAAGGTTATACATAACATTTAATGAGGGCTTAAAAGACATGAGACTTAAAATAAGAGTGAGGAATTTATTTAAGTTTAACTTAGGTTACAAGTTATTGATGTAGACTACCTTTAATATTCCTCAGAGTATTGTTGATTATTACAAGTCGATAGAACTGCTACGCGATACCAGGTACGACTTCTCGTATGATAAGACTTTAATGAGTAGATTACGAGTAATAGATCTATGCAATTAAAACAGTGAATAAATCTTGGAATTGAGACATTGATGGTAAACTAAGTGAATATATTAAGTATGGGAACATGAAAATGTTAAATTAACAAAGTAATATGTAACTTAATACATATAGTGGAATAATAATAGTTATAATGATCTAAAATGGAAACCTATGGTATACAGTTCATGCATTAAATAACTATTATTCAAAGTTATTGATAGCATAAAATCTAACGCACTAATACAGTTGGTTGATATACGAAATTTCTAGAACGATATAGAGATAAGTAATAATATAGGATGTTACAATATAACTATTATATAGAATGTGAGACTCTTGATTGAGAATTAAGGGTTATATAGAATATTTTATATAAGTAAAGTGTGTGAACAATTAACATTAAATAACATACTAAAGTGAACCCGTAGTCCATAGAATACATCCAATTAGTCTACAGGATCTACTCAATTTTACTTTTAATTGATTAGTATTGATAGTAATCACAAATTAAATGAAGACATAATCACGTATTTTAGAATATATTATGTATTTAGAATGTAACATTTGCATACAGCTGATTATTGATTAGATCTACTTGGAGAAGATAATCTGAAGTGATCTGATTCAAAAATCAATATATTTGTTGTACTATTAGAGTGTTATAACTGCAATGATACTATAGACCACTCTTACAACTCGAATAGTGATACCATGGTTCGAACTTCCTATACTGGTATTACTTCGCAGATACTTTTGGTGACGAACTTTATGGAATTTTTGAGAACCGCTAAGTGAGCTTGAATGGATTTCAAAGGAGACTATTTGTGACTAACTCAGCTGATGTGACTAACTGAGCCTTGAATGTACACTCACATGATCTTGGTTCCTCCTATCTGGTTGTTCTCATTAGATATTACTGCTGAGTTTTACGCCTCTGCACTCTGTAGACTGAGTGTTTTGGTATGCACTTGTGCAGTTATTAGTCTATTGGGAATATGAAATGTTGATCTTGGTAAACTCTTCTTTTGACTATGGATATTGTTTCATCCATGAGTTGAGTCTTTGTTGTGATGTGCGCACATCTTCACCGGTAAACAGCGAGGGGCTGTATATCCCCTGTCCAATCGGACGTTGTAAACAGCGAGGGGCTGTATATCCCCTGTCCTATCGGACGTAGTTAACAGCGAGGGGCTGTATATCCCCTGTCCCAAAAGGGACGCAGTTGGCAGCAGGGCCATCTCTTCCAATTGGTTTTATTCCACTCTTGAGTTATGGTTCTTGGATATCTTCTTTCATTCCCAGACCTTGTGACTACTTGGGTCTTTCTAATCCTAATTGGAACTGAATCTAACTTAAGCAATGGATGTTCACTAACTTCTGGCGTGGTTTCTTTTATGTTGGCTCACTCTACCTTCACGTTATTTATCTCTATCCTTGACTTGTTATCTTTGACTTGGTGTTTTAGTGTGCCTTGTTCCTCTGATTTGTTTTGAGCATTTGACTTCAAGTTATTGTTATTTTAAGAGTTATGTTTTTCTTTAATACTGTTGTTTTGGAGAGTTGTACCAGTTCCATTCCAGGGAACTGACTCACCCCTCCTGGGGTGGGCTGCTTGGTTTCGTCTTGCAGGTACGAATTGTTATACATGTGGCCACGAAGAGTATGAGTGTATGGGATGGGAATTAGGAATTTGGAGAGCTACTGTATTTTGTTATCATTACTTTTATACTATGTTTTCTCGAGTTCAGACCGTAGCATTTGTAATATCATAAGTTGTAATTGGTGAGGTTTGGTGCCGGGTGTTTGGAACCCGATGATCTGTAATCGCCTTAGTATTTTATTTCCGCTGCATTTATGATAAGTAGGGGCGTTACACCGGGTTTGTTTCCCTATTTGAAACCCGGACCACATGTTGTTATAAGTTACGGGTGAGTTTTTTGTGTGTCCGGGTTTGTGCACTACTTTGCAAACCCGGACCACTTATGTTTGATATGTTACGGGTATGTTTTTGGGGTGGTCCGGGTTAGTGTCTTGGTTTGCAAACCCGGACCATCCCTTTGTAAAACCTTCTGTCGTGATTTTAGGCTAGTCCGGGTTTGTGTTCTGGTTTGCCACCCGACTAGTTACAGTACTGCTATATATGTAAGTTTTTCAACTTGTTTAATTTCCAAACTTCTACCAATCTCTTCCCTAATACTCCTACACTTAATCCACATGTTTAAGCACCTAATTAAGCTCCTAAACATGCTCAAATCCCTTACCAACTCATTACTCCTTTTCACACTAATTCACACACCAATTCTCCACATTTTCATTCCAGCACTTACATTACCTCACCAAGTGGTTTTGCTACAGATTTGGGTTCTTATTTCCTCCATGTCTAGTTCCCTTCTCTAATGCTAAATTACCATCCCAATTCATCTCCAAACACCACCATATCTATACCCAAGTCCAATACTCATTTACTAACCCTTGTACTTTAATTCCTCCTACCTCCTCCAATGCAATCCACTACCTCTTGCTACAGATCTTTACATGTTTCATCCTCATTCTCCACTTACCAATCCATCCTCCTCAAACAAAATCTGTTACAACATTCATTTTCTACCTAGTTTCTAATTCACTAAGTGTTCTATTCCTATGTAAATTTTGCCATAGTCTCCCTATATTTTACCCTCTCACCACATTGTTTTCTCACACATTACCATCATCTCACCAGTTTTCAATAGTCATCAATATACAATTCCCATACACCAATACTAGCCACAAAAATGCTTTTTAAAATTCCTGCACAACATCTCATTCCCAAACTAGTTTGTAACAGTTTTTAAAATGTCTTTTAAGGGTTTAAAATCTTGTTTCTTCCTACACATTACACTATCAATGCATTACTACCTTACAATACATATTTTAATTCCTCAAAATCTGTTACACATTCATTTACAAAGCTACACAAAGGCAAGTACATTTACCTTGTTATTTCACAAGCTTCTCCTTTCCTTCTCCTCCTTCTTTCCTTCTTCTTTCTCACCGGTTTGTAAACCAATTCTAACACTACAACCCATTGATATACACACATTTCAATACACCATTCTAATACACAATTTAACCCTAACCATTATGTAAGTTCTAATATAGGTTTTAGGGTTTAGAAATTGTTTTACCTTCCAAGAGTACAAGAGCTGTTTGGGATAGCTCAAGAACAAGGTTTCCTCTCTTCCAAGAAAGCCAAAATCGGCTAGAATACAAGGGAACCAAACAAGGTTTTAGTTTCTTTTTTCGTTTGCCCCATAAGGCTAGAAAAACAATGGGGTTTTGAAGAGATTTTTACCTCAAAAAACAAGGAGAACAAGGGCCTTCTAATGGTGGTCTTGAAGCTCCAAATGGGGCATACCCATAAAAACGAAAGTGTTGGTTTTCGAATTTGGAAAGATGGAAATGTAGCTCTTGAGGAGAGGAAGACAATGGTGTAGTTTTTATAATTTTTGGAAGAGATTTGAGGGGGTTACAAGAGGAGAGAAGTTAGTATTTTTTGTGTGGCTTCTCTTTTCTCCATGGATGACCGATGAGGAAGAAGAAGGAAGAAAAGAGAGGGTGCTGGGTGAGGAGTATTACGTGAGTGAAGATAGAATGGAGAGGAGAGAGAATTGTGAGTGAGGGAGTAAAGTAATAAGTAAGTTAGTTTACTTTATTAGTTTTGTTTGTTTGTAAATAAGAGGGAGTAAGTGAGTGTGTGAGAGAGGGAGATAAGGGGGGGGGGGGGGGGGGCGGCTGGCACCACATCACACACACAAATTTTTACTTTTTATTTTAAAAGTGGACACATAAGTTTGTGTTATTTATATTTCTACCCCGCGACTTCCCGTTTTTGACAGTTTTTACTAATTTCTCGTTTTATTGATTTTATTGGCTCTAAAGTTTCACTAATATTTATTAATGATTATTTAGTTGACCAAAATTGTTACGAGTCTATTTGACCCGCTTAAAGACACGTTTTCCCCGGTTACCTTGAAAAACGCGTTTTAAGGTTCGGTAATGTTTTTAATCCATTTCGAAGATCCGTTTTCTTCGGGATTTGTTCCCTAATTTTTATTTAGACTCAATTAAGCCTTTAGAATCCTTATATTACGCTAACCGAGGTCTCATACCTCCTATGGTTATTTAACGCTTATTTAGCGGTTTTCGCCTTTAAGCGTTTCTTTATTTCTTTTGGATTTATTTTTCCTTACAAATATTTCTTAACCATTATTAGGCTCTTAAATACCTATTAGGATAATTTAATCACCATTTAAGGTCGGGGTATTTCAGTGCAAGTTGTAGAAATGAGAATGGAAATTTGTAGAAAATGGGCAAGAAGTTGAGTATGGATTGGACCAAGGATTTGAGGTGGTTTAAGGAGTGTTTTGAGGTGTTTAATTATGTAGGAAATTGTGGAAAGTTTATGGAATGATTAGGGGTGGATTAAGGGTTGATTTGGGGTTGAAAAATGACCTTGATAGCAGTTTTTAGCAGGGTCCGGGACCTAGTCCTTGTATAAAGTCCCGGACCGCATCAAAAAAGGCCCGAGAGTGAATGCAGGAATTGGTCCGGGACTTAAGTCCAGGACCAGGTATAAAAATGAGCCGAAAGTACACAGAAGTATTAGTCCGGGACTTAGGGTCGGACCAAGTCCCGGACCACCCCCAAAATGCCCAGAAAGTGTTTTAAAGTGTCTAGAACATGGGGGATTGATTGGTATTGGTTTTAGGAGTTGTTAAGGCCTTGTTTGGTGATATTTAAAGGCCCTAAGAAGTGTAAACAAGTGTAGGAAGTGAGAGAGAAGTAAGGACGTAATCCGACATGGGTTAAACTAAGTATACCGGGACAACAGGGTAAGTAGAGGAGTAGTAACTATTGATGTACCGTATGAGTATAGCATTAATAACAATGTTTGAAACATTACCAGTGGAACAAGTGTGAACCAAGGAACAAGGGAACACAAGGTAAAGCTAACTCCGGTGAAAGGTATGATTTTCTCATGCCCCGTATGCTAACCGAGTTACGTTGATTTGTGTGCTGTATGCCGGCTAATCAAGACTAAAGCATGAAACGGTTTATTGCCTTTCATTGTATGTCTTGTTGTATGTTGTATGAGCTAACGCTTCATGATTGATTGTGTGGCTTCACTTAGTGCGTAGACCGACTCATAGATGAGTCTTGTTGTGTAGTGACTCGTAGTAAGAGTCATGTTGTGAACTAATGGAACCGTAGAAACGCACTAAACTAACGAATCAATAAACGATAACGCAAACCAATGAACTCACTAGAATGTGAGAGAGGGTACGGGAGTAATAACCTTCCGATAACGGTAGGAGAACCGAAATGAATGATCCACAAACAACAGTTAGTGGTAGTATGTAAGTAGCCTCTATTAGAGGAATTAATCTTGGTGCAAGACATGAACCATGAGAGTAGTAAAGAATGAAGAGGGATCTCCAAACCCTTAGCAATTAGTCAACCCATTATGAGAGGACCCGACTGATGTAAGTAATGTCCCGAACATGAGAGTATTCGATACGTTGGGGAAACCCTTAAATCTAAGGATACTAGACGGTGGTAATTCCCTAAGCTAGTGGAGGTTATCAAGAGAGATACTTCTAGGCTAATCCATGAGATTGTAATATACTCTGAGAGAAGAGTGTTGGGAATTTGAGTAGTCCGGTAAAAACGGACATTTGAGTATTTGAGGAGCTAAGCGTATAGCCCTCGTATTGTAGGTCCGGTGGCGGGTCTTGTGTATGACTCCGCCCAGAGGCCAAAGTAATGAGTATTGCGTATGTATGAGTAAAGTAATGAGTACTGAGTAAGAAGTGAGTATGAGTATGTAATGAGTACCGAGTATTGAGTATGTATGAGTAAGTATTGAGTACGTATGAGTAAGTATGGAGTATTGAGTAGTGAGTATGCACAAGTATAGTAACGAGTACAGAGTAAGGATCGTGTGCGAGTAAGGTATTGAACGTGGAGTGATGAGTATGCTAGAGTAAGGAGTGAGTATGAGTAGAGTAGCGAATATTGAACACAGTACGAACAGAGTAGTGAGTAACGCAACGAAAGAGTAATGAATAAATAACTAATATGAACGGTTGACTATCGAATTGTCTTCCTTGGTAAGTATTGAACCTTGTATGTGTATGTAGGAATTGTTGATTGTATTCTTGTAGCATGAGTATGTATGTATGCATGTATGCATGTAAAATGAACTCCATGTATATCCGACCCAAAGTAGTCGGCGTACCGGGGTTAGCACGTGGTATATGCGAAATTCATATTTAGCGTAAGCTGACCCCCTAGGGGGAACGTTTTTAGTGTGCAGGTACTCGAAGCTGACCACCGTTCGAGAGAGTAGGACGGGGACTGCTATGTAAGCATGGTAGTCGTATAATAGGGTTTGTATTTGTAATGTATTGTGAAATGGGAAGTTCCAAACTGTATCGGTAATTTAAGGATTGTAGTAGACTCGGTATAGTATTGTATTGGAGTTATATTTGAATTATGGTTGAGTATGCAAGGGAAAGTAATGTATTGTGTAGAGTACTCGGTATGTTCAATTCATCAGACCGATAGTATGTAGTATTGTAACTCACCTTGTTAGTCACGTGGGTGAATAACGGCATTGTACACCCGTCGTTGTGTATGGAGTATCCGCTGCGAAGGTAAGTATTGTACGGTAATGACGGTATTAGCGGTAGGGGTGTTACACTAAATGACCAGAACTCCTGTCCCAACGCTTTCTGAAATTTTATCTTTCCTCTGTTAAAAATATAAACAGAAACTGTTAGGTAATGGGTTCTCATCGTTATGAAAAGATTCTTTCTTGAAGATCATTGCGCTCCGGTCACAAGATATTGCTTTATTTTAATCATCCGGGCCGAGAGGGCTAGAAATTTTTGACACATGGATTGGGCCTATGGTTTTAGAGGAGTCTCTTGAGGAGACGATTTCGAGGAAGTGGGCCACAAGTTTTTTTTCGTATGTCTTATTTGGGCTAAATATAATTGAGGACTTGATACGAATGTTGGGCCTGAGGCCCAGAAAAATGTACAAACAGAGGTCATACAAAGAAAGCTATGCAAATATCTTTACAAAACAATTTAGTCCAATACATACAGATCGATCCGGAGAGGTGCTTGGGGCGTGGGCCCAGGTTACCACAAAGGAATAGGGCTTGCACGCTATTCTCTTTGGGCTTCCCCACTTTTTTCACATCACCTAAAGGTGTGTGTCTACGTACGGTCGGGTCTTGAATGACCAAACAAGGCTTGGTAAGGGCACTGCCAAGAAAATGCTTGGGGTTAAAGCCCAGTATTAAGGGGATGTGGTTAGACGACATCCTCCTCTTTTCCCCCACTTATTCACATCACCTAAGAGGTGTGAGTCCCTGAAAGGGGACCCTCAAACGGGTCCCGGGGTGAAATTGGTTTGCGTAGACCCTCGCTCTCATATGATGCAAAGGTGTTGGAATTAAAGGGCGCACATAAGTAAACAACAATGTAATAAAAGCCGTAAATAAATATCAATTTGGAGTTAAGCCCTCTTTCTTAAAATTAAACAAGTTAAAATTAAGAAATTGTCCCAGTAGAGTCGCCATTCTGTGAGCCTCAATTTTTAAACCCTATCCTATGTTGATTCGAGTTGATTAGGATCTGGTCGGGTTTTAGGTCCACTTATAACCTAAGATTAATAACTATGTCATATAACACTAATTATCAAATCCTAAGCTAGCTCACTGGAACCTAATTAAGAGTCGCCACCTAATTTTAACCTAGATCAAATTAGGAAGGAGAGTCGGGTTCGGGGGCTTGATATTCGACTTAATTAAGGGTTCAATTACTTTCATTACCCCTAGAAGTCGTTTTTCCTCTACTTAGTTTAATTACGGCTTATTACGAGTCGTTTTAACTACTAATTGCGCGCTTCTGATTTTTTTATTTTTCAGCATTTTTTGACAAGAAATTAAAGTGAAAATTAAAACTACCTAAACTAGGGTTTCGGAGGCAGAATTAGGTCAAATTTTAATTATGTCCGTAGCCACAGACCTAATGTCCGAGACCACGAACCCTAGTTAAACTACATTATTATGAAACCGAATAAAAATAAAAACGAAAACTTGAAAGTCCGGAGCCACGGACTGGGTGTCCGTGGGCCCGGACATGTACTGTTAAAAACCCTAAAATTTGAAAATTTGAAAAATAGAAATCCCTCCACTGTCTGTGGGTGTTCGTGGCCACGGACAACCCGTCTGTGGTCCCGGACCATAGGTCCAAGGTCACGGACCACCCACGGACGGTGGGTCTTTGGTAGTTCCCGATAGTGTTTTCGGCTCAAAATTTATGCATGTGAAGCCTGAAGGATTTCCAAGATGTTAGTAATCAAATATTCACAGTTTGAAGTCGAATTAAGCATGAAACTTAGCAAACATGTAACAAGGCAGAAGCAAAAACAAATAGCAAAACAGAATCCGAAAAGAGTCGGTTTGAACCCAAATTTTGAGATAAGATCAATAAAGTCGTGAAGAGTTAGAAAAGTCGAATTCCCACCTGTTTTACCTTCGAATTCACAATGATTCTTCATGTCGGGATTCGTCGGGAGCTTCATTGATGGCAGATTCGAAAGGACTTCGAACCAAGCTTCTGGTCACTGGTTGTTCTTGATGTCTCCCCTGTTTTGGTGGTGTTTTGTGGGATTTTGATGATGGTTGATGCTTTGGAGTTGGAAAATAAGTTTTGGTGGTGATTTCGGGGGAATTTCAGAATGATTTCGGTGGCCAGATGTTGAAAAACGTGAGAGAGTGGAGAGAGGCTGTAATTTCTGACTCCCTAGGGTTCTAGAGCTTGTGTGATTCTGTTTTTATCAAGAGATTTGCTCCTTTATATAAACTTTCTTAAAGATCGAAAAAATCTAGTAAAATTGAGATTTTTCGGAATCTTAGTTAAGTGACTTCCCAAAGGATCTTGATGTGAAATTTTAGCCACGTGTGAAGGATGGTAATTGTGATTTTTCTGAGGTGGAATCGAATTTTTTGAATATTGGAATATTTTTAAATACAATGTCTTGTCAGATTCAATCAAAAATTGCAAGAAAATTATTGGTTATTCAAAAATCAAATTTCCAATGTCATTATGTCCAAAATGTCATCCTTTATCATGGGTTAACATTCCAAAGCATTTCGAATTGATTTGACCCTTCTTTGGAGGAGAGAGAAAGCCTAAAGGAGGTCCTAAGGGCCTTGAAAATTACGAAAATACCCCCGAGGATGACTGAACTGCCCCTAGTGCTCCGGAACGCGCCGATCGGACCGGAAATCACCACCATTTGACCAAAGTGCTTCTCACAACACTAAAGTTTAACAAACCCTAAACTGGGGGGTTGAAATTTAGGGTATAACACCAGGAGCGACACCCTTTGTCCAACAGTCTATCTATCTAGGCTCGTTGGAATATAGAGGGTGTCGGTCCGATACGAACGTTATACTCCAGCGATCACCAACGCGCAACCAACTAGTCGAAGACTAATTGGGATTTCTACTATATACCATAAACCAACACTCTCCAATATGTGACTAATTCTTAATCAACTACCCTAAGTAAAGTCTTAGGTCATGGAGAAGTCATTACCATTACAATTACCTTGAAGTCTTATATACTTCCCTAGAAATGGTCTAGGTTATATTCATGATCGAGTGTAAAGCTCTAGACTGGGGTTCCGAGTCTCGTTCCTAAGTGTTTTTCTTAGGTTAATTAGGAATAAAGTTCTCGAATATTAGTATTCCAATCACATGAGAAATCATAGTAATATTGTCCGAAGACGTCGCACACCAATAATAATCGCGTAACAAATTCAGGAATTTCCACCGCAAGGAATTAATCCACACAACATGCATACATATCGCTCTTGTCATATAGTCAAGCAATTCCCGAACCCGAGGCTTCCCTCAAGGGTTTAGACCACACAATGAACATACCATACATCGTCGACGCTCGCATGATAATCCCCGCATAGCCTCTAGCGCTCACAATGCTCATGTCTACCCACTCGTACCTCTGGTACACACGTTGTTCTAATATCAGTATATATTTATATAACTCGAACCAACTTATTCCTCCTAGATCAAAACTTTACTTCCATCCCGTAGCTAACCCTTAGTTGATCTCTTGTTCAACTCCATGATCGTTAATCGTGGGAATTTAAATCTCAACTACTCGTTATAGTCTATGAGCATGTAATTATTGTTACGATAATAATACTTGTTACATGGAAGTTTCATTCACAATTTGTTTACGAATTGTCGGGTTTGCATGCATGCGGGAAATAATGTTACGTGCGTGCATGCATGACATTTAAACATTTTGTTGTACGGGATATTTTGTGTAATTGTTATAACGAGCATGTATGGCGGTTGTATAAATATTTACGTATGCATACATTATGATCGCTAATATACGTTATGGTTTACGTAACCTTTTCTATGTGCATGTAACATATTATACAATTGTATATGTCCATAATACTGTTGTCGTTATATTTACTTTTCTTACATGTAACTGTATAATCCCCCGTATGTAACTTGCTAACCATATTATACCCTCATGCCATGTTGTAATTTCACATGACATGAATTATAAAGTTCCTCTTATAATAAAGTTCCGGCCATACAATATACCTCAAAAGTTCTCCAACTTAACCCATCATTTATGTAAATGCTTATATAATATATACTTGCTCTATAATAACCTCCTTATAATATATCCTTTCTACATAACGTCACGTTATACCACCCAAACTTCATAATATATTATGTCCAACCCTTTAAAAATTTCCTAAACAACCCTTATATGTTTCCGGCAATACTACTCTCTTCCACACAGTTTGTTTAATTACCAAATCAACCCATATATCATAACCACCACATTTCTAGCCTTATTGATTTATAACCACCACATTTCTAGCCTTATTGATTTAATTTTCGAAAAGTACCAACATTTTCAGCAATCCTTATGTCATTCCCACAAGTTTTGTTTATTTACAAAACTGCCCCATTTTCCATACTTGTTATATCACCAATCTTATTAATTTATACCCTATGATATTCCAACATTATAATATGCCTATGTATGTGTGTATTTACGAATAATCCCCCTTAGACTATTTAGATTTAGTTGTTCTCCCACATGTTCCTCATAATTGTACTATAACCCCTTCCATTTTATAAACTTTTATTTAATTATATAAAACCTTATATCGTACACCTTAATTATTCAAATCCTCATTTTCAAATCCCAAATCCTCTCTAGAATTTTCACAGGCCCAAAAGTCTTAAAAATTCCATCTTGTACCCCCCAGATTTTGGTAATCATATTATGTACCCTTAAACTTTGTAATTGTTACAATTTAATACTTATACCATATATTATACCCTTAATTAATTTATTCCTCAAACTCACCCCAAAATTCTCTAAAATTCCCAACAACCCCAAAGGTTCCAGCAATCACATTTTGACCATTACAATTTCGGTAATCACATATACCCCCTAATCTTTTATAATTTTTGTTTGAGTAAATTACTCGGAACCCCCTCCAGGAATGGGCATAATACAGTTAACCCCCTTGTGTTTATCATAATTATTGGTAACCACCTTGAGGTTACGGTATCTCTGACTATGAGCCCCCAAACTATAACTTTGTTATCAAAACGTTAACTACATGCTGACCCATTAGCTTAATCACATTATTAATGTCAGGCTGGACAACAAAATTGCTTAATCAACATCGTTTAACTCTCCCTCATTACAATTCATATGCATTTTCAAGGTAGGGTTAGCGTTTTTTAGACAAGAAGAATGCTGATTAAGCAGTGTTTTTTGTCCCGTATGTCATTAATAATGTGATTAAGCTGATGAATTAGCACGTAGTTTTGATATGTAGTTATAGTTCGAGGGCTATAGTCAAGATACTGTAACCTCAAGGTGGTTACCATAATTATGATAAACACAAGAGGGTTAACTGTATGTCCAATCCTCAAGGGGGTTCTGAGTAATACTCTTTTTGTGAGTATTTCTTAAATACCTAAAATAATTATATCACTTGAAACATAACAGAGTTTAACCAATCCACAATCCTCAAATTGGTTTACTGAATCAACTCTAATTCTAATTACATTAATACCAAATAATTATTATCATTTGATTTTGTCACCCTCATATGTGGTCAAAGTTGACCACTTAACTTATCCTTTGACAGTTTTGGTATTATTTACGGAAATTGCCCCAAAATTTCCTAGTTTTACAATTAACCCCTAATTTCATAAAATTCATATGTTATACTTGTCAACATCCTTAAATCATTCTTTTCGGTTATTGTCCCCCTATATACCCTATGTTTCACTTAATTATACTTTGCCCCCATATAAGATTTATTTATTTATATAAAATATTTGTACAAGGTTTTAAAATTCATTTAAGCCATAATATAAGCTTATAAATATGCCTATATTTTTCTAAGGTGTTCCCAATTAGTTATAATTGCTAGAATGATGGTTTTGCATCAGAATTTTATATAACCTTATAAATCAACCTATAAATTTATTAATGACTATTTAAAGCTCAAATAATTATAATGACACGGCCTAAATATATGGCCTCAAAATAATATAATAATTATTTTAAAATGGCATTAAAATATCTCTAGAATTATACTATAATCACGGTGTCTACAGAACTTTCCTTTGCCCTTTTTAAACCATTTTTCTCAAGTTATTTCCTTATCATTTTTACACATATTTTGATTTAACCAAATTTTATATTACGGTTTATTTTTCCTAACCCATATCCGCTCCTTATACTTTACCAACTCAAGTACACATATATACACCTAATTTTGGTTCCCCTCTATACTCCAATTAACAACTTTTAAGGTATTAACATGAATAGAAATCATCATTACCTTAGTTGATCACCAAGAAGAACCCACGAATCTCTCACCAGCCACAATTTTCTCGGCCTATACATGTATACAGATGCCACAGATATGATTTTTTTTTTTTTTTTGTACATAACTCACGTTAATCCTGTCTACAACCTTCCAGAGTGTAGTTACGCTTATTTACCTTATACAACTAGATACTTTCTCCCTGTATATCCTTACTTTGTCGGCAGCCTATGGGTATATATATGCCCACTTTTTTATCATTCCAGCCATGGAAAAGAGCTAGTTAGCAACCCCTTGTATGTAACAGATTTAAGCGTTTTTAAGGTTTAAGCTTTTATTTAGAAAGAGTTTGTGCTTGTTGTTTGTTTTCTGTACACTACAACAAAAAAAGTTTCAGCATTTGGCATTGAAAAATAGGGAGAAAGGAAAGGAAGGTTAAACAGCTACGGTGCATGCAGATTTTTTTTACCTTGTTCTTCCTCCCTTTCCTTGATGCTATAAGGCTGCGGTTTGGCTCAACAGGAGGGCTGGGGTGAAGCTTCAACCGTGAGCATCCAAGAACAGAAAAAGAATGTCAAAAGGAGTAACATTTTCGGACATAAAAACTGAGGGAAGAAGATGTAGTTTCAGGGTGGTTTTTCTCACCGTTGAAGAACAAGAGTGCTCTACTTCAACAGGTGCAGTCTTTGGCTTGAGGAAGGAGCTAAGAACAAGCTTTAAACGTGGACCAACAGAGGTGAAAGGGGGAGTTAAAACCCACCACATCTTCGGACTCAAACTGGAGGGGGAAGGGAGTGACTCACCTTATCCTGGAGTAGTTTTTCTTTGTTGTTTGCTTCTCTGGTTCACCGAGAATGGAGGGAGTTGCAGAGAAGGAGGTAAGCTTAGTTTTGTGCAGTTTGTGTTGGTTGACGGTTGTCTTCCTGCTCTGATCTACCGAGAATGAGAAGTGTGCACTAGGCATTTGGTGCCACTGTAATGGGGTAAAATAGGCTGGTGTTTGTTGTTGGAACGTGAAGAAGAAAAAGAAAACAGAAGGGGATTTAGAGTATTACCATATCTCCGTTGTTTGTTGTACCGAGGTGTGCAAGGGAATGAAGGAGCAGTTTATTGTTCCTTGCTGTTACTACATGCAGCGGAGGAACTGCTCAATGTTGGTGGCAATGGAAGAGGGGAGAATCTGATGAGAGAAAGAAAAAAATTTGAGCCGTGAAGAGGAAGGAAACTGGCGCAGAATAAAAGGAAAAGGAGTTGAGCTGGGAGATTACCGTTTCTTGCTGTTGGACTCCTGTGTTGCTTCAATCGTTCTTGGGGAAGAAGGAAGAAGCTGCTGCATCGTTTACAGGAGAAAGAAGGAAGGAACGATGGGGAGGTATGTGGCTGTCATAAGGTTAAGAAGAGAAAAGCAGCTGACTGATGGAAGGGATTGAGGAGGTAAGGAGGGGCATGGTGGAAAAGGAGAAAGTGGCATTTAGTATGGTACTTGTTGTACTTGCCTAGTTGTTTAATAGGTCTAATGATGTATTATGTTCCTTCTCTTCTAGCATAAGCAACCGGCACAATGTTGGAGGGAATTTCAAAAATTTTCCACTCTTCTAATATTATAGTGTTATTTGTACATACATATGCATATAAGTGACAATGTTAATGCACAATCTAGTGACTTGTCACATTTTTGTTTTAGAGGTATTTATATGAGTATATGTTGTGTCTATAATTTGTTTAGGATATTTATACCATCTATTAAGGTACACTAGTGTTATTTAACACATGTAATTAATGTGTTACATGTGATATTAAATTTAGGACGTGTAATAATGTTTCTGACTATCTATGAGTCCCTATGTCTATCTTAGATCATCTTACAACTTCCCCTTAAACTGTATCCTGAAATTCCAACTGTTTAACGTGTCCGGGGCCACAGACGTAGGTGTCCGGGACCACGGACGTCTAGTCCGATCCACTATCTTGGGTCGGTCCAAAACCGAGAGTGAATTCCATATTTCCACAGCATGTCCGCGGCCACGGACGGTCTGTCCGGGGTCACAGACGGTTGCTTTTGTTTAAATTTAGTAACTTATTATATGTTACATAAATTGTTCGGGAGTTATATGGCTCCCTAACTATTTCTAGGTTCCTTAATTCACTTATTACGGAATTATTCCCTTTAATTAAAACCTTATAATGCTAGGGGTATTTCACAAATTGCTGCAGCTTGCCATTTTAACCGATCCAAATCATCATTCTACACTTTCTGTATTCAAAACTTAAAGCCCATCTTGACCAATACCAATTGTTTCACCTTTCTCCGTCAAACGGTCCTGTACAAAACATTCATCCGCAGAGAACGTCAAAGAGCAGTTGCATTTTTTGGTTATTTTATTTACAGAGACCAAATAAAACATGAAATATGGGATATAGAGAACTTCCTTCAGCCACACATTTTTACCCAATTTTATGTCTCCCACCATAGTTACATTTTGAGGACTTCCGTCACGTAAAACAACCGTTCTTCAGTAACCCGAATGAAATACCCCGTAATTAAAATAGTGGTTAATTAGGCTAATAAGTATTTTAAAGGCTTAATTAGGTTTAAATAATCATGAGGGAACAAATCCCGAAGAAAATGGATCCTTAAAATGGATTAAAAACGCTAACGAACCTTAAAGCACGTTTTTCGAGGAAACCGGGAAAACGTGACTTTAAGCGGGTCAAAAGACTCGTAACAATTTTAGTCAACTAAATAGTCACTAATAAATATTAGTGAGGGTCTAGAACCAAAAATCAATAGAACGAGAAAATAGTGAAAAACTGTCAAAACGGGAAGTTGTTGTGTAGGTTAGTATAGAAATGTGTAAAGAGTTAATGAATGAACTAAGGTGGGTTAAGAGGTTTAATTAGTGCTAAAACATGTTAGGATGTATGTAGGAAGATTGGGGATGAAATGGGTAAGAAAGGAAATGAAAAACAAGGTCTGTAGGCATGTTCTGCTACCGACCAACCTAGAGGCTGGATCGGTCGGTGGGTCGGTCGGGGCTTAAACAACGAAAAATAAACATTCTGGAATGGACCGACCTAGGAGCCGTGAGTCGGTCGTGGGTCGGTTGGAGCATAGACAACGGGACTGAAATTTTTTGGAATGGACCGACCCAGAGGTGTATGGGTCGGTCAGAACAGTTCTGGGTCGGTCGGTAGAATTTCAGAGAACGACGAAACTTACTAGAATGGACCCCCAGGGATTGGGTTGGTCGGTGGGTCGGTCGACCCAAAACTTACAAAAAAAATGTATAATTATAATAGGTATATATATATGTATACCCACATACACATATGTACATATATATACGAACGCCATTGTTAGGTAAGGAAATAAACTTAAAGTAATGAAAAAGTAAGTAAACAAGGTGTAAGTGTAAAGAAATTGTAAAGACACAGCAAGTATGAGTTAGGAAGCATAATAGGAGTACGAGTTAAGTTAATTGTAGAAAATTAACCATATCATACCATGTATGTCATAGGACTTGATTTGTGAGCACCGAAGGAAAGTCGGACACAAGTACAACGGTGAACGGTATGAACTCCTCATGCCCCGTATGCTACTTTGGTTACTCTGATTTGTGTGTTGTGTGCTAATTGATCACCAAATAAGATAAATGCACGAATCAAAGTTATTATGCTTACTTGTGAATATGTAGTGTTGTATCTTGATGAATGTTGCCTTTAAATCATAGTTTGTATAATTCATGAAATGTATGGATGAATATGAGAGTGTGTATGTATGATATAATGTACTGTGACCGAATGTGATTGTGATTGGACTTCTAACTGATTCCCAACAAGCTAACCAATCTAACTTAAATTGATAAATAAAATGGAATGAGTAGAAGTCCGATATAGTTTCGGCCACGCGTGAGGATGCGGAGTCACAAGAGGTTGGCTCCAATTCCTAACTCTTAAACTGGTCCACGGCCCAAACCCCTTAAATGGGTAGCATCCTGGATTGGTGAGTCAAGTAAATCCCGGTGGTGGGACGGTGTAGTCCCCGGGCCGGAGGTCACACCGACTTAACATGAGTAAAAGTAAGTAAGTAAGAATGAGTAATAAGTATGGAAAAGTAAGTAAGTGTAAGTAAGAGAAAGTATTGTGTAATGAGTAAAAGAGTAAATTGCATACCGATTAACCCGGATGCGTAACTTGGCTAACACTTGTGAAGGTAAGTATTGTGTGCACTATTGTATCGTTGCTTTGTTTGTGTATTGTATTGAGCATGATTATATGATGTATGTAAAGCATGTATGTATGAAATTAATGAACCGCATGTACAGTCGACCGTAATAGTTGGCGTACCCTAGTTAGCATGCGGTATATGCGGAGTTTATGCACAGCTTTTGCTGAGCCCCTTGGGGCGATGTTTTTACTACACGTAGGTCCTCGAGACGGGTGAAGACGATGAAGGGATTAAGATTATTTTCTTTTGTCTATAATTGGTGAAATGTGAATGGTGTACTATGTTGTACACGGCTGTAGATTTTGTTAGCCGGTGTACCATAGGGTACACCCTTTTGGATAGTAAAAGAATATTGGGATGATGTATGAGTAGTTGATAGAAACTCATTCTTTTGGGGAGATTGAAAAGGGATGTAACACCCCTACCGGTAATCTCACCATTACTCTTAACCCGTCTCCATTATCAATACACCAGCAGCGGAAATTCTAATACAACTGGGGGTGAAACAATGCCATTAGCCACTCACGTGACTAACAAGGCTAATTCCAAACAACAATACAACACACTATCGGTTTGATGGGTCTTTACTGAGTACACTATACCAACGATGCTTCCTTTACTTAAATAATTCTCAAGTCTATACAACCTTTAACACCACAATACAATACAATAACCATTCAATACTATACCGAGTATCTACAATTCCCAAGTTTATCAATGACCCTTCGGTCTTACAAACCCACAATACATAAATACAATTCCCTTAGCAACTACCCATATCAATAACAACCCCGTCCTACTCTCAAATGGTGTCCGGCTTAGCTGACAGACTCTTACAGTGTTCATATTCGCTTCGGGTACCTGCACACTAAAAACGTTCCCCCTAGGGGGTCAGCTTACGCTGAATATGACTTCCGCATACCCCGCGTACTAGCGAGGGTACGCCGACTATTTGGTCAAGAGCATGCAGTTCATTTTAATTCAAACATCATGCATTACGACAATACGTCATACATGTACATTCACACAACACTCCACATTCAATCCAGGAATACAATCCACACAGATATCACGTCCAGCTCGTTAAATTCATTTACCTTATTCTTAAACCTTGAGAGACCATATCTCAAGTGAGTTTCATTCTCGTCATTTACCAACCTTCCACCCCTACGGGGTAGTTTACTTAACTCCTAGATCATTAGACACCCTCAGTCCCGATCTAGTTTCTTAATTATTCTACTCTTGAATAATTTTAAGATAAGCCTCAAAGGCCTCCGGGCAGAGACATATATAGGTCTCACCACCGGGCTTTTATAATCTCAATACAGGATTAGAAACATTCTCTCATGTTCCCTCTTCCTATCTCATAAACCCAGCTTACCTCTTTAAACGGGTAAGCTCTGCCGGTCTTACTCCAGTCGGGCACACTGTGGCACACGGCCCCACAGGGCACCACTATATGGCACACGGCCCGGTAACAAGGGAGTTCGACCATGGATTCGGAAACATACACTCTGTTGCTTCCTCTTCCTTACACGCGTGACTCACAATCCCCCTAACCCAGCTCTCGGGTTAGTAACAATAGGTACTCATATATAAATACATATATAAACATTAGTCAGCCGCATCTTTCTCGATGCTATCATACAACTTAGGAGATTTTCCCATCTCGTTGTATCTGCCGATTTAAGGGTCGCCCCTACACCTCCGTTACTTAGGAACTATGTTCGTTTTCTAACATTGAGTCACATCCTTGCATAGGAGGTCGACTATTGAAATTAGGACGTTCACTAGCCTCGTGTGTCGCTTGTTCTCATTTTGAGTCAATTCTTAAGTTTGGTTTATCGTGTCCGTTGATTGATGGTTTTCGTGTGTTATCTCTCGTCTTGGTTCGATAGCTTAGTGGATCTCCATGTTTTCGTTGATTCACAACCGGACTCCTTCTACGAGTCACTACTCAAACAAGACTCACTATGAGTAGCACTACAATACACATTCAACATTCAACAATTCATTCACATTCACATTTCATGAATTATACAAACTTCTTCGCAAATTACAAACCAATCAAGCAACAATACTACACAAGCACCATCAAGTGCAAACAATCCGATTCGTGCATTTATCTTGTTAGGTGATCACAAAATCAAACAAGCACACAAATCGGGGTAACCAAGTTAGGATACAGAGCATGAGGAAATCATACCTTTCACCGGGGTTAACTTTACCGGATTTTCTCACGTTCCTTGGCTCACACTTGTTCCTCGAACCTTATTCTTGAACCACTAATTACATGTCAAATGGTTCAATTATTATTAAGGTGTTACGGTCTGTATATAAATGCTACTCCCGTACTTACCCCGTTATCCCGTTATCTCGGTTTGACTTAGTGTACTTAGTTCCTTAACTTACTCACTCACTTCCAACACTTGTTTATACTTCTTAGGACCTTTATAAGTCACCAAACAACTCCTAAACATCATCTAAAACCAATACCATTCAAACCCCCATCATTTAAACCCTTAAAAACACATTCTGTTGAATTCTGGGGGTGGTCCGGGACCTGGTCCGGACCCTAGGTCCCGGACCAATACACTGATGAACTCTCGGCCTAAATTAATACCCTGGTCTGGGACTTGGTCCTGGACTTAAGTCCCGGACCAATTCCTGCATTTGCTCTCGTATGTTTTTCTGATGCGGTCCGGGACTTGGTACATATCCTAAGTCCCGGACCCTGCTAAAAACTGCTATTAAGGTCATTTTTCAACCCCAAATCAACCCTTAAACCACCCTCAAACTTTCCCTAATCTTTCCACAAGTTTTCTACATAATTAAACACCTCAAAACACTCCTTAAACCACTCCAGATCATTGGTTAAATCCACTACCCAATTCTTGCTCAAATTCATTAAATTCACATTCTCACAATTTGCATTTTGCACTCTTATGCATTTCTAACTTCTTCTTACTAGTTTATACATCCTACCAACCTCACCAAATGCACCCATGATCATTCCAATTCATTCCTACACATATACCATTCTAAAACCCAAGTACACCTCTTGTTTCCAAGGTCTTGCACACTCACTCATTCCTAGAATTACTAAGGTTCTCTTAGCCACGTTGCTACATATTTTACACTCTTCCCCCTAGTTCTCTAAATACCATTTCAAGGCTATCAATCCTCTCCTCTCAACATTACAAACACCTAGGTTCTCCCATCTCATTAAACCACCTTAAAACACTTACTTTCTTCCGAACTTTCGCCATAGTTTCCCCATAAATCTAACATCTCTCAATCCATTAACTCTCATCAATTTTCATTCCTAAACTAGCCACACCCACAAGGGTCCTACCAGCACACAATATCAATCCCAAGCTCATCAAAATTCCATAAAGCACAATATACCACAATAGCTCAAACTTTAAATACAATGGCACTTAGGCCTTAAATCCACACAAGTTCATAATCACCCTCAAATTCAATCAACTACATTAATTCACATTGTTTGGGTTCATTATTTAAATTTAACCCATCCCAATTCCTAAAGCAATTAAAACAAGCTTCAAGGTAGATTCCTTACCTAATTCACAAGTTCTCTTTAATTCTCCTCTTGCTCCTCCTCTTCTCAAATTCGGTCAAGTGGGGATGGAGTTGCCAAACTCCATCCCAACATTCAATAAACACAAAAATGCATTCCATTAATCATCTAAACCCTTAAGAAATCTCAATTCAATACAAAGGGCTTAGAGTACAAGTTAGGGTTTACCTTTTTGGGCCTTTTAAGAGAGATTCTCACCCTTGAATCAAGAAGGGTATTACTCCACCATTGGAGGGTTGAAATGAAGCTCAAAATCAAGAAGAAAAACAAGGTGTGAGAGAGAGCCAAAATCGGCTACCAAGGGAGGAAGAGCAAACGTGAGTTTTTCAATGAAATTTTTACCTTAGAAGAAAGAGGAGACTCCAAGCTACAAGATGGTGTGCTTTTCTCTTCAAATGGGGAAAACCCATGGAGATGAAACTCATCCTTTTTGAATTTTGAAAAGAGGGAAGTGTAGAGAATGATGAGGGGAGTTCAAATATGTAATTATTTTTGTGATTGGAGCTTTAATAAAGCTTGGGCATGAGGTTGAAGTGGGAGTAGCCATGGAAGGGCTGCAAAACGTTCAAACCAGAGAGAGGGAGGAGAAAATCGCAAGGAAGAAGGGAAAGAGAAGAGAGAGAAGAGAGAGAAGAGAGAAATGAGAGGAGAGAGGTATTTTTTTTTACTTTTACTTTTCCTCTTTTGACTTTTCAACTCTTGAATTAATTAGCTAGTCAAGTGTGAGTGTGTGTGGGCTAATTACCAGCTAAAAACCGGCCCCACTATATACCCATGCTGGAGCGTTTTTCGTCTTTTACAGAAAACGCTCGTTTTTTACCCGGTTTTGGCACTATTCACTTACCGGGCCCGTTTTCCGGAATTTTCTCGTTTCTTTAATTTTAATGGTTATTATACTCCCATTAATGTTTATTTATAGTTATTTGATGAACTATAATTTTTACGGGTTCGTTTGACCACTTAAAGTCACGTTTTCGGGTTTTCTCGAAAAACGCGTGCTAAAACTTTATTAGCGTTTTAATACATTATTTGGATTCATTTTCTTCGGGAATTGTTCCCATATTTTATTTAGGCATTATTAAGCCTTTAAAATTCATTCGGCACCCTTTCAAGATTATATTTCTCCTAGGGTCACTTAACGCTCCCTTTAGCGTTTTTCGCTTTTTAAGCGTTTTCTTGTTTCTTTTGGATTTGTTCTTTTTACCAAAATTCATTAGGCACTCATAAGCCCTAATATCATATTAGAGTAATTTAATCACCCTAATTAAGTTTGGGGTATTTCAATCTACCCCCCTTAAAGAACTTTGCCCACAAAGTTGGTGAGTCTACTATTGTTAGTCGTTTTGACATATCGTCTGCCGAGGTCATTATCTCTATAACCCTACAGGCTCAAGGTCAGTCCAGCCAGTGTGTACATACCGGTACACACCAATCAGTTAACAAGCAATTTGACAACCGTGGGTACCTACCAACACCACACACATACACCCCAGTACCATGCAACGTGCGTACACACCCATACATCACAAAACAATTTACCCGTGCACATACCAGTGCAACGCAAAACAATCGTCAGCCATGCACATACCGGTGCAACACCAAATAGTTACCCTAGTGCAATTTACCGTGTGTACATGCCAGTACAACACAAGCATACGTAACAGTATAATGCCACACTAATCTCAATCCATGCTTACTGCATTTATCCTAGCAAGATTACTTATGACCACTTACAGGGAGCCTCAAGAATCATTCAACCCCGATGTGATCAGCATCAGTGATGAACAATCTCCGCCCCAATTTGTGTTCCATCTCCCTTGATCACTAGTAAATCAAGTTCGACTTCGCACTTCCATTTCAAACAATCAAGTATTTCAATCATTTACCATTTTCTATCTTCTTAATCATTCTAGTTATAAAACAAAGTAAAGCATCTCCAAACGATGGAACTCGGTCCATCTATCATCCTACGTTGTCTCCAATACTTACTTTAGAAATTCAATACGTGTTGTAACTCCATTCGGTTTTTCTATCCTCCATTTGTTCCCAAATAAAATCGATCAATTTCTATCCTCAAATTATACACACATACGGTCAAACCAAATTACCTAGGGGACTCACTTCCCACTAGGTTCAACATCGGTTTCATACCGATTTAACTCAACACATTTCCCCAAATATACTCATCCATACCATGTCTAATCCCAAATCAAATACTATGTCTAATCTCGAATAGACATATGCCACCGGGGTTCTCATTCCCCATGAAGTTTTTCTACTCCATTCACCTCAAATCTCCCAATCAATACTTATTTCCACCTCAAATCTCACAAATAATCATAGTTTCCACAATGAATGAGTACAAATGTTTATGTAACATAGTACCCATCATCAAAACAAATTCTTTTGCGCTATGCGCATAGTAGTTTACGCCCTTATCGCGTGAAACATACACTTCACGATTTTCGCTCTACCCCCCTTAAAAAGGGATTACGCCCACGTAATCTACCATGTGTCACATTGGTCATAGGTCGAAGGCATTCAGCCATCATGGAGTGGTTCAACTTCCATGCGGTCTATTATACAATGTATTCTGGTCAAAATGGTCTTAACCATACTGTTGGTTAGTCCCTGCACCCATAATTTTCATTGGAGTTATTTAACTCTTAACCGGGTTCGGTTCTAGCCTTAAAGGTTTCACGGCATTGATAATTATCCATTCATTCACTAGGTGTATTAAACCTTTAGAATTTGGGCCCACTAGCTTCTGCTACGCGACCCTGATAACCTAGGGTTTACTTACCCTTCTCGTTATCCTTAATGTGTTATACACTATCCTTTTATCCCTGTTTATCTTGGGGATAAGGTTTATTAATCAGGCGTGGTATTCTTTTACCATACGCGAACTCAATGAGTTACAGGTTTTCTTATCCAGTCCTCTGGAATCAATGTACATACTATTGTGTATTTGAGTGATTATTCACTTGGTTCTCCCGACTTATTGTCGGTTGAGGTTGAGCCACTGCTTAATTGTAGTGCTTCCTCTATTACTAGTGGCGTCTGAACTATGCTCACTCAGCTGGTTTGTACCAGTGTTCTTTACTCGTACAACCTTGCATTTTCCATGCGTCGGTCCATGTGCCATCATCAGTCTCCTTTCTACTCTTACTACAATTGTCACCTTCCCAATTTTCTAGCTATCCCACTCGATCATTACTGCACAAGTGCAATACCAAAACACTCAGTCCTACAGAGTGCAGAAGCGTAAACACTTGGCAGTAAATCTCTTATGAGATTAGCAATAGGAATGAATTTGTTTCCTTGTTTCTCGGTCTGTCTACCCTCTTTATTCATCAATTCTATCTCAATGTATGATTTATTCATATGTTCTGGTCGCTTGTTGCGCACCATGTTCGTATTTGTTTCTAACTTCGGTTCCATGGCTTCTGCTCATGTATCTCTACCATTTACACAATGGTTCGCCATTATTTGGCTGATTATAAATTATGATATTCTTTTATATCTTTAAGCTCCTTGAGCGTTATTGATTTTCCACTTCCCTTGCACAAAAGTGTATTTCTTCTTAACCGATTACTCTTCGGTTCCAACAGTTGCTATAATAGCTTATTTCCACATTGCTTGGCAATACCTGTATGCTCAAGCTTCACTACATTGGTAGTTCTGAAAGGGATATATTTTCAGACTTTTATTGACGGTATCCTCTTCCCTGGGATTTGTATGTTCACCGCTCTTGCGGTACCACCTTAACGAGGGGTGTCTTTACTCGTTGGTTATTAACCATCTTCACTGGTGCCGTTCTTGGCAACTCTTCATATAGTTCACAATGGGTCTTGTAACCATTGAATTATTATTATAATAGTTTCTCGGCATACTAGCCTCATTTCCTAGAGCTCTGCTCATCTTAGGCTGTTCATAAGCATTGCTTCTCCGTAATCCGTAAATTGGTTTGGAGGTAACACTGGGCTCCATGACAAGGATCATTGCATCACGCTTCCGTCCGTTGGATGCCCTTTAAGTATCTTGGTATTGATCGGTATCATTACAAATTTAGGGTATCCCCTGGTAAGTGGGATCCCTTCGGTGTTCTAACCGAGTGTTCGTTATAGCTCTGGTGCTCTTGTTACAACACTTCGTTCAACTATGTTGACTTTGATACCCTCTGTGGATTGTTGCTGGGTGTTGTTGATTATGCATTTACATCCAGCTAACATTTATGAGAACGTGTAATTTACTTCGCATTGCGGTTCTGGGCTCCAAATTGTCCCATTGGGGTTATACATCTCCCGCTCTTAGGGTAGGCCATGGGTACTTCTCTTATGTTTTAATCAGTTTGGTACTTCCCTCAGTGGTGATCGGTATCCTCCGGTACCTTAGATGATCACCCTGGGTATTTATAATGGTTGTTCTGGGAATCCTATCCCGTTCATTGAACATTGAGGTATTCCCGCGAGGCATTTGCCTCAATGTGCTTAGCCCGGTATCCATCCGGCTATTTCATGCTTTTGTTTCGAATTCTCGAGACATATCCAATGTCTTTAGTCAATTACTAGTGCTTCTCGTACTTCCTAACTCTTAATCGTTCTTCCGGAGTGTATTCTTGACTCCTTAGCTCGTATGCTAATCTGAGTTCCTTCGACTGTTTAAGGTGTCCAACTCTTCTGGATTTGTATTCACTTATGGTCCGTAGAACGGAGCTGACTACTTCCCGTGTTTCGTGCACTGCATGTATACATACGTGGGGTACCATATTGGTACGTTACCACTTACTTGACTAACTCACAAAAGGGTCTGTCAGGCCCGCATGCTCCTTCGGAGTGCGGTCGTCCCACATCCCGTATTTGGGTATACTCGTAGTGCTCGTCACACGCCTAGGTGAAGTATTCTATTGTCAACTCCTCTTGTATCATTCTATGATACTCACCGTGATTCTTCTGGTTTAGTTTTTAAAATCTGTGGTTTTAAAAGAAAGGTTGTGGTTTTTAAAGAAAAGTTCTGGGTTTTGAAATAAAATTTTTGAGTTTGAAAGAAAATCTTCATGGCGTTGCCATGCTTGAAGTCTCAACCAAGTCCAGTTTCCTGCTGACTGGCATGCTTGTTAATGTGGTGGTCAGGCCGTTAGGCCTTTCCAAGGCTTTCGTTCTTTAAGTTCTTAGGATTGTGGTCCTATGTTCGCTCCATTGACATGGCGGTTCTTTAGTAAGTACTTGTTAGTAATCCATAGGTCTTCCAATTGTCTTGTTGTTGCTGCACTTGCCTTGGCAAGTGCGCGGGTACGTCGGTTTTCAGGTTACCATCCACCGATTACGGTATTGTTTCCATCCAAATTTGGTGATTTTGTGGGATCTTCCTTTGATCTTTTGATCTTAGTGATCAATCTCCGAGTAGTCTCTCAGTGTTCTTGTCAAGTTGTCGATAATTCGGGTGCTTTTTCGGGTGCCTTCCGATTCTTGAGGTACTCCGTGTACCTTGCTTTGTTGCCCGTTTCCACACCTTAATGGTGGTTACTTAGGCTTGTTTAATGCTTAGGAACTATGTGGTAGTCCTGTTAGTGTAAGCTTAATGATTGCTCTCATAGTTGTCCGAACTATGTCATTTGGGTATTACCGCCCTTTGGCGTTGTAGGCTTGGAGTTTATCCAACCTTGACTAATTCCATGGTTGGTTTGTTTACCGTTGACGATATTGTCATACATTACAGTCCGTAGACTCTCTTGTCTCGGTTCTGTTACTCTGCTTTTCTGCTCATTGTGTAGCTATGCTTTCCTTCTTGTTGGTTACGCATGGTTCTCGCGACTGCAAAGCACGTCGCCCCATGGTGCCGTAAATTTAGTTATCCTATATTTAGGATCTTCAATCTTCCGCCGTTCTATACGGTTATCGTCGTTCAAACGAGAACCGTCTTCGGGATTTCCAACCCTCGGAATCTACCGTATGACAGGTTCTTTCTATTTACGAAGTTTATTTACAACTGTCAAATCGGGTTAACCCGAGTGTGAGAGGTCTTTCCATCTCTCTGACGTTCTTTTCTCCGACTTATAGCGGGGTTGCGGAGGGCGGGAGTGGTTATGTAGGTATCCAGATCACACTGGAAGTTCCTAACTAGCGTACCTCACACGCTAACACTCAACCCTTAGCCCTAAGTCTCTAATTCCTAACTCGGTATTTTCCTAGACTCGATATTTAGACCATCAGAGTGATACTTCGCTCTGATACCACTTTTTGTAACACCCCAACCGGTAATCTCACAATTACTCTTAACCCGTCTCCATTATCAATACACCAGCAGCGGAAATTCTAATACAACCGGGGGTGAAACAATGTCGTTAGCCACTCACGTGACTAACAAGGCTAATTCCAAACAACAATACAACACACTATCGGTCTGATGGGTCTTTACCGAGTACACTATACCAACGATGCTTCCTTTACTTAAACAATTCTCAAGTCTATACAACCTTTAACACCACAATATACAATACAATAACCATTCAATACTATACCGAGTATCTACAATTCCCAAGTTTATCAATGACCCTTCGGTCTTACAAACCCACAATACATAAATACAATTCCCTTAGCAACTACCCATATCAATAACACCCCGTCCTACTCTCGAACGGTGTCCGGCTTAGCTGACAGACTCTTACAGTGTTCATATTCGCTTTGGGTACCTGCACACTAAAAACGTTGCAGACGCGTATATCTGAGTGGTTAAACTGGTGTAATTAAAATAAAAGAAAAGAAATTAAAACTCAAAATAACAGTCAGGCTGCAAACAAATCCCGGTCGTAATAGTATAGTAAAGTGTAAGTGACCGGATATCGAACCGTGGGACTAATGTGAATATTATAGTACCTAAGCATGTCACTAAAAAGGGGGATTAATTGACTTGTATTATAAATAAAAAGGAAAGATAAAATAAACTAAGTTAATAGATAAATTAAACGGGACTCTGGGTCAGGTTAATAAAATCTGCTCTTTCATGCTATGTCTACTGGTTTAATTATAAT
Organism: Limonium bicolor; assembly: GCA_023374045.1. Lineage (NCBI taxonomy): Eukaryota > Viridiplantae > Streptophyta > Magnoliopsida > Caryophyllales > Plumbaginaceae > Limonium > Limonium bicolor. Next base: position 154,691,456 of record CM041782.1, read on the forward strand.
TGTTTGGCAAATTCCTCTTATTATCTTAAGGACTAAGTCATAGACTCATAAGAACTCGTTTACCTGAAAATGCAAGGTCCGATGAAAACTCAAGCAGAATACGTGTAAACGGACGGTTTAGATATGAGAAATTATTTATGCATCTGAGTACTAACTTATTAAATCATAATAAGCTTCCTCCAGATTTACGGCTTAATTAACCTATCTATTTATCACCTGGTCTGATCAAAATAGACTTAGCAAGCAATTTAATAAACTCATGACATTTATTAAAAAGGCGAGAGATAACTTTAGGTCGTAACAACTGTATTTAAATAAAACCTGTAAAACATATTGAATAATTAATACAAACACATAATAACCATCCCCAGAGTATAAATATTCTAGCCTAACATATTAAATAGATAAACAGAAACAAGAGTAGTAGAAATCATCTGTAGTCACTCCTGCTTCGTTCTGCTATTTTGTAAACGTAGGACTAGAGGTGGATATGGTGGAATGAAAAGAAAATAAAATGCAGAAGATGGGAGAAGAGAAATGGGATGGACGTGAGGTTTGTGGTGAAGTGGAGTGATGATGGATGGGTGGTGATGTGTTTTTGAAAGCAGAAGGAACGTGTGTTTATATAGAGGAAAGGAAGGGGAAGAAGATAGAGCTGGAGAGGAGACAGATCTGAGTTTGATTGGAGACGAACGCGTGAGCAAGTTGAGGAATGGATTGGGGCGGCAGAAAGAGCTGGATCACGCGTGAAAGGATTTGCAGATTGATTGCTCATTAATTGCAGGGGACAGACTGAACACATGTGTGAGAGAATTAAGGTAGGCGCTGCTCGGAGTAGATGGATATGGCAGAAGCAAGTTGCAGTTGCAGACAGTCGCGAAGAAGAAGACTGTCGGCGTCTGATTTTTAGTCACGTCCGCGTTGTTGTCCGCCTCTGGCTATGCGGACGTAAGCCTTGTCCGCCTCCCTGTCCGCCTGGTTTCATGCGGTCACCTTGTGTGTGTCCTCCTAGCTGTCCGCCTAGCCCCATGCGGACACCTTGTGTCCTCGTGGCTGTCCTCACTTGTGACGTCGTGGTTCTATGCGGACAAGAGTGTTAGGCGCGCTCCATATCTTGTCCGCATGGCTGTCCTCGCTTGTGACGTCGTGGTTCTATGCGGACACTCATGCGGACACAAATGCGGACACAAACTTGACCGGCTCTAGATTCTTCGTTTGGACTCCGTTTTTCGAGCCGTTTACGCCTATGCGTTTGTCTCCTTGTCTACTTTGCTCACAGCTTGGTTTTCCTCATGTTTAACCAATAAATTTGTGAGATAATAATAAAACATAAACTAGAGGAAAACTAACCGAAGTGGAGAAATGAGCAAGAAAAGTGCTAATATAATATATGAAATACACCTATAAAACATGCTCATTTGGACCCTTATCACACCCCCACACTTATCTTTTTGCTTGTCCTCAAGCAAAACCACGTACCCAAGTAAGTAGGGAATGCTCAATACTAACAAATATTATTATGAAGGGTAGGATAAAGAGGTGAACAGTTCATGATCTTTTTAACTTATTGAGGAGTGTGATCCATCAACTGCTGGTGGCATAGGTGTGCTCAGGGTAAAAAAAAATATAGAGTTTCGGGGTATGATCCAAGGTACTTCAATGTTTCTTTGTTTTTGGTGACTCTGAGAATTTTTACCATGGCCTTCTCTCTCAAGAATGGGCATTGAGGAGAAAACAAAGGAAGAATAGATTTATGCATTTGTTTCACTTTTGCATAAGGGATGAGAAGATAAAATGTAGGCATCATGCCTTTGTATTAAGAACACTCAACTCTCTTTTGTTGGTTGCCAATGGTGTCTCGCAAGTCCCTTATTTTTTTGTATTTTTCTTTCTCTTTTTTTTTTAACAGAGAAGCACCCCTTAGCAATCCCTAAGAGAGAAGACAGAAAGAAACCCTGAGCAATAAAATCCAACCATTTGCAGATCATTTGGTCACACCGCATATAAAATGCTCCTAAAAAGTAATCAAAATTTTAAAATTTTGTACCATTTATCCCACAATTCATAACAGTATTTATTCTTAAAGAGAACAACCCATATATAAAGGGTCCACGATATTGAATTGGACAAACGCAAGATAAGGAGAGAGATTAAACATTTAAGCACAAAATTCCACCGAAAGGGCACACTCCCCCACACTTAATTTGAACAATGTCCTCATTGTTCACCAGAAAAACAAGGGAAGGTTTCAGAAGACCTTTTCGGTAAGTAGATAAAATAGAGATAACACAAAGGTCACAAATTTAAGCACATAAACGCTCCTCTGCAGTTTTTATTTAAATAAAAGCGTAATTAAAGAAACTGGTACTCCCCTGATATTATTTTGCTAGTTGGTAAAGGAGTTCCCCCCACTTGAGCTTCAGCCTCAAGTAGCGTAGCTTGGTTGCAGTGTGGATATGAAGGTGCACCTGCATAAGACACTAGAAGCAACCATACTACAAACGGAGTTAAAAGTTAGCAAAAATAAAATTTAAAGAGAACCTGAAAATTAAAAGAGCATAAAAGCAAAATAAAATAAAAGTTCATCCGGGTTGCCTCCCGGGAAGCTGCCCTTCTTTAACGTCTTTGGCTAGACGCCTGCTTTGTTATCCTGGATCAAAAATAAAAGTAGATAACAGTTTTGCCAGGATAACGAAGTGAGCAGTAATTAAAATCAAACCACCTGGATCAAAACAAAACGTTACTTCGGCAAATATAATAGGAAAATGAATACTCCACAAAATCTGTTGTTCGAGGAGGTACTGCCGGTAACGTAGTTCTAACAGAAGACCCGGTGGTGATGACTTTTCTTCCTCAAATTGGAGGATGTAAACATCCTCCTCTTGTAGGTGAGGCTCGTAGAAAGAACGCTGATCGATATCATCTTTAGAGAAAGTTAATTTCTTCGAAGGTGATAATGGCGTTTTGTTTGGATATCTTAGCGGGAGGTGATGGCAATTCCTTCTCTTCATTTTCGAGGATGTAAGTATCATCATATTCTGGATAGAGCATAGAGAAGGATGGAAACTGGCGGTAGGTGACCGTAGAGGGAAGAGAATAACTTACATTCGTAGTGGGGTGCTGTTCTTGTTGAGCGATTCTCTCCAGGTAGTTTGGTTGATCTTCTAACCAGAGTTGTTCTTGGAATATGAGACAATCCTCATAATCATGAGCTCCCCCACATACTGAGCAGTATAAATACTGTGAATAGCAAAAGTCTTGTTCGAACACCTGTTCCATTTGCACGTACAGATTTTTTTTTTGTGTTTTCGTATATAAAACGAAACTACTGAAATAGATTAGAAAATAAAATGATTAGAAACAAATATAATAATAATATAAACAAAATATAGAAGATAATAATATAAACAACATACAAAATAAAATAGACAAAATATTAACAGAATAAAGAGAACAGAATATTTATAATTTAACAGGTGAATAATCCGGGGCTTAGGGACTAGAATAAATATAGTCCCCGGCAACGGCGCCATTTTGCAGACGTGTATATCTGAGTGGTTAAACTGGTGTAATTAAAATAAAAGAAAAGAAATTAAAAATCAAAATAACAGTCGGGCTGCAAACAAATCCCGGTCGTAATAGTATAGTAAAGTGTAAGCGACCGGATATCGAACCGTGGACTAATGTGAATATTATAGTACCTAAGCATGTCACAAAAAAGGGGGGATTAATTGACTTGTATTATAAATAAAAAGGAAAGATAAAATAAACTAAGTTAATAGATAAATTAAACGGGACTCTGGGTCAGGTTAATAAAATCTGCTCTTTCATGCTATGTCTACTGGTTTAATTATAATTGTTTGGCAAAATTCCTCTTATTATCTTAAGGACTAAGTCATAGACTCATAAGAACTCGTTTACCTGAAAATGCAAGGTCCGATGAAAACTCAAGCAGAATACGTGTAAACGGACTGTTTAGATATGAGAAATTATTTATGCATCTGAGTACTAACTTATTAAATCATAATAAGCTTCCTCCAGATTTACGGCTTAATTAACCTATCTATTTATCACCTGGTCTGATCAAAATAGACTTAGCAAGCAATTTAATAAACTCATGACATTTATTAAAAAGGCGAGAGATAAACTTTAGGTCATAACAACTGTATTTAAATAAAACTAGTAAAACATATTGCATAATTAATACAAACACATAATAACCATCCCCAGAGTATAAATATTGTAGCCTAACATATTAAATAGATAAACAGAAACAAGAGTAGTAGAAATCATCCGTAGTCACTCCTCCTGCTTCGTTCTGCTATTTTGTAAACGTAGGACTAGAGGTGGATATGGTGGAATGAAAAGAAAATAAAATGCAGAAGATGGGAGAAGAGAAATGGGATGGACGTGAGGTTTGTGGTGAAGTGGAGCGATGATGGATGGGTGGTGGATGTGTTTTTGAAAGCAGAAGGAACGTGTGTTTATATAGAGGAAAGGAAGGGAAGAAGGTAGAGCTGGAGAGGAGACAGATCTGAGTTTGATTGGAGACAAACGCGTGAGCAAGTTGAGGAATGGATTGGGGCGGCAGAAAGAGCTGGATCACGCGTGAAAGGATTTGCATATTGATTGCTCATTAATTGCAGGGGACAGACTGAACACACGCGTGAGGGAATTAAGGTAGGCGCTGCTCGGAGTAGATGGATATGGCAGAAGCAAGTTGCAGTTGCAGACAGTCGCGAAGAAGAAGACTGTCGGCGTCTGATTTTTAGTCACGTCCGCGTTGTTGTCCGCCTCTGGCTATGCGGACGTAACCCTTGTCCGCCTCCCTGTTCGCCTGGTTTCATGCGGTCACCTTGTGTGTGTCCTCCTAGCTGTCCGCCTAGCCCCATGCGGACACCTTGTGTCCTCGTGGCTGTCCTCACTTGTGACGTCGTGGTTCTATGCGGACAAGAGTGTTAGGCGCGCTCCATATCTTGTCCGCATGGCTGTCCTCGCTTGTGACGTCGTGGTTCTATGCGGACACTCATGCGGACACAAATGCGGACACAAACTTGACCGGCTCTAGATTCTTCGTTTGGACTCCGTTTGCGCCTATGCGTTCGTCTCCTTGTCTACTTTGCTCCCAGCTTGGTTTTCCTCTTTTGACTTTTCAACTCTTGAATTAATTAGCTAGTCAAGTGAGTGTGTGTGGGCTAATTACCAGCTAAAAACCGGCCCCACTATATACCATGCTGGAGCATTTTTCGTCTTTTACAGAAAACGCTCGTTATTTTACCCGGTTTTGGCACTATTCACTTACCGGGCCCGTTTTCCAGAATTTTCTCTTTTCTTTAATTTTAATGGTTATTATACTCCCATTAATGTTTATTTATAGTTATTTGATGAACTATAATTTTTACGGGTTCGTTTGACCACTTAAGTCACGTTTTTTAGGTTTTCTCGAAAAACGCGCGCTAAAGCTTTATTAGCGTTTTAATACATTATTTGGATTCGTTTTCTTCGGGAATTGTTCCCATATATTATTTAGGCATTATTAAGTCTTTAAAATTCATTCGGCACCCTTTTCAAGATTATATTTCTCCTAGGGTCACTTAACGCTCCCTTTAGCGTTTTTCGCTTTTTAAGCGTTTTCTTGTTTCTTTTGGATTGTTGTTCTTTTTACCAAAATTCATTAGGCACTCATAAGCCCTTAATATCATATTAGAGTAATTTAATCACCCTAATTAAGTTTGGGGTATTTCAAGGGATGTAATTAAATACTTTATACTCGGTAATCCAGCAATGTAAGTATAATATCTTTTGTATTTGGAATGTAATGTAGTAGCTCGGTATATTTAGGCATCAGACCGTCACTGTAGTAGTAATAGCCTTGCTAGCCGTATGGGCGGTTAGCGGCGTTGTATCACCCGCTGTAGTAGTAGTAGTAGTAGTATCTCCGCTGCGACGTAGTAGGATTAGCAGGACGATTAGGCGGTAAGCATAGGATTAACGGTAGGGGTGTTACAAAAAGTGGTATCAGAGCGTAGTTACGCTCTGATGTCCCAGAATTACCGAGCATAGGGATTACCGAGTTAGGATTTCAACCGTCTTAAGACGAATACTTAGAAACCTAACTAGGAACTACCGTTGTTAACAATGGATATCCTTGGCGTTCTTAGGAACTATACCTTGCTTAATACCAAGACTTTTAGGTCATATCTTGAAAAGCCTAATGTAAAAGTTAAATGTTCAGATGTCAGGACGAGGCCGAGGCCGAGGTAGAGGCGAAGCCTCTGAAGGACCTGGAGCGCAGACAATAGCTGAGATTGTCGCCGCCACGGTAGCGCAGATGCTACCTCAAGTAATCAATGCAATGCAACAAAATCAACAAACTCAAACGGGACCAATCCGCCCCCTCCACCTAGAGAAGTAAACTGGGTAAAAGCCATCGCAGATCTCCGACCTCCATGCTTTAGAGGCGAGAGCGATCCTGCTAAACTTGAAGCCTACATCTCCGAAATGGAGACTGCATTTGAGACCCTCGAATGTCCTGCTGGAGTTCGAGTGAGAATAGCCGCCTACTACCTCAAAGATGCTGCTATGGATTGGTGGAAGCTTGTAAAGCATGAATATGTCGACGACCCCACCTTCGATTGGGAGTCGTTCACCGCTATCCTCCAATCCAAATACTATCCGGAGCATGTGAAAAGGCTAGTGCTGGATGCCTTGAGAATGACAGACAAGATGTTTGTGGATGAGTATTACCGCACCTTCACTTCTATCCTCCGTCTCCTACCCGACCTTGGGTACATCGGCCAGGTGTTGGTCGATCGCTTCTATGGCGGTCTGAGCCATCGCCTTTGGTACGGCATGGGCTACACTAGATTTACCTCCCTTCACGTAAATATCGGTTAACCCTTAGTACCACTGTAAATCCTTAAATCTTTTCTTATCTTTTAACTAAGAATCCCGGCTAATACCTGAAACTTCAGGAGTGTTATCACGCGGCATCTCGCGTTGAGATCACTTGCCAACTGAGGGATGAAGAGACCGCGCTGAAGCGCAAAGCTAACAACAAAAACACAAGTGCTGAGGAGCAGAACCAAGGGAAAAGTTGGAAAAAGAAGAAAGGGAAATTCTTTCAGCAAACCCAAAAGAACTTCCTAAGTGAGAGCAGTGCCCAGGAGAAGGGCAAACTAGTTGAGCTTCTTCAACTTGGTTCTTCTCTGCACTGGGGGCTGCGAAGCCACTGAGATCATACCCACCTAAGGGTTCTGGCTCCGGTTTCACCAAGAACCACTCCGACGTCCGTGCATATGTATGTAGGAAGTGCAATCAAGATCATCCCGGCCTAGATTGCAATGGGAGAGAAATCCGTGCTACACTGTCAGAGCCCAGACACCGAGGCCAACTTTTGCCCCGAAAATGCCAAACCAAGAGGGAACTTCCAAAGCTACAAAGCAAAGGGAAGGCAAGGAGGTTGCATCTGGCGATGCACCAGCCCAGCAGGCGCCGCAGGGACAGGGATCCCGAGGTCCTCAGAAGGGCGCACCCCAGACGCATCCTGCCTTGCACTTATCGACAGAGATGGGACCGGTTCTAAGTTCGGCCTAGGTAACTAACTAAACCGTAAATCCTTGAGAAGCATGTCTAGTATTGGAGTATCCGTTTGAATGAATGCATAGTAAATGAATAGAAGTGTGTATTGAGAATGAAATGAAGTAGTTGAAACTAGTACTCACCGTAGATGAAAATTTAACCATAGGAAGCTTTAGTATCTGCTATCCGACCCTCTCGAACCAAATCAAGAAGAGACCGACATCACCATCACTCATACACCAGCGAGCAGTGGCAGGTCATCCAACCAGGTATGATTTTATTAAAGGAATACCTGACACCTAAAGCAAAAATGCAATTATTCGATGATGCAACGAGCTAGGAACGGGTCAAGGAGGATTTTATACACCCGAATTCCCCAGTGGAGCGAAGATGGAGCTGAAGAGTGTGCTTGGGAAAGGATTGGAATCCTTATACCAGACATACCAACAGACATGAACACAAGATGGAGCGACGCCGCCGACAATACCTCCAGAATTTCAGACACTTGTTGCACAAGCAGTAGAACTTGCACAACAATGCAAACATGATCCGATCCCTGCACTTGAAGCGGACCTCTGTATCGTCAACTTCTATGAAAAGAAGGACGACTTGGGTTACACCAAGACAAGGATGAGACAGCGGAATCTCTTGAACAAGGAGTGCCCGTAGTGTCTTGTCCATTGGATGATGACGCCGTATTTATGTATAGCGAGCAGAAGCGTGTGGACCTCGCACAGAAATTGGTACTGAGATCATGAGATGTCCTAATCATGGGTGGAAAATCTAGGATGCTGTATCACAGGATCAACAAGATCAAGTTGAATACGGCACCACCGGCAATAATCAATGCCACACACATGAAACCAGGACGCCTGAACCTTACCTTTAGGAAGTATTAAATTCATAATATCATGTAATCTATTAGTAACGTATATTAGAGACACGGTATGTATGATGGTTGGTTTATCAATGAAGAGCAGTGTTGATTTAAATTCCACTTGTGTCCACCATCAATACTTACCAATTGTGACTTCAATAGTTGTGGACTCAGTACCGAAGGTAACCTGAGTATCCTCACCGAAGCACAAGCCGGTAAAAGCGGCACCATCATAACGGGAACCTTCCCAGTAAACGGCATTGAAGCCATGTGTTATTCGACTCCGGTGCCTCTCACACCTTCGTATCACCTCTTTTTTGAAGAGGTTGAAGCTAGATGCGGATGAGCTACCGAATTTCCTGGTTACTCTCCCATCGAAGGAGCGAGTACAATGCACCAAGTATTATCAGTCAGCCACCATTGACATCAAGGGCGAATCGTTTTCCATCTCCTTCATCGATTTAATGGGTTGGGATTCGATGTAATAATCAGAATGAATTGGTTGGAGCGGCACAAGGGTAGAATCCTCTGCGCGCGAGCTCGATTGCTGCTCAAGAGTCCTTCTGGGTTTACCGTATCTTACCACCAGAGACCGAGAGAGCCTTCGACCACAGTCATCTCCGCTATGGCTATGTACCGGGAGCTCAGGAGGGCAAAGAAGTCTATCTATGTTATGTACAAAACCTGGAAAGAGATCCAGTTCAATCCTGAAGTGAAATACCCCAAACTAATAAAACATGGATTAAACATCTAATCACATTAATTAAGGCCTAAACATGCCTTAAAAGTCAATTGAGAACTACGATGGTCAACATAAAGCAAGATATTGCACCCTTTGACTGTTTAGGGTAAATATATACCCAAATGAACTTCTTAGGACCTAAAATTTTGTCCTAAGCATATTAACACATAACTAAACATACTACAATCGTTGGACAACACTCCAACACAAAACAAGCATTTACATGCTTCAAGGTCAAGTAGGGCAAAATGTGCTCTAAGAAACCTTAAAGGTCTTATGACCTCTAAATGATATAAAATTGGATTCCTATGATCAATAATCATGTAAGGAACACAACAAAACTGTTCTCAAAGAAACTAAGCTCGGAAACACCTTGTGACACAAAATGTGCGCTAAAACACCTTAAAGCACGTTTTGTGTATGAGCTCTAAGATAATGTTTTTTTTTCACTTTAAAGACTAGATTACATTCTTTATATCATTTATGTGACATGATAGACTATATTATAAAGTCTAAATCAAAGTTTAAAAATAAAATCAAAATGGGTGATTTTGGATGAATAGTACCCAAAATAACATTTAATTACTTAACTTAAACTATGGTCAAATGTTTCCATTGACCAAACCAAGAATTGCCGCCTTATATTAGCTGTCATACCACACATTAAGCAACCTAAAATATCTACAATGAGTCATCTAATTACTATTCAATAAAGTAGTAAACATTACCTTATAAGCTTAATTCTTTCTTCTTTTTCCTATCATTTATCATATCTTTCCCAGCCAATTTCTTCCAGCCTCCATCCTCTCTTTTTCTTCTCCATTACCATGGGAACACACCAAGTTCAGAGAAGAACACTTTGCTACCTAGGTAAGCTTATTAAGCCATTTTATGTTCATTCTCTTCACATTTCCTTCCTCTTTCCATGGAGCTAAGCATTAACCATTTCCATCCATGTTTCTAGCTTGTTTTGGAGGTAAAAGAAGGGTGATTCTCGGCTGTAACAAGGGAAGGAGGTGGAGAATTCTAAACTTGTTCTTAAGGTATAAAATGTGCTTTAAGCACTTATATCTTTATTCCTATCATTACCGGTTGTAAAGCTTTGTTTCTTAGGCTTATAATCTTCATCTTAACATTTATTCAGTTGGTATATCAAGAGCTTCAAGGTATACCCAAATCCATGCCAAAAACACCATTTTAGGCATTTTTAATCAAGGTAAAAATTAGCCATCTTTAATCTGAGTTATACCAGTTTTAAAGCTTGGTTTAGTAGCTCTTTTGAACTCTTTATCTTCTGTATAAATAGGCGGAAGATAACCTTGCTTACCCTGGTATTCTAAGGTAAATTTTACCTTGAAAATATACATTAACACTTCTTATGGTTAGATCTTGCTTGGAGACTGATCATGTCTTGTTTGCTGTTTAAAAACATGTTAATCAAGCTGTGGGAAAATTATCCTAAGGGGCCGTGGCCAAACAAGTAAACTTGGCAAAAATAAGTAAAATCACTTAAACCTACACTTGGTATATTAATATGTGTTTATACGTATGTGTATATATATGCCGTGAGTGAATGAGGTTATTAAGGTCTTATTTTGACCTTAGGGATAAGAAAATGGTTTAGTAAATTTATATAAGTAATTAACTAACAATTGTCAAATTTAAGACATTATGTGGAAAATTGGTAAATATGGAAAAGATATGGGTAAGGCCGAGAGTTTAAAGCATTTTGGGCATTTATGTGTAATTTATTTTATAAGCTAATGTTTGTAATAAGGCCATGTACTTTAGGCCATTTTTATTTATGTATTTATAAGGTTTTAATTAAGTTGGTAATAAAATATATTTACCGCAATGAATTGGGGTCTAAACCAAATTAAATTAAATTTGGGGGCTATATAATAATATAGCCGAAAATTGGAGTTTAAATGAGTTTAAATAAAAATTATAAGATTTTATAAAGTTTTAGGGTTAATGGTAATTTGCTGAAAAGATAGGGGTACAAACCGTAATATATGGAAATTAATGGTCAAGGCAATATTAAGGAGGTCAAACCTTGACCATATGGTAGGTTTTGACCAAATTAGATAAGTTAAATAACTTATTTAAGGTTTATAATAAGATAAGTATTTAATTGTAACAATTTTATAACATATGTGGTGAATATGTTATTACCAAAATAAGGGTGTAAATGGTATTATGAACACCCATGGGCTTATAGGAATTTTTAGGAATTTATTTTGGTTGATTTTGGAATTAAATAAACTATATATGTATAATATATGGTTATTATGTCTTATGACACCTTAGGTAAATATATGGGGTGGAAATGTGAAATCCGAAAGTATATGGTTAGTAAGGTAATAAACCCTTTGTTGGAATTGGTGATTTTTAGAATTATATAAGAGTATTTAATAAGATATATGTATAATATATAGTTTTAATGATATTATAAAACTATATGTTATAAATGGGGCCAAATGGCAATTATAGAAAGTGGAAGGGTTGAAAAATAAATTAGAATGACATGGGGTCTGTTCGGAAATTTATAGCATATATAACCATAGGTTATATTTTATATTAAGGTTTAAATGTTATAATATATGATATATTACATAACATTATATATGTGGTCAATTATAAATTTGGAAAGTTAAAGGGGTTGGAAATAAATAATAAACAGACAAGGTCTGTTCGGTATTTTACAAAAATAAAACCATAGGTTATACCATTTTATAAGTTAAATGTTAATTATTGGTATATATAACATGGTATAATAATGGGGTGATTTTGTAAATAAATAAACTATGGGATATGAAAAGAAAATAGGTTATAACATTGTTGTCTTCTCGGCAATAATATAGTTTTGTATAAAAACTATAGGTTTAAATCAAAGGAATAAAAATATCATATTATATGATATTAGTATAAGGTATAACATTACAAAATGTTATGTGGTCAAAATGAATTAAAATAAAGATAAGGGCTGTACCCGAATTATTAAGGTTAGAAATATGAATTTTAGACTATGGTCTACAATGTTATAAATGTTATAACAAATATATGGTTTAGATGGAATTAAATAAGTAAGGATATTCACATTAAATAATGTGACAAACTATAATAAATAAGATTTTAACTAAGTATTTTATTGAATAAACCTTAGGAGTTGTAATTATACAACATAAATTGTTACATAATATTAGGATAATAATCGTAATATGAGTTGTATAAATATAATACACTAATGGAAATAATCATCTAATATAAGATGATAAATGTAGCATAAAATATAAGAGTTTTATAACTCATGGAACTTACCTATATTGGTAAATATACATATACAAGATAATGTATATAAGGATGGATATATATTATGGTTTGAAACCATATAATATATTGGTGGTGGTTATTACATAAAAATAGTTACAAACTATAAGTTATAAGTTTTTGAATGGAAATATAGTTTTACTAGTAAAGATAATGGATTATATAATACAATGTATTATAATGGATGGTGGAAAAATAATACAATATAATAAATAATGCATGCATACATGCAACTATAGGTTATATACCTAAATTTAATGATGGATAAGATTAAAGAAATATAACGAATTAAACTTAACAGTCGAAACATTTTGACATACGAGTTTTAGTAACAAAGCCGACCAGTTTAGAGAAACCCGTAACAATTAACTGTAGAAATCCGGGGATGAACTGTCGGGGTTACTTGTTATTCGGAAAACCGAATTTAGTTAGTCATGGAGATTGACTTATAGTTTTATTACAGTTTAGATCGCCTTTCAGACGTGCGTGCCTGACGAGCTAGTGGACTACACTGCGCATCCTAGGTCTGAGGTGTACGGTATGTAAAGGGGTTTGATCCGAGTTGTCCTAAGGAATTCCTTGGGCTCGGATTTGGTTGATATCACTTGTGTGTTATGTGTTTTGGATACGTGTATGTGATTATGTGTTACTGCATTAATTATTTATGCACGAGCGTCCTACGGGACTAACACTACGTTGACTATAGATCGGCTTATATATAAACATACATATACGTTATTGTGATGACAAGACGGTTACTTGATATAATACCATAGTATTAATATTAAGTATATGGCAACCTAAGTAAAACACTTAGGAACGAGTCACAACATTGTCGGTCTCTAGAGCATGGATCTCGAACATGAATATAACCTAGATTACTTCTAGGTATGCGTGACCCATTGGGCAGCTGATTATTAAATTATATTCTCCATAAGACTAAGAGCATATCTTAAACATTATGAGAGAGAGATGGTGTGAGTTGAGGTGAGGAATCCAGCGTAGTTTACGAACTACCTGGTTGTGCATTTGTGATCACTGAGGGGTTCCCGATCGGGTTCCGCTCCAGGTTTATACCCAACGAGCCCTATTTGGATTGTGGGTCAGGTGGCTATGGCCTTTATATGGACGTCTTACGAGACAAAGAGAATAGTCAGGGGCTCTGGACCTCTGGCGAAATGAGCACCTTTGTGTGTACGGGAGGACTACTGTCCATGGTGAGGTTATCGGGTTGTCCTAACATGACACCCAACTGGTATTTAATTAACATGGTTTGGTTTGGATGGGGCCTTCAAGGCCAAATTAAATTAACAAAGGATGGTGTACGCTACGGCGTTTATTCTGTATTATTATTTGATATGTTCGATATACAATTGTTGTTTGTGATATTTTTATGACTGTTTGATGGATGGATGGTTAAGTGTTTATGAATGTATAGATGGATGATTATGTATATTTATGCATGTATATTACAGTATTGATTATAATTGTAAAATGGTAAAACATGAAACCAATCTAATAATAAGATGGTTAAAATGACTAAGTGACCATTAGGGTCCAGGCCCGGCATACTCAGCGTTTATCGCTGATACTACACTCATTGCAGGTTGATGATCATTGTCGAAGCCGAAGTGCGGGAACAGGGTAGTTAGGGATTACTTTAATTACCGCACATAGAGTTTATTGTATAACAATGTTGTGTTGTGGATTGTATTATGGTACGGTTATATATATTTGGGATTGGGTAGACGCTCACTTGTCGATGTTTATGGTGTATGGACTTAGTATGATGTATAGGAATGTTCTCGTTATCACAGCGGTTAGCAGTTTGTTTATGTTGGTGTTGGATAGTTTGGCTTCGTTACTCGCATGGGCGAGTAATGGCCGGTGACACCCGACTGAGTATTATTGTTGTTATTATTTCTTCCGCTGTAAGACGTTTTATTTATTGCTACGAGAGAGATTATTACATGTTAAAGGTGAGGGGTGTTACATGAAGTACCTATCGTATCTGAATTTCCTGATGTATTCCCTAAGGAGCTACCCGGCATGCCACCTCGACGAGCAGTAGAATTTGAGATTGTTCTCCTGCCTAGTACTGGTCCCATCGCTAGGGCACCATACCGTATGGCACCTGCTGAAATGACAGAGTTGAAAGAACAGTTGCGCGATCTTCTCGACAAAGGGTTTATACGCCCGAGTGTATCACCCTGGGGAGCACCGGTCCTCTTTGTGAAGAAGAAGGACGGTAGCCTCCGACTTTGTATTGACTACCGCGAGCTGAATGCGGTAACAGTCAAGAACAAATACCTATTACCACGCATCGACGACCTATTCGACCAGCTTAAAGGAGCCTCAGTCTTCTCCAAGATCGACCTCCGTTCTGGTATCATCAGTTGCTATCAGAGAGCAAGACATTGAGAAAACGGCATTCCGTACCAGATATGGCCACTACGAATTCACAGTCATGCCATTCGGTTTGTCAAATGCGCCAGCAAAGTTCATGGACCTCATGAATCGACTTTTTAGTGAGCAGTTGGACACTTCAGTTGTTGTCTTCATCGACGACATCCTTGTATGCTCACAATCAGCAGAAGAACATGAAATTCATTTGAGGAAAGTGCTTGAGACACTGCGCGAGAACAAGCTGTATGCGAAGTTCTCCAAATGCGAGTTCTGGCTAGATCAAGTATCATTCCTCGGTCATGTCATCTCGAGCGCAGGCATTTCAGTTGACCCTTCAAAGATAGAAGTTGTACGATCATGGCCTAGACCCAAGACTGTTACCGACATTAGGAGCTTCTTGGTCTAGCCGGTTACTACCGGAGATTTGTAAAGGACTTCTCGAAAGTCGCTAAGCCCACGACTACACTGATGAAGAAAGATGCACCGTTTGTATGGACAGACGAGTGCGAAGTATCTTTTCAGAGCCTGAAAGACTCATTGACCTCAGCGCTGATTCTCACGTTACCAGAGGGCACAGAGGGATTTAAGGTGTATTGCGACGCATCAGGAAAGGGAATGGGATGCGTACTCATGCAGCATGGCAAGGCTGTAGCTTATGCCTCCCGCCAGCTGAAAAAGCATGAGGAGAATTACCCGACACACGACTTAGAGCTAGGAGCCATTGTCTTCGCCATGAAGATATGGTGACACTATCTCTATGGGGTAAGCATCACCATCTACTCCAATCACAAGAGCTTACAGTATGTATACACACAGAAAGAATTGAATTTGAGACAGAGAAGGTGGATGGAGTTTCTCTCAGACTACGACATCGACCTACAGTATAAGGAAGGGAAGGCAAACGTTGTAGCCGACGCCTGAGCCGTCGAGAACACTCGCTCCATTCGCTACTCGCTTCTTCTAGCTTGGTTGACGAGGTGCGAGACGCTCAGTTGAGCGACCCTTACCTAACCGAAATCAGACAAAAGATCGAAAATGGTACATTTGAGAAGAAGAAGTATGACTTCAAGCTACATGAAGATGGTCTAATTCGGTTGAATGGCAGGCTATGCGTCCCCCAAAGCAATGCTGAGCTAAGGGATCGCATCCTGCGAGAGTCACATAGTTCTACATTGTAAGTCCATCCAGGAGCCTCCAAGATGTACAAAGACATGAAGAGGTACTTTTGGTGGTCTGGAATGAAATCAGATGTGACAGAGTATGTACTAAGATGCTTGACATGCCAGAAAGTAAAGTTTGAACGTCGTAGACCGGGCGGAATGGTACAATCGATGCCAGTTCCGGAGTGGAAATTCCATGATATCTCCATGGATTTTGTTGTAGGACTCCCACCTGCCAGGGGAGGACTCAACATGATCTGGGTTGTAGTCGATCGCCTCACCAAGGTTGCCAGATTCATACCGATGAAGGACACCTGGAAGGTAGTGAAGCTCGTAGAGCTATTCGACAAGGAGATTATCAGACATCACGGAGTCCCGAAAACCATAGTATCTAACCGCGACACCAGATTTCTTTCGAGATACTGGAGAGCTACACGGGAAGCGCTGGGTACAGAATTAAAGCTGAGTACCGCCTTCCATCCTCAGACCGACGGTCAGACAGAAAGGACCATCCAGACACTGGAGGACATGCTTAGGGCATGTGCCTTAGACTTTCAGGGGAGTTGGTTAGACAAGCTTCATCTTATCGAGTTCTCGTACAATAACAGCTACCATGCTTCGATTAAGATGTTGCCTTTCCAAGCCCTATACGGTAGACCTTGCCGTACACCTTTGTGTTGGGATGAGTCAAGTGAAGCGGTCATCATAGGACCTGATGAGTGTCCAAATGAGCATGTTTTAGGGGTGTATTTCATATGTTTAATCAACACTTTTCATGCTCATTTCTCCACTCTAGCTTGTTTTCCTCTAGTTTTGTGTTTCATTGGTGTTTCACACATTTATTGTTTAAACAGGAGGAGTAACATAGCTAGGAGTAAAGTAGACGAAGAGAGGAACGCGTGGGCGCAAACGGATCCAAAATCGGAGTTAAAACGAAGAAGATACAGCGTTTTGAAGTTATACTGACTCCGACCGACCTTGCAAGTCCGGTCGCAAGGTCGGTCGGGTCGAAATTTTGCCCAGATTTGCGTTTTTGCAAGCTACTGGAATCGACCGACCTTGCAAGTCCGGTCGCAAGTCCGGTCGGCCGTAAAATTTGCCCAGAAATCAGATTTAAAAGGGGAAAAAAGAGGAAAGAGGGTATTCCACACAGAGAGAAAACGACGGAAAAACAAGAGAAAAGAGGAAGAAGAAGAAGAAAGGGAAGGAAGAAGAAGAAGAGAAGAAGGAGGAGAAGGCTCACCTCCATTGAAGCTCTTCCTCAATCTCCCATGGCTATTTCTTCTCCCTTCTCTCTCTTTTGTGCTTTAATGGTTGTGTAGTTTCCTTGTAGCTTGGGATGGGATTTTGCCCCAAAATCCCTAAAACCTCCATTGTTGAATCTTGAACTTATTTTTATGCTTTATTTTAGTCTTTGAGCTTAATGAAGATGATTATTGAGTGTTTATGACATCTAAACTTGTTGCTCATGATTTGGGAATTTGTTAAGGGTTTTGCTCAATTTGTCTTCTATGTGTTAAATTGGTTGGTTTGGCCTACCGATTAGTTTATCATTATTGTGGGATTCTATCAAAATGTTATTCTGAGATAGAAACCTAAACCGTTGGGACTAAATCAATGTTAGCCGATTTTCACTGATTTTGAGATGAGGTTCTCATTGCAACTTAGGGTAGATTTGTGCTTAATGCTTCTGATTGAATTGGGGATTTGAACGAACATTCAGTCCCCGTTAAATTGGTTAGGATTAATAGACCTGGATTTGGCTATTAATTAAATTCCCGTTGTTTAGCTATGAGTTCGAGGTTCGGCAATTGGTAGAAAGGGGATGACGGGTACGAATATCCTATCCCGAGCTACACCTATCCTAGATAGTTAGTTTAGTGTTTATTGCTTTTCTTTATTTCTCCAATTATAACCCAAAAACCCAAAACCCATAATTTACATTTATGCACTTTTGTATATATCCGCTTGCACATTTACTAAGCTTATAATTAGCTAGATAGTTACGAAGTCCCTGTGGATACGACCTTGTTGTACTACAACGACTGGGTTCACTGCCCATAGTTAGCAAGATAGTTTCAACACTATTTTGCACAACAAGTTTTTGGCGCCGTTGCCGGGGACTTCGGTCCAACTATCTGGTTTATTATCTGTTTAGTTTTTGTGCAGATTTTCATTTCATTTATTTCCCCCTCTTGTGTATAAATTTGTGTTATTTTTTTTTAGGAACCTATCTCTGATGGACGGTCTTGATGATCAAGCAGAAGATTGTTACGACTACACCTCTGGAGCAACCTACGACCAATACATTGATTGTCAAGGGTGTGGATCCTTTCACATGTGCCCTCCTTGTGAGGATCTAATCTCAAGATCGGAGACTCTCATGGAGAACCGGTTCTTTTATGTCAATCCAAACCCCACTGAACAAGACATCAGTCGATGGATCAGGTGCCAAGAGAGTGGAGGAGACCAGAAGAGTGCTTATTGTTCTGAGATCACGGCAAGGGTAGATTCACCCACTCTGGAGGATCTTAGTGCTAGAATGAACACCATCGACATGAACCAGCTCATTACACTAGCTCGAAGGGAGCAACAACCAGAGAGTGAAATGGTCCATGAAGTGGAGCAGCGGACTAAGGAAAAAGACCTCGACATGAACCAACTGAAGCTCTATGCCAAATTAGTAGAGATGAACGCGATGATGGAAGGTCTACTAAACCTTGCATCGCAGCAACCGGAGAGCGAAATGGTTCATAAAGTGGATCACCTTACTGAGGACTTGAGTTGCTCTCTATCACCTCCCCCGTTCGAACCTGAGCAAACGTCATTCAACCATCTGCCTGAGTTCGAAGACAAGCCATCAGAGGACCGCTTCCACCTTGACTTCATGGAGTCTCCTCCCTCTGAAGTCAACTACCGTTATTTCCCCTCCTTCTCTGTGCTCCACCCAGAAGATGAGGATGGACACATCCTCAACCTTGAGGAGGAGGAGATGCCGTATCCCTCCGAGCCATCAGAGGAGAGTGCTATAATCAACTTCAAGGAGCCACCTCCCTCTGAAGTTGATTTTCATCAAGGCTCTTCCCATGAGCCTCACCAAGAAGTTGAGGACATTTACATCCTCGAATTTGAGGAGGAGGAGGAGCCATCAAACTTTGATCTTCACTTGAAGGATCAAGGCCCCCACCCGTGCACTAATGAAGTTGGGTGGAAGCTCAACGTACACCCGCTAAGTGTGGAGGCCACCTTCCCATTTGATCCGGGACCAAAGATTGAAGACAAAGTCCGCTCCGGAGTTCTCCCTGCACCGCTCACTGAAGATAAGGATGTTTACATCCTTGAATTTGAAGATGAGGCTCCACCACAGTTTGATCCTCGTACCAAGGATCATCCACCTCAACACTTCCACCTGATGAACGGTCGGTGGAGTTTACACTTTCACATCCTAAGTGTTGAGGCCACATTTCCTTTTGATCCGGGTCGTTCTTCATTGCTAGATGATGCCCACCCAACCCACCCGTTGAAGCCGACTTCAACGTTCATATTCGATCCCGGATGACTTCACGGTGGTATGGTCTAGCCAAAGACCTTAAAGAAGGGCCGCTTACCGGGAGGCAACCCGGATTTCATTTCGTGTCCTGTCTTTTAAATTCTGTTAGTTTCGAATTTGCATTGTTTTCAATAATGGGCTATTTTGGCATTCTTTGGACTTGCCCTTTTACGCCCAATTGGTGGCGTCTGTGTTGTAAATATTTTGGAAACAGGTAAGCCCCTCTGAAAAAGGGATGGAATTAGGAACACTTACAAAGGAACCTCTGGCGAAATTTTCCAAGAGGACCTTCATCTCCAACGATTGAAGGTAGCACCTCAACGACCCCTCCCACTAGTAATTGTGCGGGACCCTATCTTCCATCCACATCTTATCGGGGAGTACTCGTTTCACCCTTTAATATTTGCCCACAACGACTCCACTATTTTTATTTCCTGTTTTTGTTTTCGTTCTCCTTTGGTTTTGTTTTTGCTAACCCTTAATTCCAGTTGTAGTTTGGTTGCTTCTAGTGTTTTATGCAGGTGAAATTTCAATTCCACACCGCAACTAAGCTACGCTACTTGAGGCTGAAGCTCAAGTGTGGGGGATTTCTACAAACTGATAGCAATAGCAATCTCAGGGGAGTACTAGTTCCTTTTAGTTTTCGTTCTCTCTTCTCTAATTTTGAATCTGCAAATCTGGGGATCGCTTCTGTGCTATACTATTTGTTTGTGTCCCGTGTGATTTTCCTTTTGTCTGCTTCCCGCAAAGGTCTTCTGGAACCTTCCCCGGTTTTGATTGGTGAACAATGGGGACATTGTTCAATTTAAGTGTGGGGGAGTGACCTTTTCGGTGAATTGTGTGCTTAAATGCTTAATACTTCATGCTTATCTTGCGATTGTCCAAAATAAAAAACTTAGACCCTTGTGTTGTGAGTTGTTCTCATTAAGAACAAATACTGTTATGAATTGTGGGATAAATGCTTAAATTTTTCATTTTGATTGCTTTTGAGGAGCATTTTACATGCGGTGTGGCCAAGTGATCTTGTATGGTTGGATTTTTATTGCTTTGGGGTTCCTTCTGTCTTCTTTCTTAGGGATTGCTAAGGGGTGCTTCTTTGTGAAAATCCATCAAGGGACTTGTGAGACGCCATTGTTAACCAACAATGAGAGTTGAGTGTTCTTAAATGCAAAGGCATGATGCCAAAATTTTATCTTCTCTTCTCTTATGCAAAAGTGAAACAAATGCATAAATCTATTTTTCCTTTTGTTTTCTTCTCAATGCCCATTCTTGAGAGAAGTTGGACATGGTAAAAGCTCTCCAAGTCACCTAATCTTTAGAACTTTGAAGCACTTCGGATCATACCCCGAAACTCTAGATTTTATTTTGCCCTAAGCACACCCATGCCACCACTAAGAGATGGTTCACACTCCTCAAAGGTTTTAATCACTTTTTGCTTCTTCTTTTATCCTACAATTCATGTTAGTGTTTTTAGTCTTGAGCATTCCTTACTTGCATGGGTGCTTGGTTTTGCTTGAGGACAATCAAAAAGGTAAGTGTGGGGGTGTGATGAGTGTCCAAATGAGCATGTTTTAGGGGTGTATTTCATATGTTTAATCAACACTTTTCATGCTCATTTCTCCACTCTAGCTTGTTTTCCTCTAGTTTTGTGTTTCATTGGTGTTTCACACATTTATTGTTTAAACAGGAGGAGTAACATAGCTAGGAGTAAAGTAGACGAAGAGAGGAACGCGTGGGCGCAAACGGATCCAAAATCGGAGTTAAAACGAAGAAGATACAGCGTTTTGAAGTTATACTGACTCCGACCGACCTTGCAAGTCCGGTCGCAAGGTCGGTCGGGTCGAAATTTTGCCCAGATTTGCGTTTTTGCAAGCTACTGGAATCGACCGACCTTGAAAGTCCGGTCGCAAGTCCGGTCGGTCGTAAAATTTGCCCAGAAATCAGATTTAAAAGGGGAAAAGAAGAGGAAAGAGGGGTATTCCACACAGAACAGAAAAACGACGGAAAAACAAGAGAAAAGAGGGAAGAAGAAGAAGAAAGGGAAGGAAGAAGAAGAAGAGAAGAAGGAGGAGAAGGCTCACCTCCATTGAAGCTCTTCCTCAATCTCCTATGGCTATTTCTTCTCCCTTCTCTCTCTTTTGTGCTTTAATGGTTGTGTAGTTTCCTTGTAGCTTGGGATGGGGTGCCCCAAAATCCCTAAAACCTCCATTGTTGAATCTTGAACTTATTTTTATGCTTTATTTTAGTCTTTGAGCTTAATGAAGATGATTATTGAGTGTTTATGACATCTAAACTTGTTGCTCATGATTTGGGAATTTGTTAAGGGTTTTGCTCAATTTGTCTTCTATGTGTTAAATTGGTTGGTTTGGCCTACCGATTAGTTTAGCATTATTGTGGGATTCTATCAAAATGTTATTCTGAGATAGAAACCTAAACCGTTGGGACTAAATCAATGTTAGCCGATTTTCACTGATTTTGAGATGAGGTTCTCATTGCAACTTAGGGTAGATTTGTGCTTAATGCTTCTGATTGAATTGGGGATTTGAACGAACATTCAGTCCCCGTTAAATTGGTTAGGATTAATAGACCTGGATTTGGCTATTAATTAAATTCCCGTTGTTTAGCTATGAGTTCGAGGTTCGGCAATTGGTAGAAAGGGGATGACGGGTACGAATATCCTATCCCGAGCTACACCTATCCTAGATAGTTAGTTTATTGTTTATTGCTTTTCTTTATTTCTCCAATTATAACCCAAAAACCCAAAACCCATAATTTACATTTATGCACTTTTGTATATATCCGCTTGCACATTTACTAAGCTTATAATTAGCTAGATAGTTACGAAGTCCCTGTGGATACGACCTTGTTGTACTACAACGACTGGGTTCACTGCCCATAGTTAGCAAGATAGTTTCAACACTATTTTGCACAATAGGACCCGAGTATTTAGAACAAGTCCAAGCGGAAGTACAACAAATCCGAGCCAATATGAAGGCAGCCCAAGATAGACAGAAATCCTATGCGGATGTGAGACGACGCGACCTTGAGTTCGCCGTGGGCGACCAAGTGTTCTTGCGAGTCTCACCTATGAAGGGTGTATTCCGTTTTGGTCAGAAGGGCAAGCTGAGCCCAAAATTTGTAGGGCCGTACACTATCACCGAGAGAGTTGGATCCGTAGCCTATAGGTTAGCATTACCTGAGGACTTGAGGCGTGTCCATGATGTCTTTCATGTGTCACAACTCAAGAAGTACATTTCAGATCCTTCTCATGTCCTAGAGCCTGAGAGACTTTCCATTGAGCCAACAATGAGGTACGTTGAAACTCCTGTGAGAATCCTTGATAGGAAGACCAGAGACACTCGCCATAAGTCTATACGAATGGTGAAGGTCCTATGGTCAAACCACGACGTCGAAGAAGTGACATGGGAGTTGGAAGATGCCATGAAGGTGAAGTACCCAGAGTTATTCAGAGACTAGATAGTCTAGTGTTTAGTACATACGGGTACGGGGCGTACCCCTTTTAAGAGGGGTAGAGCCTTTTTGCTTTTGCATTGCTTCGGGGTGAGCATTGCATAGTGTGTAGGTATTGTAATATATTTTGATGGCACATGTAGTGCGGAATGTGTTTGGTGTGTGTATGTATGTGTAGTGTGTAGTGTATGGATGTGTGTGTGAAATGTATGGTGTATTGGTGTAATGTGTATTGTGAATTGCAGTGGGGTATGGTGTAATGTGGATATGATGTGTATGGAAATGTGGATTGTGTATGTGAACTCGTATGATGTTTGATCTGTGTATGCTTTTAATGTGAATGGAAGTAAACACCTTACAGGTGGTAGCAAGACACATTATGGCAATCAGTTGCCTAATGAGTAGAATTTATAAACCATTAACCTCAGGCAACTTTGAGGGCAAAGTTTCTTAAGGGGGGTAGATTGAAATACCCCGTAATTAAAAATAGTGGTTAATTAGGCTAATAAGTATTTTAAAGGCTTAATTAGGTTTAAATAATCATGAGGGAACAAATCCCGAAGAAAATGGATCCTTAAAACGGATTAAAAACGCTAACGAACCTTAAAGCACGTCTTTCAAGGAAACCGGGAAAACGTGACTTTAAGCGGGTCAAAAAGACTCGTAACAATTTTAGTCAACTAAATAGTCACTAATAAATATTAGTGAGGGTCTAGAACCAATAAAATCAATAAAACGAGAAAATAGTGAAAAAACTGTCAAAACGGGAAGTTGTGGGGTAAAAGTACAAATAACTCAAACTAGTGTGTCCAATGTTGTAAATAGAATTTTAAAACCCATATGGGCGGTGTGTATCAGCCGATTTCCTTTCCCTCTCCCACACACTCTTTTAATTCCTTTTGATTTGCAAAAGACAAAAGAATTTAAAAAGCAAAAGTAAACTACTTACCTCACCACTCTCTCTCCTCTATCCTACTCTCTCACTCACGTACAACACTCATCTTCCTCCTCTCTATTTTTCTTCTTCTTCAACCGGTGGCAATGGAGAAATGAGAAACCCACAAAAACACCAACTTCCCTCCTCTTGTTAACCCATCAAACCTTCTCCAAAAATTACAAAAAGTATACCATTGGAATCCCCTCATCAAGGAGAACATATTCCTCCTTCCAAAATTCGAAAACAAGCATCTTCATCTCCATGGGTGTGCTGCATTTGGAGCTTCAAGACCACCATTAGAACCACCTCCTTCTCCTTGTCATTTTGAGGTAAAAATATTCTTGAAACCTCATTTTTTTTCTAGCCCTTGTGGGCAAAACGAAATTTGAACTAAACCCTTGCTTGTTCCTTGTATTCTAGCCGATTTTGGCTCTGTTTGGAGGAGTAAAAATAGTGTTCTTGAGCTGTCCAAAACTTCATCTACATCCTTGCAAGGTAATGAAGTTTCTAAACCCTAAAACTTACCTTAAAGCTTTAAGATAATGAAAGGGTTAGTTAGTGTATTAAAATGGTGTGTATATATGGGTTGTAGTGTTAAAGGATTTGAATTACAAAACCGGAGAAAGAAGAGAAAAGAAAGAAGGGAGGAAGAAAGAAAGAAGGAGAAAAGAGAAGCTAGTGAAGAACAAGGTAATTATGCTCTCTTGTGTAGTCGTGTATATGTATATGTAACAGATTTTTAGTAATGTAAATGGGTATTGTAAAATGGGAATGAGTAATAGTGTAATGAGGAAGAAAATCTAAACTGTTTTGGAATCTTTAAAAGACATGTAAAAGCTTGTTGAGACATAGATGGGAATTAATGTGGAGTGCAGGAATTTAATGATGATAGTGTTGGTATTGTGTTGGAGAGCTTGGTATGTTAATGCTGTATACAAACAGGTGCAATGGGTGATGTTTTGTGAGATAAAAGATGTGGTGAGAATGTAGAAATATAGGGGAGGTTATGTCAAAATTCACCTAGAACTAGAACACTTAGAAACTTGGAAACTAGGTAAAAACACACCTTTGTAACAGATTTTAAATTGAGATAGTTAGTGGGTAGGTGAGGAGGAGTAGCTAATGTATTGTAGGCTTTGGGAATGACATTAGAAGAGGGAGCTATAGAAGGAGGAAGGGAGAACTAAAATTTGTAGCAAAATACAACTAGGAAAAACTAGTGTAAGTGCTGAAATGAAACTTGGAAAAATTTTGTGTGTAGGTTAGTATTGAAATGTGTAAAGAGTTAATGAATGAACTAAGGTGGGTTAGGAGGTTTAATTAGGGCTAAAACAAGTTAGGATGTATGTAGGAATATTGGGGAAGAAATGGATAAGAAAGGAAATGAAAAACAAGGTCTGTAGGCATGTTCTGCTACCGACCGACCCAGAGGCTGGATCGGTCGGTGGGTCGGTCGGGGCTTAAACAACGAAAAATAAACATTCTGGAATGGACCGACCCAGGAGCCGTGAGTCGGTCGTGGGTCGGTCGGGCTAAAATTCCCAGACATCGAAGTTTCTGATTTCGACCGACCCAGAGTTGGGTCGGTCGGTGGGTCGGTCGGAGCATAGACAACGGGACTGAAATTTTCTGGAATGGACCGACCCAAAGGTGTATGGGTCGGTCGGAACAGTTCTGTGTCGGTCGGTAGAATTTCAGAGAATGAGAAACTTACTGGAATGGACCGACCCAGGGATTGGGTCGGTCGGTGGGTCGGTCGACCCAAAACTTACAAAAAAAAATGTATAATTATAATAGGTATATATATATATATGTATACCCACATATACATATGTACATATATATATATATACGAACGCCATTGTTAGGTAAGGAAATAAACTTAAAGTAATGAAAAAGTAAGTAAACAAGGTGTAAGTGTAAAGAAATTGTAAAGACACAGTAAGTATGAGTTAGGAAACATAATAGGAGTACGAGTTAAGTTAATTGTTGAAAATTAACCATACCATACCATGTATGTCATAGGACTTGATTTGTGAGCACCGGAGGAAAGTCAGACACAAGTACAACGGTAAACGGTATGAACTCCTCATGCCCCGTATGCTACCTTGGTTACTCTTATTTGTGTGTTGTGTGCTAATTGATCACCAAATAAGATAAATGCTCGAATCGGAGTTATTATGCTTACTTGTGAATATGTAGTGTTGTATCTTGATGAATGTTGCCTTTAAATCATAGTTTGTATAATTCATGAATTGTATGGATGAATATGAGAGTGTGTATGTATGATATAATGTATTGTGACCGAATGTGATTGTGATTGGACTTCTAACTGATTCCTAACAAGCTAACCAATCTAACTTAAATTGGTAAATAAAATGGAATGAGTAGAAGTCCGATATAGTTTCGGCCACGCGTGAGGATGCGGAGTCACAAGAGGTTGGCTCCAATTCCTAACTCTTAAACTGGTCCACGGCCCAAACCCCTTAAATGGGTAGCATCCTAGATTGGTGAGTCAAGTAAATCCCAGTGGTGGGACGGTGTAGTCCCCGGGCCGGAGGTCACACCGACTTAACATGAGTAAAAGTAAGTAAGTAAGAATGAGTAATAAGTATGGAAAAGTAAGTAAGTGTAAGTAAGAGAAAGTATTGTGCAATGAGTAAAAGAGTAAATTGCATACCGATTAACCCGGATGCGTAACTTGGCTAACACTTGTGAAGGTAAGTATTGTGTGCACTATTGTATCGTTGCTTTGTTTGTGTATTGTATTGAGCATGATTGTATGATGTATGTAAAGCGTGTATGTATGAAATTAATGAACCGCATGTACAGTCGACCGTAAATAGTCGGCGTACCCTAGTTAGCACGCGGTATATGCGGAGTTTATGCGCAGCTTTTGTTGAGCCCCTTGGGGCGATGTTTTTACTACACGCAGGTCCTCGAGACGGGTGAAGACAATGAAGGAATTAAGATTATTTTCTTTTGTCTGTAATTGGTGAAATGTGAATGGTGTACTATGTTGTACACGGCTGTAGATTTTGTTAGCCGGTGTACCATAGGGTACACCCTTTTGGATAGTGAAAGAATATTGGGATGATGTAAATGAGTAGTTGATAGAAACTCATTCTTTTGGGGAGATTGAAAAGGGATGTAATTAAATACTTGGTATACTCGGTAATCAAGCAATGTAAGTATAATATCTTTTGTATTTGGAATGTAATGTAGTAGCTCGGTATATTTAGGCATCAGACCGTCACTGTAGTAGTAATAGCCTTGCTAGCCGTATGGGCAGTTAGCGGCGTTGTATCACCCGCCGTAGTAGTAGTAGTAGTTGTATCTCCGCTGCGACGTAGTAGGATTAGCAGGACGATTAGGCGGTAAGCATAGGATTAACGGTAGGGGTGTTACACCGAAAATTTCCAATTTTTGAACATTATGAGCACCAGACATGTGGTTTGCGGCTTCTGAATCCAAAATCCATTTACCAGAAAGAGAATGTCTAGTGTGTTTGCTCATAAAACACAAACTCTTGAGTATACAGAACAGTCATTGAAATACCCCGAACTTAATTAGGGTGATTAAATTACTCTAATATGATATTTGAAGGCCTATTAGTGCCTAAAGAAAATAAATCCAAAAGAAAAGAGAAAACGCTTAAAAAGCGAAAAACGCTAAAATGAGCGTTACGTGACCATAAGAGGAATATGACCTCGACAAGGGTCTTAGATGGATTTCCAAGGCTTAATAATGCCTAATTAATATACGGAAACAATTCCCGAAGAAAATGGATCCATAAAATGAATTAAAACCGGTAAAAAAGCTTTAGCGCACGTTTTTCGAGAAAACCCAAAAACGTGACTTTGAGTGGTCAAATGAACCTGTAAAAATTATAGTCAACCAAATAAATAAAATTAAACATTAATGGAAGCTTAAGAACCATTAAAATTAAAGAAACGAGAAAAATCCGGAAAACAGGCCCGGTTAGTGAATAGTGCTAAAACCGGGTAAATTGACGAGCGTTTTCTGTAAAAGACAAAAAATTCACTAGCTTATAATATATAGTGGGACGGTTTTTTGAGAGTAATACAGCACCCTCATTAACTAATAACTAACTTATTAGCTTTATAAGTCAAAAGTAAAAGCAAAAAGGTAAAAAGCAAAAAGTGAAATAAAAGTACTTTACTCTCTCTCCCTACCTCACTTTCTTTCCTTCCCAGACGGCTCCCTTCTTTCTCCCCTCTCTTTCCTCTCGTTCTGCAGCTGCTCCAATAGCGATTTTCCAGCCCTCTACTAATTCCCTACTTCTCTCCCTTGTACAAGCCAACTTCATGCTCCAAATAAAAAACCAAGTGCATATTTGAACTCCCCTCATCAAGATCTATCATCCCTTCTTTTCAAAATCCACAAAGGATGAAGTTCATCTCCATGGGTATATCCCGTTTGAAGAGAAAATCAAATTTTATGGAGCTTGGGAGTCTCCTCTTTCATCCAAGGTAAGAAAAGTCACAAAAATCCAACATTTCTTCCATCTCTTGACCTAGCCGATTTTTGGCTCTTACATACCTTGTTGTCTTTCTTGTTTTGAGCTATTCGCCTCCAATGGTGGATTGGAGTCCTCCTTTGATTCATGACCAAAAGCCATTTTAGGGTTTCAAGGTAATTCTTCATTTTTATGCTCTAAGCACTTTCTCTTGCCTCCAAGCTTGATTAATAAGCATAGGTGTATTGATTAGTGTCTAATTCCCCATTTGGGTGTTGACTTGGAGGTTGACAAGTGTGTTGACCAACTTGACCGAAAATGAAAAGGAAGAAGAGAGAAGAGAAAAGAGAAACTTGGAAGATTAAGGTAAAAAGATTACCTTAATACTTATTTTTATTTCCCAAGAATTTGGGATGGGAAAATTTAATTGAATGAACCAAATTTAAGTTAGGAATGTATTTGGTTGTTAGTGAGAGTTAGTGATTTAAGTTTGTGTTCATATTGTGGTTTGTTGAGATTTTGGAGCTATATTATTGTTTTGATGTGTTGGATGGAACTATGTGTGCTGGTAGGACCCTTTATGGGTGTCGCTAGTTTAGGATTGATTTTGGTGAGAATGGATGAGTTTGGATATGTTAGGTTTATAGGGAAACTATGGCGAAATTTCGGTAGGAAATAAGTGTTTTAGGTGACTTTGACAATGGGAGAACTTAGGTGTTCATTTGGGTTGAGTTGAGTGGATTAATAACCTTGGAATGGTAGATGGAGAATGGATTAGAGAGGGTATAAAATCTGTAGCAAACTAGTATATTAGTGCCTTGGAGTTTGGAGAGAAACTAGGTTGCATAACCTTGTAAATGGAGGATGGACTTTCGTATGGTTAGTGCATTTGTCTAGGATGAATTGGGAATGGTAAAAATGGGTGAGAACAAGAGGTAAACCACCAAGAGGAGGTTAGGAATGCACAAGTGTGCAAAATGTAAAAGTGAGAATGGAATTTGTAGAAAATGGAGTAAGAATTGAGTGGTGGATTTAACCAATGATTTGAAGAGTTTTAGAGCATGTTTTAGGGTGTTTAAACATGTAAAAAAACATGTGGAAAGATTAGAGAAAGATTAGGTGTGAATTAGGGGTTGAAAATAGTTCAAAAACTGTAAATTTTGACAGTTCCAGGGGTGGTCCGGGTTTGTAAATCGATACACAAACCCGGACCACATCAAAAACAAGGCAGAGAGTCGTCCCAGGGAGGGTGGTCCGGGTTTGTAACCCCGGACACAAACCCGGACCACATGAAAAACTTGCCAGAAACTTATTTCCGTGTTTAGTCCGGGTTTGTAACCCCGGACACAAACCTGGACCAATGTAAAAAGTCACCAGAAAGTGTTTTAATGCATTTTAAAGATGGGGAATTGATTGGGGATGGTTTTAGATGATGTTTAGGACTTGTTTGGTGACCTATAAAGGTCCTTGGAAGTGTAAACAAGTTTGAGAAGTGGATGAGAAAGTTGTGAACTTGAATACACTTAAGTAAAACTAAGGTTAATGGGATAACGGGGTTCAATACGGAAGTATTAGTTTTACATACCGTAACACCTTAATGTTAATAGAAACATTTGAATGTTATCAGTGGAACAAGCGTGAAACAAGGAACGTGAGGTCACATGGTAAAGTTAACCCATGGTGAAAGGTATGATTTTCTCATGCCCCGTATGCTAACGGTGTTACTCTAATTTGTGTGCTTGTATGTTCTGTGTTATCACCTAAACAAGATAAATGCACGAATCGGATTGATTGCACTTACTTGTGCTTGTAATGTAGTGTGCCTTGTTGGAATGTATTTTGAAATTAAAGTTTGAATAATTCATGAAATGTGTGATTGTGGATGAGGTGCTTGAATGTTGAATGTGTATTATAGTTCGACTCATAGTTGAGTCTTGTTTGATTAGTGACTCGAAGAAAGGGTCATGTTGCGAATTAATGAAAACGTGGTAACACACTAAAAATATCAAACCAAGAAACAATAACGCAAACCTATGAACTCACTAGAATGTGAGAGAGTGTACGGGATTAGTAAACTCCCGATAACGGTTAGAGAACCGAATTGATTTAATCCACAAAAAAATTAATAGTGGAAGTATATAAGGAACCTCTATTTAGAGGACTGATGATTGTTCAAGACATGAACCTTGAGAAAAGTAAAGAATGGTAAGGGATCACCAAACCCCTTAGAAAGTTAGTTGACCCACAATGAGAGGATCCGACTAATATAAACAATGTCCCGAACATGAGAGTGTTCGATATGTTGGGGGAACCCTTAAATCTGAGAATACTAGACATTGGAATTTCCCTAAGCTATTAGAGGATATCGAGAGAGATACTTCTAGGATAATCCATGAGATTGTATTATAACTCCGAGCAGGGAGCGTTGGGAAATTGAGTAGTCTGGTAGAGAGACGGGCATTTGAGTATTTGAGGAGCTAAGAGTATAGTTCCATTTGTATTTGAAAGCCCGATGTTGAGTCTTGTGTATGACTCGGCCCGGAGGTCGTGGGTAATGACTTAAAAGATACCTTTGAGTATTTGATTGAGAAGTTGAATTGAGAATTTGATTTGAGAATTTGATTTGAGAATTTGATTGAGAAGTTGAATTGAGAATTTGATTTGAGAATTTGATTTGAGAATTTGATTGAGATGTTGAATTGAGAATTTGATTTGATTGAGATTTGAGAATTTGAGTGTTGAGAATTGAGATTGAGTTAGTAACTTGAGAATTGAGTATTGGGTTAAGAATTGAGAACTTGAGGGTTGAGGATTGAGATTGAGTATTGTAGAACTTGATTGTGATTGAGAGTAAGAGAACTTGATTGAGAGTAACCCTAGAGAGTGGGTAAGACAGTGGAGAATTGATTAAGGCATAGTGAGGTAGAAACCCTCAAGGCCTAAGAATAGGATAAATTAAACTAACCTCTTTGATATGTAAGTTAGTGTTTGTGTTCAATGTCAAATATTGATTGTGCTAATATACATATATAATGTATTGTGCCTTGCATGTTGATTGAATTAAAACGAATCGCATTTTCTCGACCCAATAGTCGGCGTACCCCGTTAGCACGCGGGGTATGCAAATTTCATATGTAGCAATTTGTTGAGCCCCTAGGGGCACCGTTTTTATTTTCCAGGTACATTGAAGCCGATCACCGTCCGAGAGTGTAAGACGGGGCTGCTGTATAAGCATGGGTAGTGGATAGGAATGTTATACTTACTGTAATGTTGAATTGTGAGTCCGATTGGTTACCGGCAGACTTGAGAACTGTAGATACTCGATATAGAACTGAACTGGAGTTGTATTTGTATAAGGATTGAGTTGAGGTTGTAATTGCATTGTGATTGACTAAGGAAGGGAATTATTGTTTGGATTAGAATACTCGGTATATTCGTCATTAGACCGATATTGTAAATAGATTGTTGTTTTTTAATTTGGATTGGCCTTGTTAGTCACGTGGGTGACTAACGGCATTGTATCACCCCCGGTTGTATTGGAATTCCGCTACTTGAGTAATGGTGATTGAGACAGATTAGGGGATAATGACTGGATTACCAGTAGGGGTGTTACAAAAAGTGGTATCACAGCGAAGTATCGCTCTGATGGTCAAAATACCGAGTTTAGGAAAATTCCGAGTTAGAAATTAGACACTTAGGGCTAAGGGTTGAGTGTTAGCGTATGAGGTACGCTAGATAGGAACTTCCAGTGTGATCTGGATACCTACAATACCAATCCCGCCCTCTGCAACCTACGTTATAAAGTTGGGAAAAGAACGCCAGAGAGAAGGAAAGGTTTCTGATACTCGGATAAACCCGATCTGGTAGTTGTTAAATAAACCTTGTAAGAGAAAGAACCTGTCATACGATAGATTCTGAGAACCGGGAATCCCGAAGACGGTTCCCGTCGGAATGACAATAACCGCACTAAATGGCGGGAGATTGAGAATCCTAACCAATGGATAGTGAAATTTACGGCACCATGGGGTGACATGCTTCGTAGTCGCAAGAACCATGTGCAACCGACAAAAAGGAAAGCACAACCGCACAATGAAGCGGAAAGGAAAGAGTAACATACCCGAGACAAAAGAGTCTGCGGACTACAAACGCTTGACAATACCGTCAACAACATACTTTAATAGGACTACGACGTAGTTCCTAAGGATCAATCAAACCTCGGTAACCACAGAAGAGTGTGGGGACGAGCAACGAGGTAAGACACAGAATTAAACAAACAGGGATCGCCTCTGAATGGAGGAACACCCGGATTAATGACAATCATGTCAAGAAAACTGAGAAGCTACTCAGGAAGTTGATCACTAAGATCAAAGGAAGAACCAGTAAAACCACCAAATATAGATGGAAACAATACCGTAACCGGTATATGCTAACCTGAAAACCGACCTACCCGCACACTTGCCAAGGCAAGTGCAGCAACAACAGGACTATTTGAAAGACTTTTGACAACCAACAAGTACTTACTAAAGTACCACTATAAAGATTGAAGCAAATATAGGATCACCAATCCTAAGAACTGAAGAACGAAACCTCGGGAAGGCCTAATGGCCTGACCATCGTATTAAAAAAAACATACCAGTTAGTGATAAGCTAGACTTGATCAAGACCTCAGACGCGGCAACACCATGAAAACCTTCTTTCAAAACCCAAGATTTTCTTTCAAACTCAAACTTTCCTTTCAAAAACACAAACTTTTCTTTTAAACCTTAGATTTTAAAAAACAAACTAGAGAATCACGGTAAGTGTCATAGGACGATACAAGAGGAGTTGACAATAGAATACTTCACCTAGGCGTGTGACGAGCACTACTAGTGTACCCAAATATGGGATGTGGGACGACCACACTCCGAAGGAGCTTGCGGGCCTGACAGACCCTTTGTGAGTTAGTCAGGTAAGTGGTAACGTGCCTATAAGGTACCCCACGTATGTATACAAGTAGTGTATGAAACACGGGAAGTAGTCAACTCCATACTGCGAACCATAAGGTAAATTCAAGCCGAAAAGGTTGGACACCTCGAACGATCGAAGAACCCAGATAAGCTTACAAAGCTAAAAGAGTTGAGAACTCACTCCAGGATAATGATTAAGATTAAGAAGTGCAGGAAGCACTAACAATTAAGTAAAGACATTGGATATGTCTCAAAAATCTTGAAGTAAATGCATGAAATAGCCGGAATGGATACATGGTCTAAACCAGTAAGGCAAGTGCCTAACATGAACACGCCATTGTTCAATGGACAAGGTAAGATACCCAGAGTGATCATAGAAGGTACCGAAGAATACCATTCATCACCGGAGAGAATATTAAACCGGTCAAAAACATAAGAGGAGTACCCATGGTCTACCCTAAGGACGGAAGACGTTGTAACCCTAAACGGGACAATTTGAAATCCAGAACCGCAATGCGGAGTAAACTGAACATACCCATAAGTTAGCCAAAGGTAATGGCGTAACTTGATAACACCCAGGAGCAATCCAAGAAGGGTGTCGAACTAAATGTCGTGACGAGAACACACAAGAATTAGAACGAACACTCGGTTAGAACACCGAAGGGATCCCACTTACCAGGGGATACCCTAAATAAATAAATGGTACTGATCAATACCAAGATACTTAAAGGGCATCTAATGGACGAAAGCGTGATGCAACGATCCTATCATGGAGCTCAGTAATACCTCCAAGCCATTTGATGGTATACGAAGAAGCAATGCTTGTGAACAGCCTAAGATGAGCAGAGCTCTAGGCAACGTGGCTAGTATGCCATAAATCTACTACAATACATAATCCAACGGTTGCAAAACCCATTGTGAACCATATGGAGAGTTGCCAAGAACGGCACCAGTGGAGACGGTTTAATAACTAACGAACGAGGATACCACTCGTTATCGTAGTACCGCGAGAGCGGTGAACGTATGGATTCTAAAGAAGAGGATGCCATCAGCGAACGTCTAAAAATACATCCTTTCAGAATTACTAATGTAGTGAAGCTTGAGCATGCAATCACTGCCAAGCAATGTGAAATAAGCTTTGATCACAATTGTTGAAAATTGAAGAGTAGTCGGTTTAGAAGAAACACTGTATGTGTATAACCTAAAGTATAAAATCAATAACGCTCAAGGAGCTTAGAGACATAAAAGAATACCATACTCTGTAATCAGCCACGTAAATGGCGAGCCATAGTACGAATGGCGAAAATACATGAGCAGAAGCCAATGTAATAGCGGATGCCATAGAAACCAAATCGTAAGTAAATACGAACATGGTGCGCAGCAAGCGACCAATATATTTAAATAATCACACGATGAGATAGAGATGAGGAATAAGGAATGGTAGACAGACCGGGCAGCAAGCCAGGAGTCTATACCAAGGGAGAAAAGATCTCACAAACGAGGCAATGTTCATTTCTATTGTAGTAGCATAAGGAACGGGAAGTGTATCCTAAAAGGATCAAAGAGATGAATGAAGTAATGAACTCCGGGACAAGAGTACCCAACTGATAAATAGTCATCCGTACTGGATGCAGAAGTGTTGTAAACACCACAATGAACATGGCACAAGCTATTAAAGAGAAAGCTTAGAAACAAACCGTTCGGTCTAAGGCTAAAGAAGCACGAAGGGTGTGAGACACACCAAAAATCACAAGAAGTGAATTCCACCGGAATAAAGCGGTAGGAAACCCATGAACATTTAGAAGACCAATGCATAGAAAATGCAGGATCATACAAGTAAAGAATACTTGTACAGAATCAGATAAGCGGCCATAATTCAAAAGCCACTGAAAACAGAGGAAGCACTACATACTAAGAAGTGGCTCAACCTCAACCGACAACATGTTGGGAGAACCAAGTGAATAATCACTCAAGTACACAATAGTATGTACAATAGATCTCCAAAGAACTGGATAGAAAATCTCAAACCCATCGAGTTGCGTACGGTGAGAAATACCATGGTCGATTGATAAACCTTAATCCTAGGATAAAAGGGACAGGAAGGTGATGTGTAACACATTACGGATAACGAGAAGGGCAAATAAACCAAGTTATCAGGGTCGCGCAGCAAAAGCTAGTGGGCCCAGAATTCTAAGGTGAAACATACCTAATGAATAAATGGCTAATTAGCAATGTCTTGAAACCTCTAAGGCTAGAATCGAACCCGGTTAAGAGTTGAACAACTTCGATGAAAATTCTTGGTGCAGGGACTAACCGGTAATATGGTTAAGACCCTTTGATCAAGGAAGATTGTATAATAGACCACATGGAAGTTAGAACACTCCATGACGGCTGAACGCCTTAGACCAATGTCCAATGTTGACACATGGTAGATTACGTGGGCGTAATCCCTTTTTAAGGGGGTAGAGCGAAAACCGCGAAGTGTAAGTTTTACGTGATAAGTGCGAAAACTACAATGCGCTTAGTGTAAAAGAATTTATTTTGATGATTGGTACTTATGTTACATAAACATTTGTACTGACTCATTGTGTAAATTTTGGCTAATTGTGAGATTGGTAGTGGAAAGGAGTAGAGAAGCTTTAGGGGAATGAGAACCCCGATTATAAAACCGGTGTTGAGAAACGAGCATGTTTGGGAGATTTGATGAGTATAAGTTGGTATGAAATCGGTGTGGAACCTAGTGGGAATTGAGTCCCCTAGGTGACTTGATTTGATTTGAGTTCGTTTGTGAAGGATTGAAGGATAGAAAATTAATTGGAGTTATACATTTGAATTTCTTAGGTAATTATTGGGAGATTAATTGACTAATAATAGATGTGATGATTAGTAAGTGAGTAAATGAGTTCTAAAAGCTGAAAAATGTATGGATGGGTGATTATGACTAGCAAGATTAAGAAGATAGAAAATGAAGTAATGTTTGACTACTTGATTGTGTGAATTGAGGTGGGAGGTGGAGCTTGATTTGCTAGCGATCAAAGGAAACCGAACACAAATTGGGGTGGATGGATAGATCAACACCGATGTTGATCATATTCGGGTTGAATGAGTCTTGAAGCTCCCTGTAAGTGGTCACAAGTAATAACGCTAGTAATAGGTGTAATTATCATAAATTGGAAATTGGAGTTGTATGGAGTTTTCAAAATGAATTTCTAAACTGATTTTGGTACAAATGATTTTCTTCAAATTGAAAATGAGGATCGGTTTTTGAAACCGCTCCCACGGGTGCTAGCTGGACCTTCCCAAGGCTAGGTACCGGTATCAGGTCGAACCTAGGAAGTAAGGCTAGTTGTGAGCCGGTGGAAGTGAGGATAGTTTTGAAACCGCTGTCACCCGTCATGGTTGTGGCCTTAAGTCTTGATGACCTGTTGAATGGTGGGTGTGTGTTTTGTATTTTTCCAAGGGCTGCCGGATATGAGTAGTCTGGTATGGGGAGAGTACCCAATTTGTAGCCCGAGGATCTCTAGATGTGCAAATGAATTTGATCAAGAACCAAAGGAATGTAGGGCCAGAAAGCGTAAGTGCCCGAAGTCATGACGGTCGTGAACCAGAAAGCGTAAGTGTTCAAACGTGACCGGTACCTGAGGGATCACTCATGGGAGAGGACTGTGTGCCTTCTTTATCTGCGGATGGACCCCATTTGGAAAAAGAATATTTTTGATTGCTATGCATGCAGTGACATGTTGTTTGGATGTGTGGTATACATCGAGCCGGACTTTTGGTGTCCGGCAGGTTATATAGAGGTTATAACCTTAGCATAGAATACATATGTGAATGACTATATTAGAATCATTAACTTTGAGGGCAAATGAAATACCCCAAACTTAGATATGGTGTTTAAATGATAAACTAAGATATAAGGAGGCTAAATAATGCCTTAGAAACATTAAGAAACATTTCTAATCAAAGAAAATATAAGGAAACACCAAAAGAGCAGTTTAAGCAAAAACGTGCTCTAAGCTTGGAGAGACATGGGAGAGTACCCAAATATTGTTCTAAGACCTTAGTAATATCCTAATGGTCATTTTAAATCAATTACCAAAGAAAACCAAGCATGAAAACAAGTTAAAACACAAAATGTGCTTTAAGGAGTCTTAAAGCACGTTTTTGAAAAATTGTCTTGTAAATGAGTTTTGAATGGCTAAATGTCCATCATTACTCTTTAATTAATATGTGTACTATATAGTATCACATTTGGAGGTCTATATCAATGGGAAATCAAAAATTTCACAACAATGTGCCTTGTTTTTGATGAATAGTGAATTAATTAAGCTAGTTTATAACATAAGTCTATATAAGTGAGACATTTGGTCAACAAAGACTAAACTACCCTCATTACTAAAAGGGGGCCGGTTTCTTAGGAGGTGAGTCACCACCTTCATGACTCATTAAGTGATTAAGAAAGCAAATAAGTCTTTTTAAGCCTAAAGTACTATTCACCTTTTTACATAATATCTCACCTTTAGTGATTCTCTCTCCTCACTTCTTCATTCTTCCTTGTTCACACGGTTTTCTTGCTCTCTTTCTCTTCTCCATTCACGTAGAGCTCACCTCCATGAAAGCTCCATCTTCCCTTGGCCACATCTTGCTCATTTTAGCTCCAAATCCAAAACAAAATACATATTCTTCTTAGTTAGCTCAAGCTCCTCCTTTCTATCTTTTCAAAACTTCAAGAGCTTCATTTTGGTGCCAAGTCAAACCACCATTATAGGAGGAAATTCAAGTTTGGAGACTCCATTGACATCTCCATTCTCTTAAGGTAAAGAAAGTGTAAGAAAATCTAGGTTTCCACCATTTTCTTCACTTGACCGAAAATATATACTCATGGGACTCCATGTTTATGCCTTGTTCTAGCTTGTTTCTACTCTTCAAAGGAGAGAGGAGGTCCTTCTTGCTTCACATCCAAGTTGTCTTGAGAAACCAAGGTAAAACAATCACATTAATACCTTAAAACATATTTTTAAACCTAGGGTTTGTCCCTTAGGGTTAATGTGTTATCTAGTACTCATTGGAGTCATTGGATATTGGTTAGAACATTGGCAAGGAGAATCACATTGGTGACCGAGATTGAACAAAGAAAACCTAAGGAGAAAAGCTTTTAAGCTTGTGAGAAAACAAGGTAAATTACTTACTTGAAGGTGTTTTGTTGTTTAAGGGAATGAGATGTGGGTATATGATGAGTTTAGTGTGTAGTTTATATTTGGAAGGTGCTATAAAACCTAGGAGAAACAATGACTATTCTTGTGAACTTGTGACTAAGGAGCACATGAGAAAAAGAGATAGTTTAAGAATGTTAAGGTGAAGTACAAGAAGCATTCTATTTCAATGGGAGCCCTGTTGAGTGTATTTGCAGGTTGAAGGCATATATATGTGGAAATTCAGTGGTTAAGATTATTGTCATTTAAGGGCCTAAGTGCCAAGCATTTTAAGTTGAGCACTATTTGATGATGTGGTGAAGTTTTAGTAAAAATTGTGTGATAAGTGTTGTGATGAGAATTTGTGTGGTATTGGTTGTTTGATGGAGAAAAACCATTTGTTAGGAAGTACTATATACTAGAGAACCCATGGCAAAATTTAAAGGAGAGTTTAAGTGTTTAAGATATCCTAAGGGAATTTAATGACTAAGGAAGTACTAGGAATGTTCTATAAGTTCTCTTGATGAAAAAGGGTGAAGTTAAGATGTTTTAATGACTTATGATGACTTAGGTATCACCATGGAATATTTAGGAATCAAAAGAATGTATTTGGGTATTTAGGACTTAAGCAAATGTTGGTGCACATCTAGGAAGGAAAATAATGTGATGATGATGGAAGTTTAAACTTGTTAAGGAACGTTAAGTAAATGCTTAAGAGAATTTTAGATAATGAAAGATGCTTGGGAGATGATGTTATAGTGGTGAGGAAAACATTTGGCATAGTGGTTACATTAGGTATGAACCACCACCTAGAAACCTAGAGGAAAACATTACAAGTGTTAGCATTATTACAAGGAAAATGCATAATGACTAAGGTGGATCTTGGTGGATGATTTAAGGTATTTTAAGGAGGGCTTAAGGTGCTTTTGAGTTGCCCAAATGAGGTTATAACATATTAGGATATATGAGGAGAAGTTTGGAGTTGAAAAGGAATTTAGAAACAAGTTTTTGGAGCCGACCGGCCTTAGGACCGGACTTGCAAGGTCGGTCGGGCTCTGTTACACTACCGGAAAATGTTTCTGGAATCGACCGGACTTGGGGGACCGGACTTACAAGTCCGGTCGGGCTTGTTTTGTGAGAGGGAAAATGTTTCTGGAATGGACCGGACATGGGACCGGACTTGTCAAGTCCGGTCGGCATGAATTTTGTACGGATTATAAGTCTCTGGAATCGACCGGACATAGGACCGGACATGTAAGTCCGGTCGGAGTGAATTTTCCAACGGTAAAAGGTACTGGAATGGACCGGACTTGGCAAGTCCAGTCGGTAAGTCCGGTCGAGCCTAAAAATAAAAAAAAAGAAATTTCAATTTCTAAAAATGGTAATGGGTAATGAGGTATGCCCTTGGTAGGGTAGTAATGATTGGGACCCTAAGAACTTAAGGAATTAAGTTAAGATTAAGTATAAGTTTTAATGTTTAAAGTTAAGTTTGTAAGATTAAGTGATAAAGACTTGAGAGGTCATTTAATGGAAGTCCTTAGGGACTAAGTGAGTTGAGTAAGGTGCAAATAACTAATAACCTAAAAATGAATGAATGTTTTAGGTTTGTGAATTGGGACCCCGAAGAAGGTTAAACAAACAACGATCGACGGTGAATGGTACAATCCTTCTTGTGACCTGCTTGCTAACGAGGTGTCCCTCGGCTTGTGTGTTATCTGTTTATTTGCTATGACTAAACTAGATAAAGCATGCAACCGGTTATATTGTTCTCGTTGTGATTGTGTTATAATTACACTAACCCGCGAGATTTGAGATTGTTACTAACGCAGTTTAGTACTTACTGAGTTAAGAAGAAGAGTTAAGTTGATGGCTGTTGGTTAATGCCCGTTAAGGCTTAGCTAGCACATGGTGTTTAAGATGTCTACTAACTGGAACTTGAATGAGGAAACCCGGGACCGATCTCCGGTCATGCATGCTAAGTGAAAGGGGGACGGTATCTGAATCAGATCCGCCCTCCGCTTAAGGACTTGTCTTCGGACTTGTAGCCTAGGGCCGGTTGCCGGCTCAGCTACGCTGGGCTCCCGTCCAGAGTAGGTGGCATTAAGATGGTGCGGTGGGATCACCTAAATCCCAGGTTCGAAATAAGCTACAACCAATCCCTTCCAGGAAAGGTTTGTATACTGAGATTAAGATTAAGATTGAGATTGAGATTAAGATTATGGTAAGGTAAGGAACTGAGATTAAGGAAACGAGGACTAAGGAGGGGGTTACTAACCCACTTGTTAAGGGAACGCTTGAGTCGTTCATTGCTTGTGAACTATATATGTTCATCTGTGGTTATTGTTATTGCACTTCATATTATGTTTGTGTATGTAATCAATTTCCATGCTATCGACAATTAGTCGTCGTAGCCCCGTTAGCTTGGGGGCCATGAGAGGGTGTACCAGCATTCGTGCTGACCCCCTCGGGGGCTATTTTTACACTTGCAGGTAAGAGGCCCATGAGGACGCACTACGAGAGTAGGAGCGGTTAGACTTAGGAGGGGACATTTATTTTGAATTCGGGTTGCGCCTGTGCACCCGACTGTTTATATTAAACTGTTGTAAGTTTAAGATTACGTTTGAGATACTAGTACTCGGTTGGTTGAGGGATTGTGGATGTTGATGTTTTGAGTGGGATAAGTATTTTGGTTAAGTATTGTAAATGTAAATCCGGTATATTCTAACGATCAGACCGTGGCAAGGTCCAGGTGTTGTTTATTTCCGCTGCGACGTATTCGATTAAGTGCTAAGATTGCGATAACCACGATAGGCTTTGGATGGGGTGTTACAGCAAAGTTCTTTAAGGGGGGTAGATTGAAATACCCTGAACTTAATTAGGGTGATTAAATTACTCTAATATGATATTTGAAGGCCTATTAGTGACTAAAGAATCTTGGTAAAGAAAATAAATCCAAAAGAAAAGAGAAAACGCTTAAAAAGCAAAAAACGCTAAAATGAGCGTTACGTGACCATAGGAGGAATACGACCTCGACAAGGGTCTTATATGGATTTCCAAGGCATAATAATTCCTATCTAATATACGGGAACAATTCCCGAAGAAAACGGATCCATAAAATGAATTAAAACCATTAATAAAGCTTTAGAGCACGTTTTTCGAGAAAACCCGAAAACGTGACTTTGAGAGGTCAAATGAACCCGTAAAAATTATAGTCAACCAAATAACTATAATTAAACATTAATGGAAGCTTAAGAACCATTAAAATTAAAGAAACGAGAAAAATCCGTAAAACGGGCCCGGTTAGTGAATAGTGCTAAAACCGAGTAAATTGACAAGTGTTTTCTGTAAAAGACAAAAAAAACACCCCAGCTTTTAATATATAGTGGGCCGGTTTTTGGAGAGTAATACAGCACCCTCATTAACTAATAACTAGCTTATTAGCTTTATAAGTCAAAAGTAAAAGCAAAAAGGTATAAAACAAAAAATGAAATAAAAATACTTTACTCTCTCTCTCTCTCCCCCCTCACTTTCTTTCCTTCCCAGACGGCTCCCTTCTTTCTCCCCTATCTTTCCTCTCGTTCTGGAGCTGCTCCAATGGCGATTTTTCAGCCCTTTTCTAACTCCCCACTTCTCTCCCGTGTGCAAGCCAACTCCTTGCTCCAAATAAAAAACAAAGTGCATATTTGAACTCCCCTCATCAAGATCTATCATCCTCTCTTTTCAAAATCCACAAAGGATGAAGTTCATCTCCATGGGTATATCTCATTTGAAGAGAAAATCAGCTTTTATGGAGCTTGAGAGTCTCCTCATTCATCCAAGGTAAGAAAAGTCACAAAAATCCAACATTTCTTCCATCTCTTAACCTAGCCGATTTTTGGCTCTTACATACCTTGTTTTCTTTCTTGTTTTGAGCTATTCTTCAAGCCTCCAATGGTGGATTGGAGTCCTCCTTTGAATCATGACCAAAAGCCATTTTAGGGTTGCAGAGTGGATTTATCGTGAGTTATTAGCACTGGTGAAATTGATAAAAGAAAGAAATTAATACTCAAAATATCCGTCGGGCTGCAAATAAAACCCGGTCGCAGTAGTATAGAAGACAGAAGCGGCCGGGGTCAAACCGTGGGACTTATAGCGAGATAAAATAGTTCCTAAGCTTGTCACAAAAGGGGGGAAGTTAATTGACTTGTTTTAGAGAAAATATTAAGCAGATTAGAAAACTGAGTGCAGATGAATTAAATGGAACTCCGGGTTCAGGTTATTATGATTTAATTAATTGTGCTATCTCTACCGGTTTAATAAAATAGTTTGGCAAGATTCCTGTAATTTTCTTAAGGTCCGATGAAAACTCTTAAGAACTCGTTTACCTGTAATGCAAGGTCCGATGAAAACTCGAGCAAAAGCCTGTAAACGGCAGAGGAGTATGAGGCTTTATTCTTGCAACATGTATTAACTTAAACGATGAAAATAAGTTCTTACAGTTTTACGGCTTAATTAACCCGTCTGTTTCTAACCGATGAAATTAAAAACAGACTTAGTAAGGCTTTTTAATAAACCGATGAAATTTATTAAAAAGGGAGAGAAACAAAACTTTAATCGTAACAAACTGAAT
The DNA here is from genome assembly GCA_023374045.1 of Limonium bicolor. Lineage (NCBI taxonomy): Eukaryota > Viridiplantae > Streptophyta > Magnoliopsida > Caryophyllales > Plumbaginaceae > Limonium > Limonium bicolor. The sequence goes on from CM041782.1 coordinate 154,734,737, forward strand.
TTATTTTAACCGGTAGAAATATATTACACAGCTAACAAACCATAATTTAAACCCTTGCCCGGAGCAAATCCTCCTTAGCCTGACATATTAACTGGTAATAAGTCAGACAGAGGTTGGACGTAATAATAGCACGGAGACGTGAATAGTGAATGAAGAAATGAAGAGAACGAAGTATGGAACATGTACGTAGGTTATTGTAAGTGAAGTGGGTGAATTGGAGAGTTAGAGAACTGGGGTCTGAATGGAGTGTAATGATGTACAAAAGTGATTTACTGAAAGAGAATGAGATGAGGTGAGTGTGAGTGATTTTCTGGTTTTCTCCGTGCACTCGTACAAGGTTGCTGTGAATGGTTATTTATAGAAGAAGGGAAGAGGCTTGCGTAGAGGATTTGCAGTTGATTGCTTCATTTATTGCAGGGGACAGGAGCTGGAGACGCGTGAGGGAAATAAAGTAGGCGGTGCTCGGAGTAGATAGATAAGGCAAAGCAAGTTGGAGACGACGACGGGCGAAGAAGAAAACCAGTCGCGGCGTTGATTTAAGTCACGACCGCCTGGTGTCCTCACAGGCGTCCGCCTATGGAACCATGCGGACACAAGTTAAATTGGCGACAAAGTGTGTGTCCGCCCATCACGTCCGCCTGAGAATGGGGCGGTTGCCCTTGGTCTGTCCGCCTTGAGTACCGCCCAACAAGTAGGCGGTTGTGCCTTGGTGGTGTCCGCCTTGAGTACCGCCCAACAAGTAGGCGGTTGTGCTGGTGGTGTCCGCCTCTACTTTAGGCGGTTGTGTAGGCGGTCACACAAGTGTGATCGTGACCTATTTTCCTTCAAACTTCGACCGGCTCTAGATTCTTCGTTTGGACCCCGTTTTCTGAGCCGTTTGCGTCTATGCGTTCGTCTCTTCGTCTACTTCACTCCCGGCTTGGTTTTCCTCATGTTAAACCAATAATTTTGTGAGATAAACAATAAAATATAAACTAGAGGAAAACTAACCGAAGTGGAGAAATGAGCAAGAAAAGTGCTAATATTATACATGAAATACACCTATAAAACATGCTCATTTGGGCACTTATCACACCCCCACACTTATCTTTTTGCTTGTCCTCAAGCAAAACCATGTACCTAAGCAAGCAGGAAATGCTCAATACTAACAAATATTATTATGAAGGGTAGGATAAACATGATCTTTAAACTTTTCGAGGAGTGTGAAAAATCAACTGCTGGTGGCATAGGTGTGCTCAGAGTAAAAATAAAATATAGAGTTTCGGGGTATGATCTAAGGTACTTCAATGTTTCTTTTGTGTGACTCTGAGAACTTTTACCATGGCCAACTTCTCTCAAGAATGGGCATTGAGAAGAAAACAAAAGGAAAAATAGATTTATACATTTGTATTCAAGAACACTCAACTCTCTTTTGTTGGTTACCAATGGTGTCTCGCAAGTCCTTATTTTTTGTATTCTTCTCTTTTTAACAGAGAAGCACCCCTTAGCAATCCCTAAGAGAGAAGACAGAAAGAAACCCTGAGCAATAAAATCCAACCATTTGCAGATTATTTGTTCACACCGCATATAAAATGCTCCTCAAAAGTAATCAAAATTTTAAAATTTTGTACCATTTATCCCACAATTCATAACAGTATTTATTTTTAAAGAGAACAACCTATATTAGCAGGTATAATTTTAATTTTTGAACAAATGCAAGATAAGCAGAGAGATTTAACAATTTAAACACAAAATGCCCTGAAAAGGCTCTTCCCCCACACTTAAGCTTAAGCAATGCCCTCATTGCGTAGATGGAATTAAATATTAGGGCATGCAATTAAGAAAGGAAAGAGTGTACTCCCCAGATTTCGTAGAGTGTGTAGAGCTCCCCCACACTTGAGTGCAGCTGTGGAATGTCATGAAATGAACCTGTAAAGAATATTCTACACAGCCAGAAGAACTCAAGTGAAACCTGCATTTTATTATAACATATAAAAGGGAAATATAGTACAAAAAAGAAAACAACATTTAAATTAAAGGAAAGACGGAAGATACATAGTGGGTTGCCTCCCACCAAGCTGCCCGGGTTTAACGTCTCTAGCTAGACGTATTTGACCAAGCTTATGTTGGAGAAGAGTTTGAGGGCGAGGTATCTGAACTGCTGGTGTTAGGAAGTTTGTACACTTTTGTAAACTTATGATGTAGAGGTGTTGTCTGTTGTTCCTTTGGGGTGGAAGCTTCCTCGTATTCCTGTACGAAAGAAATTTCGAACATAGCATTATTATTTTCAAGAATTCCGACATACCTTTTTAAACGTGATCCATTGACCTTGAAGTTTTCTCCTTTTTGATTCTGGAGTTCGTAAACACCAAAAGGAGTGGTTCCAACAACTTGGAATGGGCCAGTCCAGTGAGACTTGAGTTTTCCAGGAAATAGTCTCAATCTGGAATTATAAAGCAGTACTCCGTCGCCAACCTAAAGTCGCGTTTGTGGATCATCTGGTCATGAGTTTCTTAGTGCGTCCTTGTATATTGTCGCACTACGGTATGCCTGATCTCTTAACTCCTCGAGTTCAGAGAGTTGAAACTTCCGCTTTTCTCCTGCGGCTTCTAAATCGAAGTTTAGGGCCTTGATTGCCCAATATGCCTTATGCTCCAGCTCTACAGGTAGGTGACATGATTTCCCATAACAAGCTTAAAAGGAGACATCCCGATGGGAGTCTTGAATGCAGTGCGGTAAGCCCAAAGCGCATCATCCAGCTTAAGTGCCCAATCCTTTCGTGATGAGTTAACCGTCTTCTGGAGGATCCATTTTAACTCACGGTTCGAAACTTCTGCTTGGCCGTTTGTCTGGGGGTGATAAGTAGAGCTACCTTGTGACGTACCCGTACTTCCCATAAGGTTCAATAACGGTTGCAGAAGTGAGATCCACCGTCACTAATACTAACTCTAGGCACGCCAAAACGTGTAAAATGTGCTTCTTAAGGAATCTGGTTACTGTCTTTGCATCAGCGTGATGGCAGGGTATGGCTTCTACCCATTTCGACACGTAATCAACTGCCACTAGAACATATTGGGGCCCTGCGAGGAAGGGAACGGTCCCATAAAATCAATGCCCCAACAATCAAAGAGCTCCACTTCTAGTATCCCCTGTTGTGGCATCTCATGTTCCTGGATGTGGTACCATTATGACATTATCACATTGTTTGCAGAATTGGTAGACATCTGTGAAGGGTCGGCCAATAAAATCCTGAGGCCAGGATCTTAGCGCGGCTTGTGGGTCCATGGGACCTCCGGCTTCCGTGAGTGACAAAATGTATGACGCTTGAACCTCGTCGTCCGGGAGACATCGTCGCATCAACCCATCAGCACTAATCGGAAAATACGGGTCCTCCCAAAATAATGCCTTGATCAGAAAGAAATTTTCTTCTTCTGGGAGTAGGATAGATCATAGGTACTGTTCCAGAGACTAAATAATTGGCCAGGTCCGCGTACCATGGCCCTGTCTTGGTGATTGAAAGGAACAGTCTCATCGGGGAAGAATCGTTGATAGGCACACTATCCGTAGGAGTTAGAAATCTGGAGAGATGGTCGCGACGACATCAATTTCCGCTATTATCTTTGACTTCGATGTCGAACTATTGAAGTAGAAGAATCCAGCGCAACAAGCGAGGCGGCTTCTTGTTTGTAAATAAGTATTTGAGAGCGGAGTGGTCTGTGTGCACGATGACTTTGCTCCCACAAGTATGATCGAACTTATCAAGGGAGAAAACTATAGCCAGAAGTTCTTTTCGGTGGTCGTATAGTTTTTTGGGCGTCGTTTAGTGTTCTGCTGGCATAAGCGATCACTCTCAAGATTTTCTCTTTTTCTGGCATAGAGCTGCCCCACGCGTAGTCACTTGCGAACACATGATCTCAAAGAAGAGACCAATCAGGTGGTATGACAACAGGTGCTGACACCAATTTTGTGTTTAGTTTGGAAAGCAGTGAACACTTTCATCAAAATGAAACGGGGACATCCTTCTGTAGCAGGTCGGTCAATGGTTTGCTGATTTCGGAGAAGTTTTGTATAAACCGCCGACAGAATCCTGCGTGGCCCAGAAACGCTCGTATGTCTTTAACAGTAGTTGGTGCTGGTAACTTCTCGATAACCTCTACCTTGGCTTTATCCACCTCTATTCCTTTTGCTGATATTTTATGCCAAGGAATCCGTCCTTGACCATAAATGACATTTCTCCCAGTTTAAACGAGATTCGATCCTCACACCGTCTTAGGATTCAAATCCAGTGTGTCAAGCATTTGTCGAAACTAGAGCATAGACTGAGAAGGTCGTCCATGAAGACTTCTATGCTCTGCTCGATGAAGTCAGCAAATATTGCTTGCATACATCTCTGGAAGGTAGCAGGGGTTGCATAGGACCGAAAGGCATTCGTCGGTATGCAAAGGTACCGTAAGGACAAGTGAAGGTTTTGTCTGGTCCTCAGGTGCGATTGGTATTTGAAAATACCCCGAGAACCCTCTAGAAAACAGTAGTACTCTTGCCTGCTAGTCGTTCAACATCTGGTCGAAAAGGGGAGAGGAAAATGATCCTTCTGGTGCCAAATTCAAACGCGATAGTCAATACACATACGCCATCCTGTGATCTTTCTTTGAGGGTAGTCTCTCCCTTTCATTAATAACAGCTTCGATGCCCCCTTCTTGGGGACAACTTGAACAGGACTGACCCATGGGACTGTCAGAAATTGGATAAATGATTCCGCGTCAAGAGTTTCAGAACCTCCTTTCGAACTACCTCCTTGAGGTAGGGTTTAGCCGGCGTTGAGGTTGCCTGATAGGTTGAAGTTTTCCTCCATGTAAATATGGTGCGTGCAATAGGAGGGATCAATTCTTGATATCAGCGATAGTCCACCCGATTGCTGTATTGTGCTTCTTTAGTACCTCGAGTAACCTCGTTTCCTCCCCGGAATTCAGAGAAGAGGAAATAATGACAGGAAAATGGTCATTTTCAGCTAGGAAGGGGTACTTGAGGTTAGATGGTATTTCTTTAAGCTCGAGTTCAGGTGGTTGTTCCACGGATGGAACTGATTTCTGAGGTTTTCTGTCGAGTTCTCGATTTGTGGCCGGTAGCATGGATAACAGCCCTCCTTTCTCTACGTACGCCAGCATGGCGTTAACTTCTGGATCCTCCACCTTTTCTTCTAGAGAAGTAAATAATACTCGCTCTAGCGGTTCAGTTTCAACTTCCTGGATGGAAGATGGAGAATACATGTCCTCATCTGTAGCAAAATCGCTTTCCTCCTCCTCATCATCTATGAATCCTACTTTCTTAGCATGAGGAGAAAAATTTGAGCTTTTCTTCATCATTTTCTGCATGTCGAATTCGATCGTTTCATCCTCGTACCGCAGAGTGATTTTTCCGTCGTGGACGTCAATGATGGCTTTGGCGGTACTTAGAAACGGTCGACCGAGAATCAGGGGAACCTCGACATCGTCGTCCATCTCTAAGATGACGAAGTCGGCTGGAAAGATAAAGCGAGAGACTCCAACTACCAGATCTCGGACTATACCCATAGGCTTGATCTCTGATCTGTCTGCTAGTTGGAGTTTGAAAGGAACCGGTAGCATTTCTCCTCCTTTTACTTTCAAGAAGGTGGCATAGGGCATGATATTAATGCTGGCTCCTAGGTCGCATAGACCGCTTCCACAGTCCACCCCACCTATAAAGCACGGGATCACGGGATTTCCCGGATCTGTTTGTTTGGGGGGGTAGTGCTCGAAGAAGGGCCGCAGAGCATTCCTCCGTGAGGTGCACTGTTTCTTTTCCAGGTTTCTTCTTTTTCTTTGTCAAGAGATCCTTTAGAAATTTGGCGTAATTAGGCATCTCTTGCAAAGCATCAAGTATAGGTATGTCGAGAGTCAGTTTCTTGAAAATGCTCAAGAATTTGGAGAACTGCTCATCTAGGTGTTTCTTTTTCATTCTGTTCGGAAATGGGAGTTCACTGTTTTTATGAGTGGAAGTTGGGATGTCGATGGTAACTCGAGATGGAGGTGGAGTAGCAGGAGTAGGAACTTGGATTTCTGAGGGTGGTGAAGCTGGATTGGTAGTTTCTTCATCATTGATATAGGCATCTTCATGATTTTCTTTTTCTTTTCCTTTGCTGGCGGCAAGTTCCCTTCCACTCCTTAATGAGACTGCACACAAGTTTGTTGATTGAAATGTGCCATCGTCTATAAGGACTGAATTTGCTTGTTCCTTTGGATTGGGATTAGTCTGTGAAGGGAATTGACCAGGTGGCCTTTGTTGAGTGAGTAACTGTTGGATCTGAGATTGCAAGGCTTTTTGATCTTTGCGCAGAGCTGCGACCTCTTCTTGCGTATCTCGGGATTTACCCATCATCGCCTTAAACATCTCCTGCATCTGAGACATATCAGACTCAGGACTCGAAGGAGGTGGAGCCGGTCGACTCGAAGAAGCTTCATTGCCATAAGGCTGTTGTTGATATTGCCTTGGGCCTCCTTGGAAATTGGACTGAGGTCTGTAATTTTGGGATGTTTGTAGGGTATGTGGGTTCTGGATATTTTCTGTGTTTGAGTAGCGAAGGTTGGATTGCATGTTACGTTGCCAAGGTTGTTTGTACCCTTGATTGTTGGTGATGTAGTTTGCCTCCTCCGCTGCTTTCAATTCTTGTAGTTGGGGGCATTGTTCATAGTCATGAGGCCCGCCACATTGCGTACAAGAATTAGTTGGAGATGGTTGGGATAGAGGAGCATAGCCTGGAGGGGTAGTAGGTGTTCGGGAAATCATCGACTTAGCTTGCTGGGGGAAGGAATTCATAGCCATCTGTTCAACCACTTTCTGCAAAGTACTGACTTTTGTAGCCTGCTGAGCATTGCTCTCCATGAGTTGCTCATGGCTTTTCATCAATTGGTCGAACTTGTTATCACTCTCCCCAACATGATATAGTCCTGGAGTACCGCTCCTTGATCCACCGGAGGCCCAGTCTCTAATTTCCTCACAGAGAGATTCCATGCTGTTCAGAAATTGTGCTCCTGGCTTTTTCATAATGTCAGCCCCTAACAAAGATAACACCATTGTTCTGCACGGACCGATCAAGCCCTTGTAGAACAATTGTGATACTTGTTCTTTCGTCAGACCATGGTGAGGACAAGTAAGTAGTAGTCCTTTGAAACGGTCCCAAGTTTCACAAATATTCTCTGATCCTGGTTGCTTGAAATTATAGATTTCAGCAATCATCTCTAGTGTTCGGCTCGGGGGTAGGAATTTGTCGTAGAATTTGGTGGCCATGTCGTCCCATGTACCGATGGTACTTGGTGTTAGGCTATGATACCACTTGCTCGCGTTTCCCGTCAGGCTGTGTGGGAATAACGACAATCTTGCATATTGAAGTACTGCATCGGTTGCAGTAAGACTGTTGGCGTGTTGCAAGAACTTTGTAACATGTAACAGGGCTTCGTCCGGACTGGTGCCATCAAACATGCCCAACTCCTTCACACATCGAATCTGATGATATGGCTTCAGCTTCTGCCACTCATCGTATTCGGATGGGCTGAGGTGAGGAAGGATGATAGCAGGCTGTTGTCCTTGGTTAGACGGCCTGTTGATATTTCGAACCGTTGCTGGTGTAGCTGCCATGTTAGCTTCCGGGTCAGAATCTATCACTGTGGTGGTATTTTGTTGAGTTCGTCTCTGCCTGAGATTGCGCAGAAAGGTTCTCTCGATTTCTGGGATGTAACCAACCGTGTGATTATTAATATTTTCTGGGAGACTGTTTGACCTGGTAAAAGGCATTCACCACTCAAAACAGAGAAAAGAACTGGTTATACGTTAGAATAATAAAAATGTTAGGAATTAGTAGACAGAAATTTAAAGTTAGTAGTTAGGGACAATGGAACGAAATGACAATGGAACGAAATGACTGGAAATTTTAAGTTAGTAGTTAGAGACAATGGAATATTAAAGGACAATGGAATTGAAATGACAGAAATAAATGACAATAATATTAACAAGTTAGTAGTCAGATGTCCAAGTCAGATCAGAAGTTAGATGTCCAATGTCCAAGTCAGATGTCCGAGGTTATATGTCCGAAATTGGATTAACAGTTTTTTTTTAATTTTTTTTATTATAAATTAACAGATTATTATAATATAACAGGTGAATTAACCGGGGCTTAGGGACTAGATTAAATCAAGTCCCCGGCAACGGCGCCATTTTGCAGAGTGGATTTATCGTGAGTTATTAACACTGGTGAAATTGATAAAAGAAAGAAATTAATACTCAAAATATCCGTCGGGCTGCAAATAAAACCCGGTCGCAGTAGTATAGAAAACAGAAGCGGCCGGGGTCAAACCGTGGGACTTATAGCGAGATAAAATAGTTCCTAAGCTTGTCACAAAAGGGGGGAAGTTAATTGACTTGTTTTAGAGAAAATATTAAGCAGATTAGAAAACTGAGTGCAGATGAATTAAATGGAACTCCGGGTTCAGGTTATTATGATTTAATTAATTGTGCTATCTCTACCGGTTTAATAAAATAGTTTGGCAAGATTCCTGTAATTTTCTTAAGGTCCGATGAAAACTCTTAAGAACTCGTTTACCTGTAATGCAAGGTCCGATGAAAACTCGAGCAAAAGCCTGTAAACGGCAGAGGAGTATGAGGCTTTATTCTTGCAACATGTATTAACTTAAACGATGAAAATAAGTTCTTACAGTTTTACGGCTTAATTAACCCGTCTGTTTCTAACCGATGAAATTAAAAACAGACTTAGTAAGGCTTTTTAATAAACCAATGAAATTTATTAAAAAGGGAGAGAAACAAAACTTTAATCGTAACAAACTGAATTTATTTTAACCGGTAGAAATATATTACACAGCTAACAAACCATAATTTAAACCCTTGCCCGGAGCAAATCCTCCTTAGCCTGACATATTAACTGGTAATAAGTCAGACAGAGGTTGGACGTAATAATAGCACGGAGACGTGAATAGTGAATGAATAAATGAAGAGAACGAAGTATGGAACATGTACGTAGGTTATTGTAAGTGAAGTGGGTGAATTGGAGAGTTAGAGAACTGGGGACTGAATGGAGTGTAATGATGTACGGGAGTGATTTACTGAAAGAGAATGAGATGAGGTGAGTGTGAGTGATTTTCTGGTTTTCTCCGTGCACTCGTACAAGGTTGCAGTGAATGGTTATTTATAGAAGAAGGGAAGAGGCTTGCGTAGAGGATTTGCAGTTGATTGCTTCATTGATTGCTTCATTTATTGCAGGGGACAGGAGCTGGAGACGCGTGAGGGAAATAAGGTAGGCGGTGCTCGGAGTAAATAGATAAGGCGAAGCAAGTTGGAAACGACGACGGGCGAAGAAGAAAACCAGTCGCGGCGTTGATTTAAGTCACGACCGCCTGGTGTACTCACAGGCGTCCGCCTATGGAACCATGCGGACACAAGTTAAATTGGCGACAAAGTGTGTGTCGCCGCCCACGTCCGCCTGAGAATGGGGCGGTTGCCCTTGGTCTGTCCGCCTTGAGTACCGCCCAACAAGTAGGCGGTTGTGCCTTGGTGGTGTCCGCCTTGAGTACCGCCCAACAAGTAGGCGGTTGTGCTGGTGGTGTCCGCCTCTACTTTAGGCGGTTGTGTAGGCGGTCACACAAGTGTGACCGTGACCTATTTTCCTTCAAACTTCGACCGGCTCTAGATTCTTCGTTTGGACCCCGTTTTTTGAGCCGTTTACGTCTATGCGTTCGTCTCTTCGTCTACTTCACTCCCAGCTTGGTTTTCCTCATGTTAAACCAATAATTTTGTGAGATAAACAATAAAATATAAACTAGAGGAAAACTAACCGAAGTGGAGAAATGAGCAAGAAAAGTGCTAATATTATACATGAAATACACCTATAAAACATGCTCATTTGGGCACTTATCAAGGGTTTCAAGATAATTCTTCATTTTTATGCTCTAAGCACTTTCTCTTGCCTCCTAGCTTGATTAATAAGCATAGGTGTATTGATTAGTGTCTAATTCCACATTTGGGTGTTGACGTGGAGGTTGGCAAGTGTGTTGACCAACTTGACCAAAAATGAAAAGGAAGAAGAGAGAAGAAGAGAAAAGAGAATCTTGGAAGATTAAGGTAAAATGCTTACCTTAATACTTATTTTGATTTCCTTAGAATTTGGGATGGGAAAATTTAATTGAATGAACCAAATTTAAGTTAGGAATGTATTTGGTTGTTAGTGAGAGTTAGTGATTTGAGTTTGTGTTCATATTGTGGTTTGTTGAGATTTTGGAGCTATATTGTTGTTTTGATGTGTTGGATGGAACTATGTGTGCTGGAAGGACCCTTTATGGGTGTGGCTAGTTTAGGATTTATTTTGGTGAGAATGGATGAGTTGGGATATGTTAGGTTTATGGGGAAACTACAGTGAAATTTCGGTAGGAAATAAGTGTTTTAGGTGACTTTGACAATGGGAGAACTTAGGTGTTCATTTGGGTTGAGTTGAGTGGATTAATAACCTTGGAATGGTAGATGGAGAAAGGATTAGAGAGGGTATAAAATCTGTAGCAAACTAGTATATTAGTGCCTTGGAGTTTGGAAAGAAACTAGGTTGCATAACCTTGTAAATGGAGGATGGACTTTCGTATGGTTAGTGCATTTGTCTAGGATGAATTGGGAATGGTAAAAATGGGTGAGAACAAGAGGTAAACCACCAAGAGGAGGTTAGGAATGCACAAGTGTGCAAAATGTAAAAGTGAGAATGGAATTTGTAGAAAATGGAGTAAGAATTGAGTGGTGGATTTAACCAATGATTTGAAGAGGTTTAGAGCATGTTTTAGGGTGTTTAAACATGTAAAAAAACATGTGGAAAGATTAGGGAATGATTAGGTGTGAATTAAGGGTTGAAAAGAGTTCACAAACTGTAAATTTTGACAGTTCCAGGGGTGGTCCAGGTTTGTAAATCGGTACACAAACCCGGACCACATCAAAAACAAGGTAGAGAGTCATCCCAGGGGGGGTGATCCGGGTTTGTAACCCCGGACACAAACCCGAACCACATGAAAAACTTGCCAGAAACTTATTTCCATGTTTGGTCCGGGTTTGTAACCCCGGACACAAACCCAGACCAATGTAAAAAGTCACCAGAAAGTTTTTTAATGCATTTTAAAGATGGGGAATTGATTGGGGATGGTTTTAGATGATGTTTAGGACTTGTTGGGTGACCTATAAAGGTTCTTGGAAGTGTAAACAAGTTTGAGAAGTGAATGAGAAAGTTGTGAACTTGAATACACTTGAGTAAAACTAAGGTTAACGGGATAACGGGGTTAAATACGAGAGTATTAGCTTTACATACCGTAACACCTTAATGTTAATAGAAACATTTGAATGTTATCAGTGGAACAAGTGTGAACCAAGGAACGTGAGGTCACACGGTAAAGTTAACCCATGGTGAAAGGTATGATTTTCTCAAGCCCCGTATGCTAACGATGTTACTCTGATTTGTGTGCTTGTATGTTAGGTGTTATCACCTAAACAAGATAAATGCATGAATCGGATTGATTGCACTTACTTGTTCTTGTAATGTAGTGTGCCTTGTTGGAATGTATTTTGAAATTAAAGTTTGTGTAATTCATGAAATGTGTGATTGTGGATGAGGTGCTTGAATGTTAAATGTGTATTATAGTTCGAATCATAGTTGAGTCTTATTTGATTAGTGACTTGAAGAAAGAGTCATGTTGCGAATTAATGAAAACGTGGTAACACACTAAAACTATCAAACCTAGAAACGACAACGCAAACCTATGAACTCACTAGAATGTGAGAGAGTGTACGGGATTAGTAAACTCCCGATAACGGTTAGAGAACCGAATTGATTTAATCCACAAAACAATTAATAGTGGAAGTATATAAGGAACCTCTATTTAGAGGATTGATGATTGTTCAAGACATGAACCTTGAGAGAAGTAATGAATGGTAAGGGATCACTAAACCACTTAGAAAGTTAGTCGACCCACAATGAGAGGATCCGACTAATATAAATAATGTCCCGAACATTAGAGTATTCGATACATTGGGGGAACCCTTAAATCTGAGAATACTAGACATTGGAATTTCCCTAAGCTATTTGAGGATATCGAGAGAGATACTTCTAGGCTAATCCATGAGATTGTATTATAACTCCGAGTGGGGAGGGTTGGGAAATTGAGTAGTCCGGTAGAGAGATGGACATTTGAGTATTTGAGGAGCTAAGCGTATAGTTCCGTTTGTATTTGAAAGCCCGGTGTTGAGTTTTGTGTATGACTCGGCCCGGACGTCATGGGTAACACTAGTAGAAAAATAGCCTATTTCGGTGGTTCCAAGGTGCCTATTTCGGCGGTTGTAAACCGCCGAAATAGGTCTGAGCACTTATTTCGGCGGTTTTATAACCGCCAAAATAGGTATACCTATCTCGGCGGTTGTAAATAAAACCGCCGAAATAGGTGGGTGCCAAAATCAAAATCTGACGACGTCTATCTCGGTGGTTCTTAGCTCACAACCGCCGAGATAGACTCATGGTCGGTCCTAGGATCGGTCTCTTGGTCGGTCAATACCAGAAGGTACCATGAGTCTATCTCGGCGGTTGTGTGCTAAGAACCGCCGAGATAGGCCCTATTTTTTTATCTATTTCGGCGGTTCTAAGCTAAGAACCGCGAAATAGCCCCCTTTTTTTTTCCATCCCAGCATATATATTCACCGAACATACATGTTCAATGAGACCTGTAATAAAGCTTCATCCACACAGGGAGCTCCAGCACACATTTAAAAAGTTATAAAAGCTCCCAATTAATATCAACGACGCGCCACAATTTGAGAGTAACAAAACCAATGCAATTACACTTAATTACACACTTTCATTACAAATAAAAAACCACATACAATTCAAATCTACCATTACACCATCCACAAGTGTACAGATTACAATTACATACTCGAAAAAGTTCACAAAACATCTTCATGATCATCAACAATTCATTAAACTTGTGCAGACGAACTCCGACCATTCCTCAAGAATCTCAACAATTTGAGCATCATATTGACCACCTTGGAGCACTTCTTCGTAAGCCTTGAAAAAAATGAACATTAATCTAAAACGTACAAGTCTAACAACATGTAAAGAGCATAACTGAAACTTTCAAAGAATGTTACCTTGTCTAACGAGTTCTGGTAAAAGGTTCGACGCTCCTACTATGTCACTCATGAATCTCATGACATAGTATCCACATTCTGAACCCCCAGGCTGCACCGGACACTATACAAACACACATATTGACAGTTATAAACAAGTTTAAACATTATCACACAAATTTATCAATTAAGAGAGTACCTTGACATGTTCCAAGGGATGTTACTCTTCATTGTTTTATTCTGGAGAGATAATGCAGCTCTCATGGAACTATATACATCAGCATATATAGTTTTAAGCATCAGTAGCAAGTTATGAAACAGTTAATGTTAAGTAATAATAATTGTTGTTTACGATAACAAACTAATTACCTCAGTATTGCGTGGCGGATCTTCGGTCTCTTGCACCCTTACCAAGTGAGTCAAATTGCAAGACTCGTGGGTACTTCATCACCAGCACAAGCAATGACCAATGTCGACTGTCCACAAATTACACAATGTGTTAAATCATTAAACAACTAACACAAACTATATGTTTTAGATAATACTAAGAGAAATAGTCAAATATCATACCCTGAATGATATGGCAGCATAATAAATGACTTGTAGAACATTCAAAGATGGCATTCGTCATATTGCATAAGGCCTTCCATCACTTGTCATCTGGACTTCACTCACATAGCAGGACACAGGAATCCGAATCTGTGATCTTCATAGACATTGATCGCCTTATTATGCACACCCACCATGAGGCAATATCATTAGTCATTAACTTTTTATTCAAACATCTTTCATCACCAATCAATGATTCAAAATATAAAAGGTAGAAGTCACTCACATGCGGCTGACTTGATAATCGACACATTCAACCAATCCCTCTGAAACACTCCTCGAAGTCGGACATATATATCCCAAATCGATGTGTATCTCTGCTTGAACTTGATAGTGAAATATCCGCTCGTGATCTTCCACAGTGAGGGAATCACAATGAGGTGGTAGCAGCAACAACGATGAGTGCAGAATCTCATATTAGTCGACAAGCCGGCCAATATTCTTTTCTCCACCAAATAGGTCTAAGCACGAAATTTGTGGATGCCTTTGATTGAACAGGTGCAGCAATTCTTTTTCCTTTTCCCTTATCAGTCTTTGGTCGGCTCATATCCTATGATATTAACTAATTAAGTATATGGATGCAAGGTGGTACATCAATAGTTTATAGCAACGGTTAAGAGTAAATACCTGCCCAGGGAGTTTGACCAATCGTACTGGCCACTGCACTGTCGCAGTTTGTGCAGAACGCAGGTCTTTGTGGGATCGACACCGGTAAACGGACGTCACCATGCTCTGCAACAAAGTCGTCCAGAAGCACTCGTGCATGGTACTGTCGGAGTGGTTCATTATGCACAATATCACTTGGAAATGAAGGGAAAAGTTTTCTCCATGCCACCATGACCTCTTCTTCTCCAATTTGTAAAAACAACATGCACTCAGTGGGTGCCTGAATGTTATGTGGAACTTGTTTAGATAAAAATTATGAATTCCTTGTTCTATGATGATATTAGTGATCAAGTGAAAAAATCTTAATTGTCATGTACTCAATTGAAATGTTGGTCTAACCTTTAGAGATGCATGGGGAAACGGCTCAGCCGAGTGGACACTACTTCCCATTACCGGCGCACTCTGCTGCTGAATGGGTGACTCAACTGGCAGTCGAGAAACCTCTTGGCTGCTATGCTTCTGTGACTGTAGCCTTGACATAGCCTAAGCGATCATCTCGTCAACGCTCTGGTTAATCCTCTGCTCCATCTCAGCCATCGCTCTCAGGTGCTCCTCGTAGTTAATCGTCCTTCCCTGTGCACTTCTGGACCCGGGTACGCCAAATGCCTGGCGGATACCAACGTGCCCACCAAACCCAATGGCACGACCTGGATGATCCTTCTTACCAAGAGCACGTGTAAGAGGATCATCATTCCTTTGTGAGGTCCAAGTGCCCTGGGTGAGCTGAGAGCTTAATTCACCCTAATACAACACACAAATACAGTTATTAGTTTAACATAAGTTCATATACAAATGAAATGAACAGTTCGGCTAAAAATGAAATGATATCACTTACCATTTGAGCAATAATTGCTCTCGTGGCTTCATTATTGAGGATTTTCGGGAGTAGAGTTCTTCGGAATGTGGCTTAACTCCCACACTTTCATTCTTCTGCCACTGGTATCCAATGAGCCATCTGTGGGCAGATATCCCTTTTGCTCCCATTCTGGTACTCTTTGAGCAATACTTTTTCCACCTAAGTGGTGAGGGTACAGATTCTTCTTAGCATTTGCTTGTTGTTGCGCACGGAGAGCCTGCATAAATTAATATGATCATATTTAGTGAAATTGAACACAAAAAAACATAAGAAATTAAGAGTAATTTATGTATGTATGACAATAAATTGCACCTGGAACTCCGGTGTGTGACGTGACTAAACAAATTGTACCCATTACTCTTCGGTGATGCCCTCGTAAACCTCCCATGGTGGTCTCTCACCGCCGAGACCATGATCTGGAGCTACTGGATCTTCTAGATTAGGCATCCTGTAGATTTACTTGTCATCCAACTTATTCTTGTGGCCCCGAAACTGTTTCGACATCGATGATAGCACATCCTTTTTAAGTGCGGGATCCACGGAGAAACGAGACTACATACATGATCATTCAGTTAGTAAAGTAAACATAAATATTCTATTATTTCATAAAAGATCATACTAATAATGTAGAGATTTACCTGAAGACGCTCAAACATAGTATCCTTCAACGCTTGAGGCACTTGCTTCCAGTTGTGGTTTATGTTACAATATTTCTTCACCAAATGGCTACCGTAAACGATGAAGTCATTCTTCCAATTTCCATGAGATTGGTTGTACTCATTGAATTGCACCGGTTTTGTAGGAGGGCCCTTGTTAGCCTTCATCCCATGTGTGGGACCTCTCTTCTTTTGCTTCGTGGCCTCTGGTGGGACAACTAACGGCTCTTCGGTTTGCTGTGAAGGGCCAACCTTAGTCTCGCGTACAGCTACTTGGTCGTTCTTTTTCTTTCCTCCTCTTGTGGCCCGTTTACTTGGTCTCTTCTGCTGTGGCTCAGCTTCTCCAGTCAAGAGAAACTGTCCAACGGGGTCATTCATAGGTGATCATCCACTGCAAAATAAAATAATAAAGCATTTTCATCAGATAAAGTCATTATATAAATTAACATAAATACTATGAAGCATAACAATAAAGTTAAGATGACATTACAGTCTATATTCTACTAACAACATTACCTGACACGAAAACATAAATCATTTCATATTTTCTACCCAAACACCTCATCATGGTCTGATCGTGCGTAGAGCAAATTGTTTTCGGTAACATCAATCGAATCCGGTAATCAAGTAGGAAACAAGGATGTTTCCTCTACCGTTTCATTATCATCGTTATCCTCATTTTCATTTTCTATTACAACTGGCCTTCTTCCTGGAAAAACAACAGACCATCTGCAGTCTTTCGGATCCTCAACATACCACACTTGTTCGCAATCCTTTCCCAGAACAAATTGATCATCCTTATAACCGACACGTGAAAGATCAACCAAGGTAAGCCCTCCATCATTTTGGTACCCGCGTCGGTTGTCCACCCACTTGCACCAGAACAACAGAAAGGAATCAATGTCGTAGTCTAGTTCCCAAATGTCCTTGACACCATAATACCAAGTAGAGTTACTAACTGGTTGAGATCGGTTACCGCTGTGGTACTCAGTGGCAGCAGCTTCAATTTTTACCCCACTATTCAGGTTTATCGATTTGGCATCTTGGCGTGCAGTGTAGTATGTATACCCACTAATATCATAACCCTCAAATGATGTAATATTAGTTTCAGGTCCGATTGCCAAACATCTAATCTCTTCACTTACAGCTTCTGGATCTGATGATGCTAATGTCAACATATGATCTTTGAACCATTGGATAAAAACTCGGTTTTGTTACTTTGTCAGCCAAATGTGGTCTTTCAAAGGATTTTGATGCCTTAACTCAACCATATGGGTTTCGAAATAAGGTTCAACAACCTCAAGATGATGTAAGACAAACAAATGTGCTTGATGAATAAGTTGACGCGAAACTTGCACGATCTTTCTACCAATGAAACCTTTACCCTTAAACCTGTCATAGTGTCGTGGTTTTGGGATACCAATTGACTCTGCCTCACTCAAATAATCGGTCACAAATTCCGTGACTTCCTCAGTCACTATTGCTTTAACAATGCTCCCCTCTGGTCGATACCTATTCTTCATTCGACTTTTCAGAATACCCATGTACCGTTGAAAAGGGTACATGTACCGTAAGTATACCGGACGACAGAACTGTATCTCTCGAACGATGTGCACAATTAGATGCACCATTATGTCAAAGAAAGATGGTGGGAAATACATCTCAAGTTGACATAATGTGACAACAATTTCACGTTGTAGATCATCTAGAGAGGTTACGTCAATTGCCTTGGAGCAAACAGCGTTGAAAAAGAAACATAACCGAGTTAAAGCATTTCTGACATCAGATGGCAATATCCCTCGGATTGCGACTGGAAGAAGATGTAACATCAGTACATGATAATCGTGAGATTTCATGCCTAAAAGTTTTAAATCCTTCATCGATACAATGTTCTTCCAGTTTGAAGAGTACCCAGACGGTACTTTTACCGAGTGCAGACATTTGCAGAAACTAATCTTTTCAGCCTTTGAGAGCATGTAGCATGCAGGAGGTAGGTATATTTGTTTCCCATTCTCTTGTGGGTGCAACTCCTTTCGTATACCCATGGTTAGCATGTCCTTTCTGACTTTCAATCCGTCTTTTGTTTTGTCGGGTATATTGAGCAAAGTCCCATTCACTGCCTCACCAGCGTTCTTCACAATGTGCATGATGTATAAGCAGTGTCTCACAGGAAGATGCCGCCAATAAGGTAGATCCCAAAAGATAGAACACTTTTTCCAAATGTTTTTCGCCAGTTTTGATGTGTTTCCAAATACATTTGCAATGTCCTTAACCTTTTCGTACACTTCCTTAGAGCTCAAAGGTAGACGGGCCACACGAGTTTCGGCTTGACCATTGAACAACTTTCTCTTCGTTACTCGATAAGGGTGATCTTCGGGGAGAAGACGTCAATGACACATATAAACATTCTTCCCATAATGTTTTAAACGGTCCGAACAAGTGTCTTCCTCGCATATGGGACATGCAAATGTTCCTTTAACCGTGTAACCGGACAAGTTCCCATACGCGGGGAAGTCATTGACGGTACAAAACAACAAAGCCTTGAGTGTGAAATTCTCTCTTGCATAAGCATCATATTCCACGATCCCCTCATTCCACAATAGCTTCAGATCATCTATTAGAGGGGCGAGATACACATCAATGCAATTACCTGGCTGCTTAGGACCAGATATCAGGAGAGATAAATTGTAGATCACTAGCAGAACAGGCCATGTACTGTGTTGACTACTCAACGTCTCGTACGGGTTCCATCAGTACATAACCCAAGCCTCAGATTCCTATCTTCATGTCCGAAATGTTCTTTGTACCGTCTATTGATGTTTCTCCACTAAAGCCCATCTGCTGGATGCCTTAATTTCTCATCACTCTTTCTACCCTCCGCATGCCATCGTAAGTTCTTTGCATCTTTCAGATTCGCAAACAACAGTTTTGAATCTGGGTATAATCGGCAAATACCAAAGTAGTTTTGCTGGAGGGCTTTTTTTCTGAACGGATGAGTACTCACCATCTTTATGCTTATACCGGGACAACGAACATTTTGGGCAATTGTCCAGATGTTCGTATTCACCCCTGTACAACACACAGTTGTTTGGACACGCGTGAATTTTTTTGTACTCTACTCACATTGGACACACCCATTTCTTTGCCTCATAGGTGGTGGTAGGGAGACCGTTCTCATCCGGTAGCATATCATGAATCAGCTCGAGGAATGCCGTGAAACCTTTGTCACTCAATCCATATCTTCCCTTTAGGTTGAACAAATTCAATATAGCTGTCAATTTCGTGTACTTAGTGCACGTAGGATACAACGCCGTCTTGGATGCGTCCAACAACCTTTGATACTCATCCGGCTGGTCGATAAAATTATCCTCAACGTTATCAAGCGTCTCGTCTATTTGCTCATCATGATAAGTCGGCTCACTGTCAACATTGACTCCGGAAGCGCTTGGGAGTTCTAACTCGTTAGTAGTATCGAATGTCTGCTCGGTTCTTGAGTTACACCGATCGTGACTGTAGGAAGCTAAAGCATTATCTTCAACAGGTTCTCCATGAAAAGTCCATCTTCTATAATGTGGCATGAAACCACGGGTCTTTAGATGGAATTGTACGATGGTGATGCTTGAATATTGTCTAACCACACCACAATCAACACAAGGACATGGAATTTTCTCCGCCTTTGTCCTGTCCTTGTGTTGCACTGCAGCTTTGCAAAACTCTTTCAGCATCTTGTCAAAATGTTCCCCTCTATCACCATACATCCAGTCACGCTCCATACTATATGTGCAACAGATCACAGGTGTGAGTTATAGCCTATGTAAAACTAAAATGTTTATATAATATGGTTTGTATTAAGTTGCACATGTTTATTTCTTAATGGAGCATGACTGGGATGATTGTCAAGTAGTCTAGCCTAACTCTAAGGTTGCAAACACAAAATAAACTAGCATTTTAAATTTAATAAATCGTTGCACTTTCTAAAACAGAAACCGGTGTTTAAAACAATATTACGAATACTTTTCTACAAAAAATTCGGCATGACATTTGCATAATTGTACACATCCCGTGCTTATTATTCAACACTCACCAAAGTCATCACAACCACAAACATTCTAACAATGGCAGCAACCCACAATTAAAATAAATCAATTCTTTACTAGCTAATTGTAAAACAACTGCAAATTCAGATCATCAAACCAACATTTTCGAACCATGTTCTCACTAGCTAATTGACAACAATAATCAAACCATATTTTCAATTCTCCACTGTATAAGTTCAAACCGGTTTAGAGATTAAAACAGAATCCAGAGTTAAAATACGTACTTGTTTTTTAAGGATTTATGGAGAGGGGAGACTGGTGCCTGAGAGGTAAGCTTTTATGCGAGAGATGAAGCAATACCACTTCTGATATATCTCTGCAAGGGAGCAACAAAAACTTAATTAGAAAAGAAATGCAACAACAAATATGGAATGAAGCTAAATTATGTACTAGCACTTATATTTAAATACATAATTGCATTTATTAAAAAAAATAAGGTTTAGTTACTTACTTGTGCACAGAGGAGGAAAGTGCAACGGTGATGGAAGAAGGCGGGAAACAAGAGAGGTGATTCACGAACTTAAATGCAGTGAGACCTGATAAAAAAATTAGATATTGTTATAAACATACAAGTAAATGGAATATGCTAATTTATATATATATGTTATAAATACTATAGTACAATTTACAAATATATTACATTTAGTTCCTAGACAAAATTTGACAGAGTTTCCCTACATTTCTAAGTCTTTTCACCACATTATTTTGCTCATTCCACTCAGTTTAACATCCCTGATCATTTAGACATTACCAACACCATTCTAGGCACTAATCAGCACAATTAATTTCCATCATAACAACACTTAGTTCTCTTGGTCCCAAAGCCTTTACCCATCAATATAAACAACACTAACTACTCCATTTCTATTCATGCCATTGCAGTAGCATTAAACCATACTAAATATATTAATATTATGTATAAATACTATAGTACAATTTACAAATATGTTAGAAATACTATAGTACAATTTACAAATATATTACTGATTCACAAGTAGAGTGTTTTCAGCCTCGTACGACTTCAATCCAGAGCAGCAGCTTAGTGTTTACTCTCTACAAAGACACAAAAACATAAAATGATCAAAAAGAACCAAAATTTTCATTCAAGCATTTTATCGAGCACCTTGTGTGCACATGTAATTTCACTAAGTTAAAACTGCATACATACACAAATTCTACACACACCATAAATTAATCATCCACATTCACATTTACAATCACAATTTCAACAATCATCACAATGAATACATAAATTTAACCTATTTTTGAACTCACCTTCCCGTTGTCTCAAGACTGCTTCTGTTGTTGTCGGAGAAGCGCGAACCGGCGCTGGAAGGCGGCGGTGACGACTGGGTGACAAGGGTGGCGACAGTGGTTCATCGTTCGCAACAGAGGAGGTGCGACAGACAGTGGTGGTGCGACAGTGTGGTGGCTTCAACGCAGGTGGCGACAGTGGTGGTGCGACAGTGGTGGTGGTACGACAGTGGTGGTGCGACAGTGTGGTGGTGGTGCGACAGTGGTTCGCCGTTCGCAACAGAGGAGAAAGAAGGCGGTGAATGCGATGAAATGAGCGCGATTTACTGGTTAGGGCTGGTTTTAAACCACCTATTTCGGCGGTTGCTATCAAGTAACCGCCGAAATAGGTCCTCGATTCTTTAAAAAAAATAAGTAAGACCTATTTCGGCGGTTCCTAACTAGAAATTGCCGAAATAGGTGATCAAATAAAAAAAGAAAAATATAAAAATACATATTTCGGCTGTTCCTAGTTAGGAACCGCCGAAATAGGCCCTTTTATTTTTTTAATTATTTACGAGGACCTATTTTGGCGGTTTCTGGTTAGGAACCGCCGAAATAGGTCCCTGACCTTTTCAAAACACACCCTATTTCGACGGTTGTTTAACAACCGCCGAAATAGGGGCGCCGAAATAGGCCATTTTTGTACTAGTGTAATGACTTAAAAGATACATTTGAGTATTTGATTGAGAATTTTATTGAGAAGTTGAATTGAGAATTTGATTTGAGAATTTGATTTGAGAATTTGATTGAGATGTTGAATTGAGACTTTGATTTGATTGAGATTTGAGAATTTGAGTGTTGAGAATTGAGATTGAGTTAGTAACTTGAGAATTGAGTATTAGGTTGAGAATTGAGAACTTGAGAGTTGAGGATTGAGATTGAGTATTGTAGAACTTGATTGTGATTGAGACTAAGAGAACTTGATTGAGAGTAACCCTAGAGAGTGGGTAAGACAATGAAGAATTGATTAAGGCATAGTGTAACACCCCTCTCTGTAACAACGTAATAATCACTCACGTTAACAGTAAATAACTCGTCTCACAGTGGAAGGAAAAACGGTAATAAAATCTCACATGGGTGTTACTTGCCATCCCTTGCCCATGCGAGTGATGAAGCAGTACGAAAACATAAACCGAATAGTAACATAACAATACAACCTGCGGTGATAACGAGATACCACCTATTACATCCGACTAAGTCTCCAAAACACAACGTCCACAGTGAGCGTCTAGTGTGTCCCAAATACTTACAATACTAACATCACCAAATAAACAACGGTATCAATACATTAAAAAATACGTGCGGTAATTCCAAAATCCAAAAACGCCCTAGCTACCCGGCCCCACACTCCGGCTTCATCCGTGATCAACAACCAACACAATGCCATAAAGGCTCAGCGATAAACGCTGAGTATGCCGGGTCTGGACCCTAATGGTCAATTAGGTCGTATTAACCGTCTTATTAATAGGTTCATTACATGCATTGCCGGTTTACAGTTATAACGAAAACTGTAAAATACAAATAAGCATTCAACAGTCACTACAATCATACATCCATCACAACATTACAACAAGCAATACAACAGGGCGGTAATTCACACACGTTAATTAATACCATCACATATTATATCCATCGGCCCCCCGGCCTTCACATAATCCATTAATTCGGTTAGCAATGTCGGTCGTCAGTTAGAACAACCTCTCTCAGACAGTAGTCCCATGCACACGGGGTGCCCATCCACTTAAAGGCGTCCATCCTTTGCCTTTTTAAAGGTGCCCATGTTACCACCATGTCTGTCGATCTATCTAGGCTCGATCAGGTCAAATTAGAGTAAGCCCGATCCGGGTTAACTCTCGAGATCTCTACACGCGACCAGTAGCCAATGACTAACTGGATTAAGGTAAACCACCCACTCACACAATCTCCGTTATTCGACTTAGTCAGTCAGTTACCTAGTTACAGTTTTAGGTATGGAGAATATTACTTATTTGTTGGCTGCCCTATGGGTCTTACGCATGCCTAGAATCATTCTAGGTAGTGCTCTTGTTCGAGTCAAAGCTCTAAAGACCGACTATGTCGAGTCCCGTTTCATAAGTATTTTACTTAGGTTATAACTACATAGTTTTATAACACATAGTGTATTATGTCAGACAACTGCAGTCACATTCACATTACCCGTATATGTAGATTTATATAAGTCGATCTATAGCAAGGTTGTAAAATACGGTACGGAGCTTCGATACGGGTCATCAATAGTACGCGATACGGGAATAATAATACGAATTATACGGACTTAATGATACGGATGACTCATTCAATACATAAATATTAATTCATCAAATTACGTGTCATAAAACATTTAAAAAAATCATTACAACTAGGTATTTTGTTTATTTCCTACGTAATATTCTATAACTCATTTGAATCAACAAGTAAAGGATCATTGGTATCTAGAGGTTCAAATTGAGAATCCCAATTTGGAGTAGCAGTTAAATCAGTTAGATTTTCTTCATCAATTGGTTGAGTGTTACGTCTTCTCTTCTGTCTACCCCCATTGGCTCCAAAACAATTACATTGTCAATGGTTGTGCGTGGCTATGACAATTCCCGTACAAATCATTCATGTCTTGCAATTATATAATATAAATTATAATCATACAACCATGATCCATGAAGCCTATTAATAAACAAATAATTTTATAGTCTATAAACCTGTCACAAATCTCTTCCTTCTCATCCGAACAAATTGTACTCTACTCTGTTTACAAACGTAGATGAATAGATGAAGATAGACAAAAGTAATACTGTAATAGCACCTGCCTGGCTCTAGTTTAACACCACCAGTGTTCGACTGTATGCTATGGAAAAATAAACAAAGAAGGTACAGGTGGGAGATTAGTACCGCGAAATGACACATATATAGGGAGATGTGTAGGCTTTTTAGCGGGTATATTTATTATTATGGAGCATAAATTGATAAAAGTATGGATCTGGCGCATTATACACGGAGAAGATAATAATACCGTTTTGATATACAAAACGCTTAGTACGGTCTTGTTGACGTATATACGCCCGTATAATATATTTTGACGGAGCATTAATTAAAGCGGAATCAGTACGGTGACATTAATACGAGAGTTTGTAGAAACGGCCGTATGACCGTTTATTCGGGCGTACCGTTCCGAATTTTGCAACCCTGATCTATAGTCGACGTAGTGTTAGTTCTGGAGGACGCTCGTGCATAAATAATTAATGCAGTAATACACAGATAATCCACACATACACATATCCACACACAGACCACACATGTTATAGCAAACAAATCCGAGCCTGAGGAATTCCTCAGGTCAACTCGGATTAAACCCTTTTACATACCGTACACCTAGTCCAAGGTTGCGCAGTGTAGACCACTAAGCTTCTCGAGCGAGCACGTCTGAAATGCGATCTAAAAATACAAAGAATGCTAAGTGTCAATCCATATGACAAAGTGACTCGGTATTTCCGAATAACGTCAGTAACCCCGGTATTACATCCCAGGATTTCAACTGTTACCAGTTAAGGTGTCGTTATCCTTAAAACCCTTATTCGTATGTATTAATATTTAGTTTAACAAAGAGGTCGGTTTTTATACGAACGTCGTAGCTAACGTTTTCAAACGTAGGAATTATATTTTCCAACTCGTAGTATTTTATAAGCGTTACACTTTATATATGTTCGTTCGTTCTCGTATATTTAATTCAACCGTTACATCGCATGCATAGGTATGCATTATAACCTATAGTTGCATGCATGGTTATATTTTATAACCTATAGTTGCATGCATCCATGCAACGTTAATTTATATTGCAAGGTATGTTACTATTCTTTAACACACCTCATATTATTCAACTTCTCAATTATGTAACAAGTTGTATTCATTTAAAACCTTATTACTTTGTAGTATGTAATTATACTAGTAAGTCAACATTTATTATTCACTATTATATGGTTTGTAAACCATAGTATATATACATATTCTTTGCGCCGGTTTTTATGCTTATATGTATATGCATTGATCTTAATGAAATATGAAACTTTATATTATGTACATGTTATTCCTCACTCAAGGTTTATTTAATCATTCCATATCCTATGTTAACCATAGTATTTTATGTCATTGTATACTATAGTTTATATCTTCATTTTATATATATATATGCGCTATAGTATGCTAGTTTAATAAACTATACTTTTGACCACATAATATTATTTAGTGTTATTTTTATATCATGTTACCATATAATATGATATTTCATATGCTATCAAACTTTATAGCATATAGTTTTGGTAACTATTTATAATTGCCGAAAATGATATACATATATTGTACTTGTTACTTCTTTATTCACATAGTTTTTTTTAATTATAATGTAACCACATAACTTATAATATGTCATAAATATCTTATTTTATAACATCAAAACTTTGTAACAAGATATAATCTATAGTTTTATATTATTTCCTTATAATTGCTGAAGAGGTATATATATTACATTTCATTTTCTTTCCAAACCCCACACTTTCTAATTATTACAATTTCACCACTTATTTTATAACATACCATATTCATCATACATTATAACATTTAAATCATATAGTATGTATATTATATAGTTTTGAAATTTTCGAAAACAATAACAGACCTTAGGTTCCGTTTTTTTTTACCCTTAGCTTTACATATTTACACTTTCAGCACAAATCTTATAATATTTTTACATAACATATATTATATCATCCAAACATTATAACAATTTTAACATATAGTTTTTATATGTTATTTTTTTATACTACCGAACAGACTATGGTCTGTTTGGTATATTTTTTTCCAGTAATATTATTTCCTTTATTTACACAATAGCCACATATATTATCATAGGTTATATATATATATATATGTGTGTTATATCATATGGTTTTAATATTTATTATTTTTATAACCTATAGTTTTATTATGATTTATTTCAAACAGACCCTTACGGTTTCAAAAACCCTTTTTCCGCCCCAAATCTTTTCCTTATTTACATATTGACCCAATTTTATATAATATACTTTCCATATGTCACATAACCATATATTATACACTTTTATTAATATACCCATTTATATAACTCTAAAAAATTCCCAAACTTCATACTTAGGATATAAACTATTATATTAACCAATCTTTACCCCAAGTTTTCGGTAATTATATCCTATACCCCAAAAGTTTTATAAATTTGACATTTAACCAATAATGTTACTATAAGTTCATAAATTAATTATTTATGACATTATATTTGGTCAAACCTCCTAATATGGTCTATTTTGACCTATTGACTTCAGTTTGACCAGCGGTTTATGTATTTACGATTTGACCCCACAATTTTTCAGAAATTGCATTTTTGACTCAAAACTTTATTAAATTTTATATAATTCATAAAATAAGGTTTTAATACCCAAATTTTCGGCTATAACCTATGGTTAGCCCCTAAAATTATTTTAATTACAGAAAAACCCCAATATCTTTTCGGTAATGTTATTTTCCACCCTAACTTTTATTTTAAACTTAATAAACATAATTTAAATGGCCTAAAAACACATGGCCTTATTACAATAATTAGCATATAATAAAATTACACATAAATGTCCCAAATGACATAATGTTATTACGGCTGATCTTACCCTTGCCCATATATTTTTATAAATTGTGTTTTTAGCCCTTAATTAATTTCCTTGACCTTATAGGTCATTAGTACACCAAACTAACTAACTAAAAATGGTATTAAATATTTTATTACATAACTAAGTTACCTAACCCTATATAACCCCACGGCTGATGTATATATATATAACAAAATTTCATAAAAAACTATATTATAGTATAAGGTAAGGTTTTTCTCACCTAACTTTTGATTTCTTGCCACCAAACACCTCTTAAGTCCCTCAGCCTAATTAATACAAAGAACTTAATTAGTTCTTGAAGTGTTAAATCATTTAGGTTTGATATATATATACATTATTAAGAGTAAAAATACTCACTTTGCTTAGACTAATCCTTGGACTTGGTTCTTCATTTTGTATAGATTTTTTTTTTCAGATTTCCAAGGTGTTTCGGGAGGAGTTTCATGCAGTAGAAGAGCATGTATTAGTTACACATTATATAGATCATTTAAGGGCTGATTTAGGAAACATGGAATTTACCTTGGGTATGGAGCTGTTTGTTAGGGCTCTTCACACCTGATTTTTCCAAGGCAAAAGAAGATGTTAAACTAGTATTTACACCAGCATGTATCCCCGGTAAAACAAGGAGCAAAACAGTGGGTAAACCTTACCGAAATGGTCAAGAAAGGAGGCTTTATACTTGGATCTTTTTCCTTCACAAAGCTGGGTATTCTCCTCTGTTTTTTACGTGAAGAAAGCAAGGAGAAGAGCTTAGGAAAGCTGGGAATATTACCGAAAATGGAGAAAGAAGATTAGGCTAGATTCATGCAGATTTTTACCTTAAGAAGTCACCTAAGTTTGCTTCCCTTTCTTCTTCTAGTTCCAGCCGAAAATCCCCCTACTTCATGCACCAACTCGGCTCAGTTTTCTGGGTGGAAATGAAGATGAGTAAGCTCATTGAAGAGAGGAAGAAGGGAGGAGATGAATGAGCATGTTCTAGCCATGAAAGCTTACCTAGATCTTGAGATAGCAACCATGGAAGTTGGTGGGCAGCTCACGGTCTGGACACAGCAAAGGGAGGCTGGAATAGCTTACGGTGGAAGAGAAGAAAGGTAATGAAAAAGAAGAAGAAGAAACCGATTATAAGGGGTGATAGGTCATGAATTTGGTCAACTCCAAAGATGAATCATCTAGATATTTTTAGGAGCTTTCCTAATGGTGAAGCAATCCATAAGGACTGGCAGGAGTAGATAAGGATGATTAGAAAAGCAAGTAGTTGTTTTAAATTACAAAAGTGTACTTATTATCACTTTATTAAAGTAAAGATGATGAGTCATAATTAATTACTAATGGGGACGGCTACAAGCTGGGAAAAGAGCCTTATATTGGCAGAAGTCATGGTCAAAGTCAAGGGATAAATATTGACCATAGACTAGATTAAGAGATTTAAGTGTTATTTTGCACTAATTGGCTACTATTCACAAACCAATGCATATATTTCTGATTTTTTTGAAAAGCTTTGAATTAAGCATTTTAATGTGGTATAATATGTCACATTATTATATTTAAGGGTATTCAAGACCCTAAAAGCAAACAAGACTCATTTTGGAGACAATCTCACAAAATGTGCTTTAAAAGAGCATAGAGCACATTTTGTGTCCTAGTGAGTTTCTGAGCTTGGTTTCCTTTGGAAATGGTTTTAATGTGTTCATTTATGATTTATAAGGCTTATGACAAAATTTTAGGTCCTAAGGAGTCCATTTGGGTATATTTTCACCCTAAAAGGTCAAAGGGTGTTATTCTTGCTTTCTGTTAAACATTGTTGTGTTTAATTTGTTTTTAAGGCATGTTTAGGCCTTAATTTAATTTATTATATGTTTAAACAATGTTTAATTAATTAGGGGTATTTCA
Organism: Limonium bicolor; assembly: GCA_023374045.1. Classification (NCBI taxonomy): domain Eukaryota; kingdom Viridiplantae; phylum Streptophyta; class Magnoliopsida; order Caryophyllales; family Plumbaginaceae; genus Limonium; species Limonium bicolor. Next base: position 154,763,661 of record CM041782.1, read on the forward strand.
CATAGTGAGGTAGAACCCTCAAGGCCTAAGAATAGGATAAGTTAAACTAACCTCTTTGATGTGTGAGTTAGTGTTTGTGTTCAATGTCGAATATTGATTGTGCTAATATACATATATAATGTATTGTGCCTTGCATGTTGATTAATTTAAAACGAATCGCATGTTCTTGACCAAATAGTCGGCGTACCCCGTTAGCACGCGGGGTATACAAATTTCATATGTAGCAATTTGCTGAGCCCCTAGGGGCATCATTTTTATTTTCCAGGTACATTGAAGCCGATCACTGTCCGAGGGTGTAAGACGGGGCTGCTGTATAAGCATGGGTAGTGGGTAGGAATGTTATACTTACTGTAATGTTGAATTGTGAGTCCGATTGGTTATCGGCAGACTTGAGAACTGTAGATACTCGGTATAGAACTGATCTGGAGTTGTATTTGTATAAGGATTGAATTGAGGTTGTAATTTCATTGTGATTGATTAAGGAATGGAATTATTGTTTGGATTAGAATACTCGGTATATTCGTCATCAGACCGATATTGTAAATAGATTGTTGTATTTGAATTTGGATTGGCCTTGTTAGTCACGTGGGTGACTAACGACATTGTATCACCCCCGGTTGTATTGGAATTCCACTGCTTGAGTAATGATGATTGAGACAGATTAGTGGATAATGACAGGATTACCGGTAGGGGTGTTACAGTCATTTACCTGAGAAATTACAAAAATTGATTTTTCTGTTTTCCGCCTCGATTGTTGTTTGCTTGTATCATCTCATTAATTTGATGCAACTGTCGCTGCGTTAGACCATCATCCTAGCAGGATCACTAACACATTTGGCAAAGCTCTTATTCTTCCAAGCCAGAACTTTATCTCGCCCGTGGAGAGAATAGCACTCCGACACCAGATGTCTAGTGTATTTACAGTGCGTACACCATTGTCTGTGATAAAAAAATCTTCAAACGAATGGCCTAGTAGGTACAAAAACTCCTTTCCCTTTCCATCGATTCCTCTTTTTTCACGCTAGTGCTTCCACCAACTTCAAAATTTCCATTGTAAAAAGACATTGCCTCTTCCTTTCGATTGCTAGCGCCCCTCTGTTTCTCTTCGTGGATAATCAAAGAAAAAACCTTCTTCAAACTTGGTGTTTGCTTTATAGCAAGAATTTGACCCCTAATCGAAATATACTCCTTGTTCAAACCAATCAAAAATTGTATAATTTTGTCTTCATCCTTTTGTTTCTTGAAGGAATCTTTGGCTTCGCAAGTACATCCTTCACTCGTACAAACTAGTTATGGTCGAGCTAGGTCTAACTCCCCCCAGATCTGTTTAAGCTTTGTGTAATAATCAATTACAGAATCTTCTCCTTGCCTCAATTCATGGAGTTCTTGCTTCAAGCTATGAATCGTGGCCAGATTATCTTGTTCAAATCTTGCGCAGAGCATGTCCCATACTCCTTTAGGGTTTTCAGAGTACATAACGCTTTGTGCTAATTTTGGTTCCAGTGAACTGGCTATCCATGACACAAACTAGAGAGTTAGAGCGTTCCCAGGCAGACAATCGAACAGCATCTCCCTCTCCAGGCTTCTTGAAAGCACCCGTAATAAAATCGTGCTTGTTCTTGGCTTTAAGAGCCATCATCATAGCCCATTTCCAGCCAAGAAAACCGGTACCATTGAACCTTGGTACGAAACTCAAGCCTGGATTCTCTGATGCGTAAACACATAGTGGATCGCTCACATCGATAGAACTACTTCCGGCTGTGTTCTATCTTACCAATTTTCCTCTTTTCCCGTCGTCAGCCATGTCTATTGAAAAAGAGAAATTATATGCTCACCTCTAGCTCTGATACCATATTGGATTTCAGGGTGTTTGATGTTAGGAAAACATAGAAATATATGCACTAGAAAGCCGAAGAAAGATGAAGAAGAGACAAGTTTTTGTTCCGTATTGTTTTTACTGAGAAAGATATATATATTTTAACAAACTAAAGTTTAGTTTATATAGAAACAGGAAGAGAAACCAACTAATGAGAGATACACGGGAGTAGATAAAGGTAAAAATTGATTAATGTAATCTATACAAAATATATTCTAATTTATCAATTCTGAAGGAGATAAGGACTAACTACACATGGGCTTGACTAATCCACTCTGAAAAGTAGATGGGCTGGATTCTTCAGTAGAAAGATGGGCTGGATTCTTCAACCAATGATTATGCTGGAACAAGAACATTAATCGTCTTCATATTGTGTATCCCTATAGATTCTCTTCTTCTAATTTATAATACATGCTTCATTTTTAACATATTTTGATAAATATAATTGTCTAAAACGACTTTTATTTATGTGTTTTAAATTTTAAAAATTAAAATAAATTACAAATTACATTATGACCGCTTTCAAATATGGGTCGAATTTACAGTTCCACAATTATAAAAAAAGATTTCAATTTATGTTTTTATAATAAGTAATACTTGCTCATGTTTTGGTCTTCTTATTATTATCTAAACATAAGATATTTTAATTATTTTTTCTCTATTTTTCAACCTTATTCCTTATCTTTCTCACACAATTGTAGTTTCTAATATGTTTTATTATAAATAATTAGGAAAGTTCATGAAATGCCACTGTATATTTGGCTACTTCATGAAATACCATTGAAAAAAATGGAAACTTATATAATGCCACTAAATTTTCCACGAAATTCTTGAAATGCCACTGTGGGCGTTGGTTTTGAACCCTTAAGTATTGAGCTTAAGGCCTCAAGGTTTGATTTACAATTAGAACAACTAAACCGAAATTATAAAATTAAAGCTCAATTATTCTAACTGGCCCACACAAACCTAAATAGAGTCGCCACCTAAGTTTTAACCCTTAAACTTGGAAAGGAAATATTACTACAATTTTTAGATCTATGGGTTCGGGGGCTTGGTATGAATTTTATAAGGGTTCAGATTCCTTCATTACCCTTATAAATAACTTTTCCTCTACTAATTCATGTAAATTAAAGGCTAAGTGTTTTATGATACTATCCTTTGTACTGAATTAGTCCAACGACTATGGAGCATGTATTTTCTTTTTTACTCAGGAGAAGTTTATGCCACCTAACGTATATTCAATGAATAGTAAGAAAAAAAAAACTACAATTAAAAATGACCATTAATCCAATCATAGTCTGAACGAAAGTTAGAATATCCTATTATTCATTTAGCAAATATACCATGCCTTGCATAAATTACGGTGAGATGAAGGACTTCCTAGATGAGTAATTTAAAAAATAAATGAAAATAAAGTACTAGAAATATTAGAGATATTAGAGGTTATTTTATCTATTTCATCTTATTGGCATATTAGTTGGTTAGTTAATATCTTAATATCTTATTAGATAAAGAGAATATCTTCTGGGAGAATATTTTGTAACAAACAAGATATTACTGTTTCATTAGTATAAGTAAACAGACGGCTAGGGTTGTAACACAGTTTTCACATATACAATTACATCAGCAGTTTACAAATTCTCTCACGCTAGTTACAACCTAAACACGCTTACAAACTCAATGTTACTATCAGTTTCTAACATGGTATCTAGAGCACAGGAAGAGTAATCTTTCATTCTTGTTCCATGGCGGATAATCTTGGCAAGGAAAAGGAAGTGGTGGCTTCACTTTCTTCAACCGGTACCACAATCGACATCAACGATCCAATATTTGTTCATGCCGCAGAGAATCCAGGGCTGGTCCTTGTTCCAAAATTCAATGGGACTGGATTTCTTGGCTGGAGGTTCGATATGATTACGGCGCTTAAAACAAAAATAAGTATGGATTCGTTCTTGGTAAAATCAAAAACCAACAGAAGAAGAGATTGTGCGTTATTCGGCTTGGGAGAGAGCTACCTCACTTGTAGTTTCTTGGATCGAGAATAGCCTGGCCAGTAATGTCCTTCACACAGTCAGGTTCGTTGATGACCCGAAGGAAATTTGGGATACTCTTGCAGCCCGTTATGAGCACAGCAACCTTGCGGTAATCCATGGATTAAAACGAGACCTGGGAGACATTAAGCAAGGAGAAGAGTCAGTAGCGGATTACTTTAACAAACTGAAGAGAGTGTGGGGCGAACTGGAGCAAGCTCAGCCTCCAAAAGGTGCTCTTGTAATGGGTGTACTTGCGGTATAAACAAGTCAATTGCAAAGAGTATCGAAGAGGAGAAACTGGTGCATTTTCTGTTGGGATTAAATAAGAATTACTTATCTATCCGTGGTCAGATCCTTGCGATGCAGAGCACACCCAGCTTGGAGAAAGCTTTCTCCTTGGTTGTCCAGGAAGAGGAGCAACGGGGAGGTAGGGTTTTAAAGGAAGATGATGCAATGTCTTTCTACAGTTAGAAACCAATACAACAACAACAACCAGAAACCACGAGAAACCCTAGCGGGAGTAGGGGTGAAGTAGACAAGAAGAGAGCTACCTGCACTTACTGTAAAAAGGTAGGGCACACTTCCGACATTTGTTATCAGAAACAGAAGTGTGGTCATTGCAAGAAGTCGGGACACACCGACAGCGATTGTTTTCATCTTCATGGTAAAGAAATTGTGCTTGCGAGGAGAAGGAAGAGTTATGCGCACAATATCAGTTCCGAAGAACAAACAGAACAGAAAGGCAACGAAGAGGGATTCACACCCAAGCAGATTCAACAGATAACAGAGCTCATTCGAGCTGCAAATTCGGGACCAAAGACAGAAGAGCCTTGCTATAGCAATTTCTCAGGTAACAGAACTAATCATACTGAAATTTGTCTCACTAGTTCGCATGATTTGCTCAGAAACAGGTGGATTCTCGATTAGGGATCCACAGACCATATTTCTGGAAACAAATTACATTTTGCAAACCTGAGAAAACTGCAAGCAGAGAAGTCGATTGTTCTGCCAGATGGTAGGTCGCGCCGAGTTGAAATGATAGGCGATGTAGGGTTTGGCGGAAATTTTCGACTCACGGGAGTCTTGTTTGTGCCCGATTTCCAGTTTAGCTTGATTTCAGTGAAAAAACTTGCCGATGAATGTGATTGTACGGTGATGTTTGGCTCGACTCTGTGTTTTCTCCAGGACCACTCGACAGGGCAGAATAGGGTTCTCGGGCGTGTCCAGGCTGGGCTGTATACTCTAGATGTCGATGCAGGCCGTGCGAGTTTGGGCCACTAGAGAGCAAATGTTACTGGAGTGGATCGTGGTCTCAGAAAAGAAGATGGGCCGCGTACTGCTTGTGGTAGTCCAGTCGGAAGTAACATTGGGCCAGATTCAGTTTGCAGTAGTTCTACTCGTTTAGCAGATACTTCTTTTATTAGTTCTAAAGCTAGAGGGTTACATATTAAACTTGGTCATGTACCTCTTAAAAAGCTTGTTACTATGGGATTAATAAAGAAGTCAGAATTTCATTTGGATTATGCTTGTGATGTTTGCTATAAAAGTAGGGCTCAAAGGTTACCTTTCAGTCATTCTTGCGTAAAGACGACAAAACCGTTCGAGATGGTCCATATTGATGTGTGGGGCCCTTTCAGAGTTGAAACTTAAACGGCTATAAATATTTTATTTGCTTTGTTGATGACTTCACCAGGACCACTTGGGTTCAGCTTTTAAAGGATAAGAGTACAGCTTGGGGGTCTGTCGTACAATTTGTTACTATGGTCGAACGTCAGTTTGAGGCAACAGTAAAGATTGTCAGGACAGATAATGCTAAGGAACTTGGAAGTTCAAACGACGGTAAACATTATTTTTCTCAGAAAGGAATTGTACACCAAACTACTTGTGCACATACCCCACAACAAAATGCAGTGGTTGAAAGAAAACACCGTTATCTTCTGGAGACAGCCAGAGCCTTATATTTTCAGTCTAATGTACCACTGGTTTTTTGGGGGGAGTGTATTCTACATGCCACTTACTTAATCAACAGACTTCCTACCAAGGTTTTGGCAGGCAGGGACACCGTTTGAAACCTTGTATGGTCGCAAGGTGACGTATGATGCGATTCAACCATTTGGGTGTCTGTGTTATAAAACCTTGTTGCTCCCAGGAAGGGAAAATTGCCCCAAGAGGGCAGGCCTGTGTCTATCTCGGGGAAGACCCTAGGAAGAAAGGACACAAAGTTTTGAGCGTTGCCACACAAGAAGTTGAAGTCTGTAGGGATGTTAAGTTTCATTCTCATTTTTCCTTACACAGGAGATATGAAAGGTTGTGACATCTCTTCTCCATCTGATCAATGTCAAGCAGATAATACTCCTATTTTATTTGATGAGGAAGAAAGGGGTCCTTCAGTGCTGTTCCAGATAATACCCCTATGTTAGTTGATGAGAAGGAAGAAGGGGACCTTCACCACTCACTCATATTAATGATCAGGGTACCAGGTCCGACGTTCTAGTAGGGTGAGTCATCGTCCTGGTTATTTACATGACTATGTTTGTAATACAGCCTTTCAGGAAGTTTTGGATGCCAGAGTTTACAGGGATACTCGTAGTTGCAGTAATCTTCTGACAGGGTATGAAAGTCTTACCGATGTCAAACCTGGTACCAGTATAGCTTTGTCCTCTGCTGTATCTGATGATCCTACAGTCACAGTGATATGCGAGAGCCACGTTCCTATAACGAAGCTTCTCAGTTTGTTCATTGGAGGGACGCCATGCGAGCAGAATTACAAGCCCTCCAACATAATGATACTTGGGATGTTGTTACCTTGCCACGCGGCAAGAAGGTGATTGGTTGTAAATGGGTTTACCGAGTTAAACTCAAGTCTGATGGGTCACTCGAACGATATAAAGCACGTTTGGTGGCTAAGGGGTACACACAACGTCATGGTGTTGATTACACAGAGACGTTTTCGCCTGTGGTCAAACTTACTACGATTCGGGCACTTATTGTCACCGCCCTTCACAAAGGGTGGGTTATTCATCAGCTTGATGTGAACAATGCTTTCTACATGGAGACTTAGATGAAGAAGTTTATATGCGTCTTCCTCATGGCCTCGATGTTGAGGGAGCTACCACTAAAGCTTGCTTGCTTAAGAAGTCTTTGTACGGTCTCAAACAGGCTTCACGGCAGTGGTTTCTAAGTTGGCTAGTTTCCTCAAGACCCTTCATTTTGTTCAGTCCAAGAATGATTACTCCTTGTTTTTTAAAGACATAGACGATGGAAGAATTTTTCTTGCAGTATATGTAGATGATATTTTGATTGTGGGCGCAAAGCAGGAAGATGTGGACAAGATCAAACATGCTTGGATCTTAATTTTAAGATTAAGGACTTGGGTTCTCTTCACTATTTTTGGGGGATAGAGTTTGTTCCCGCTCAGGGTGGTTATGTTATGTCCCAGCGCAAGTTTTGCTTGGATCTTATTGAAGAATTTGGGGTCAAGACAAGAGAGTGGTACAAGGGCCTATGGTGGTAGGCATGCGCTTGTTATCAGGGGAGGGTAACCCTTTGCCTGATCCTACTATCTACCGTCGTCTTGTTGGGAAACTCAATTACTTGTCCAATACTAGGCCTGACATCAGTTACACAGTTCAGAATCTGAGTCAGTTATGCAGAATCCCACAGATATTCACATGGAGGCAGCCTTACATGCACTTTGCTACATCAAAGGTACTATCAATTATGGGATAATTCTTGCTAACAGGACATGTAATGCATTGCGTTTGATGGCCTATTGTGATTCTGATTGGGCAGCTTGTCCCAACACTCGGAAATCCGTTTCTGGATATTATATATGTAATACCCCAACCCGAAATCCAATAAACTGTACGGCGATCACTCCCAAATAACATACAACTGCAGCGGAAATAAATACAACAACCGGGCGGTATTACAATGCCGTTGGCCACCCTTGTGACCAACAAGGCTAAGTCCAAATACAATCCTCAAATGTCACGGTCTGGAATACAGATACAACCCGAGATACTAGGAATCAAACTCAAAGTAAATACTGAAATAAAACAATTAACTAATAGTAGACTCCCAAAGCTTGGTCTACCCCACCTACACTCAGTGTGGTGATCTTCTCAACTTCAGGTACCTGAAAAATGGGGGTGCCCCCAAAGGGGCTCAGCAAACAATGCTGGTATGGAAAACGTGCAGCCCATCGTCTACCGGGCCACACCAACTACTTTGTCGAATACATGCAGTTCATTTTTATAAAGCTGTAAACAAGCATAGTCTGATAATAACAAGTATCCATACAAGGACAATAATGTCACATAGAACAAGACACAGAAGGTCGAGTTAGCTGAACTGAAATTCTTTACTGATAGTCGGTCCACACAATGGGACTGACGTTATAACTGAATATCTGAAATAGTGGAGGTATAGTGACCTCGTTATAAAGAAAGGTTGGGTATAAAAACCCCAGGAGATAACGTAGTAAACCCTGAACTGAATGGCGTGGGAAATAAGAACCCACTAGAGGAATAAAGTCTTCCTCGAACTGAAGGGCATTTGAATCCCGGAAGGAATAAAGTCTTCCTCCCAACTGAATGTTCCGTCGCGACGTAGTAGGAGACGACCTGAGACAGGTACAACTCCGTAGCATGCATGGCCAGATCCAACTGGGCTCCTCATCTCGAAGTATATATTGTTAAGTGTCATATAAAGACGTTAAACAAAACACAATGTGTATTGTCAATTATCACGTTTAGGATAATGACGTATGTTATAAAGTGAAGTTAGTGAGAGACTTGAGTACAAGTCCTCGGTATACTGAAACGCAGGTATTTAATCCACTGGTATAGTAGTGTTTGTATGCGTGGGACATACACGTTGTAGTCAGCAAATCACGCACATAAAATAATACCACAGTGCAAGAGTAAAACAACAGTTTACATTAATTATCTTGGTCGTTATTTCAAACAACAGATAGCACACAAGCCGGTGTAATCCGTTAGAAAACAGGTTGCAAGAATCCCATACCGTTCACCGTAGACTGTACTTGTTTAATTCCCGGTCAACGTCTGGTCAAACAAAGTCCTAGAATAGGATTAACTGAGAGGGTTAATTTATGTTACCCTTATATAATGATTCTATTGGATCTTTAACAAATCTTATTTGTTATTTCATGTGAGGTTTATTTCTTTTAATTACCTCATGATTTAATGTATAACTATTTGTTATTCCTTTTGATTTATTTATAAATCCTTTAATGTACATATATGTATTCATATATTCATGTACTATATTTGTTGTTTATTTTAATTGTCTAGTGACATAACAACTTATAATTTCTTAACTATATTTAAATGTCTTACAATGACATAAATTCTTATAGTTATTCTCCTTTACCATAAATAATACTTATTGTTTCTTTTAATTCCTTATAACTGCATAAGCCATAGTTCTAATTCCATAATTCCTTTAATAAAATTCTTTCTTCTAATTCCTCAAATATCCATATAGGACCTATATTTATTTAATCTAAATTCTTACCCTTATATTTCGGTTATTTAAAACAACCACATTAATTCATAAACTTTATTAAATTCTAATCTCTATATTATAGAGTTTTAACTTCTTATTTAGCTAAATTACAAGCCACACTAATATTTTGGTATATAGCTTTTAATATATAACTTCAAAAATTACAACTTAGCCCCTTAAATTCTCGGCAATATATTTATTCCATAATTACAATTAACCACAAAATCTTATAACTTTACATAATGCTTATAAACTATAGTTTTAATTTTAATTCTCCATAAATGCCGAATATATATATATATAAATTTAAATTACCAAACTAACCCCAAAGAATTCGGCTTTGGTCTTGAACTTTCCATTAATTACATTTTCACCCCAAAACTTTATATAGTATCTTAATAACTTATAACTAAGCTAAATATTTAATTCTTCAAAATTTCGAAAGTGAACTAATTTTCTTAATTATGAATTCGCCCACTAATATATTCTAAACTTTCATACAACTTTTATAAATTACATAATAGCCCAAAACTTTATAAAGTGTTAAAATGTTTAAATTATCTAAAATTCATAAACTTAATTCCTAACCTATATATTTATATAATTACACAAGTACCCTTAGCTCTCGGTTTTTATATAAACCCACTAAACTTTGTAAAAATTACTTAAGCCACATAACTTAATTAATTAGCCATTTAAGCACTAATAAATATTTTTAACTCACCAAACTTTATGATATAATTTATATACCTAAGTAGTCATTAAAACCTATTTACATTAGTAATTCGGCCATATTTAGTGACCATTAGTATATAAAAGTGGATTTATATGTCTAATAATATAATAAATTCATAGGAGTCATATAACTCATGTATAAATTATTGTAATGTCTTATATATTCTTAGCTCAAAATAAGCATTTTTGCCAAGACATTCGGCCTTAATTATTTGTAACATAAATAAATTTTGTGACACAAAAATGTGTCTTAAGGTAAATATTTTCTATATATGTTATAGTTATATTTTTGGCATATAAAACCAATAGTTTCGGTATTAATAACCTAGGAGGTGTACATAATTTTTGTACAATTTTTAGAAGCTTAACAAAGCTTATAACATAAAGATTTACTTAGTAAACTTACTTCTTAACAAAGGTGGTTAAGTGCTTGAACTTCTTCTTGAATCTCCAAGCTTTCTCCTAGGTAAACTTGATGCTCCTCTTCGGTTTTATGCAAGAGGTGAAGGTGTTTAGGAGTTAGATCTTCAATAAAGATCTTAAGTAGATTTGTAAGTAGTTTTTCAAGACTTTACCTTAGACTTTTCTCCTTATAATTTCGGCACCTAAGGTAGATGAAGACAAGTTTTCCTTCATCAAAATGAAGAAGAAAAGAGACTTAGAAGAGGTAGAACTTGGTTACACAAAAATGTGCTTTAAGGATTTCAAGCTTTAAAACTACCTTAAGATAACCTTGAGATGCTCCTTGGTTTAATGTTGGTTTGGACAATCTCCTTGGAGAACTAATGTGGCCGAACCACCTTGTTATGCTAGGAAGAGTTTTGCTTCAAGACTTGCCAAGAAATGCTAGGAAATTACCTTAAGATGAAGATAGAAGTTAAAACTCCATTAATGGACTTAAGAGCTTCAAAGGAAGAAGATGAAGCTAGAAGAGAGAGAGAGGGAGCTTACCAAACCGTGGAGGAAATGTGCAAGGAGGGAAATGAGACCTAGCTCACGTAAATGAAAGAAGCAATTGGAATTTGATTTTGTTTTGTCAATTTTTAATGTCAAATGACTTTACTTTTCCTTGTTTATTACATGTTGATTGGCTCAATAAATGACCTCTTTCCAGCATAAAACCGGCCATGAGGAGTGTGACAAGGCAAGAGTGTGGAAGAAATAATGTGAACTAGAAGACAAGGAAATTTAGGTAAGGTATCTTCTTTTGATTTTTCTAAGTTTGTGTTGTCTTCTTCCTCCCTTGTAGAGTCACGAATTCAAGGGTCAAATGGGGTGTCTTAATTGACATTGAAGAGCCAAGGACAAGCATGTTAGGTCACATGGAAAAGAAGGAATCTAGAAAAGTGAATTCTAGATCCACTTTTTACTTTTTCATTTGTTTTTGTTCTAGCTCACATGGCCTTATTCCATGGCCTAATTTCGACAGCTTGCTGGTCAAATGAGACCTACATACTTAGACATTAAGTAATATAACACATGGGAAGGTGAGTCACCATGTTCTATGCTTTTTATAAACTTTTAATGCAATTTTTATACTAGTTTTTGCCCTTAAAATCGGCCCCTATAGAGAGCCTTGTTGACTAGTCACACCAACTGATTTAGAAGGTCATTTTAACCCTTTTTAAGATTACCAATTCGTGGCATGTCAAAAACTACAAGGTAATTGCGTAAAACGCGTTTTCGTGACACCCGAAGGTGTGTTTTTGTGCTCTAAGGAAATTTTGGGAAACCAATTGTTCTTATGAGTTCCAAGTGTTTGTAAACACTTATTATAGTAAATAAACATATACTAAGATGTTACATTGAGTTATATGGGGTTATATCAACCCGTGACATAATTTACGGGCCATCGGGACACTCCCGGGCCAAAAAGGAGCGCTAAGAAATCCTCCTTTGGTTTTTGCTGAATTTTGAGAAACCACTTCGTGGGTTCTCTTTAGAATGATAAATAATGATGTTAGGAACTCTAGGAATTAATTTTATAGGAGTTCGTGCCACCTCGGCACTCCTCCGGACTTTTCGTGCTTTAAGGAGCGGGTGTGAGCACTCCCGAGCATTTTGCGTATTTGACTGAATATAGCTTAGGGAAATATTTGTATATTCATATAATAATTGTATGACCATTTAGTTTGAATATTAGAGGGTCATACAAGGTCATGTTTGACCATATGCTTCTAAGGCGTTTTAGCGTTTATGGTGAAACGACTGTTTTTACGTAACGTTTTCATGCATGGGTTTGCATGCGTACGTGAAATGATTTATATTTGGATTATATTCCAATAAATAATGATTAAATAATATTATTTAGATTTGGGGTATTTCAATCTACCCCCCTTAAAAAGGACTTCGCCCCGAAGTCTCATATTTAAAGTATAAGGTTGTGGGGGAATCAAGTTCCACTAAGTATCCACAACTCAATCTAATTTTTAGGGATCAAGTCCCAAGTCTCTATATCCCTAAGTTCATAGTGTATATCAAGTACAACAGAAATACTTGGAATGTCATAACATATACTTGCAGTGTAAGGCAAGGTAGTGAACACAATCACTTTTCATTTCAAATGGTGCAACGTAGTGCATATAATATTTCCATTGTAGTGTAATGAAGTACACACAATCAAGTAGAAGTACAAGGTACATTCAAACACAGTGTTACACAAGAACACATACAAGACAAGGTGTCACTGAAATGCACAAAAGTGCAACAACTGAAATGCACAAAAGTGCAACAACTGAAATGCACAAAAGTGCAACAACTGAAATGCACAAAAGTGCAACAACTGAAATGCACAAAAGCAACAAATGCAATGCACAAAGGTGCAACAAAGTGCACACTAAACTCAAAAATGAAAAAGGCTCTACCCCCCAAAAAGAAGGGGTACGCCCCCGTACCCTAGACTAAAGTGCCTAGTCGGTAAATAATGAGGGAAACTTCGCTCGCATATCAGCTTCGAGTTCCCATGTGGCCTCTTCCACATCGTGGTTCGACCAAAGAACCTTCACGAGGCTCACAGACTTGTTTCGAGTCTCTCGTGTCTTCTATCTAAGATTCTTTGCGGTGTTTCCACATACCGCATTGTTGGTTCTAAAGAGAGTGTCTCTGGTTGTAGAACATGAGAAGGATGAGGCATGTATTTCTTAAGCTGAGACACGTGAAAAACATTGTGTACTTTGCCCAACTCGGCTGGCAAATCAAGTCGATATGCCACTAGGCCCACCCGCTCTATGATAGCGTAGGGTCCTACAAATTTCGGGCTTAGCTTGCCCTTCTGACCAAATCTGAATACACCCTTCATGGGTGAAACTCGTAGAAATACCTGGTCGCCAACTGCGAACTCAAGGTCTCGTCGCCTCTCATCAGCATATGATTTCTGTCTGTCCTGTGCTGCTTTCATATTGTTTCTGATCTGCTGAACTTCTGCCTGGACTTGCTCCAAGTACTCAGGCCCAATGATGACGGTCTCACTAGACTCGTCCCAGCACAAAGGTGTGCGGCATGGTCTGCCATATAAAGCCTGAAAAGGTGACATCTGTATAGAGGCGTGATAGCTGTTATTGTAAGCAAACTCGATGAGATGTAATCTATCTATCCAGCTGCCCTGAAAATCCAAGGCACATGCTCGTAGCATGTCCTCTAAGGTCTGAATAGTCCTCTCTGACTGACCATCTGTCTGAGGATGAAATGCTGTGCTAAGCTTCAATTCAGTGCCAAGTGCCTCGCGAGTAGCTCGCCAATCGTGAGAGAAATCTAGTATCTCGATCTGAAACAATAGTCTTTGGACTCCATGATGTCTGATAATCTCTTTCTCAAATAGCTCTGCTAACTTAGGCACTTTCCAAGTGTCTTTCATCGGAATAAACCTAGCAACCTTAGTCAGTCGATCAACAACACCCAAATCATATTAAGTCCTCTCGTAGGTGGTAGTCCCACCACGAAGTCCATAGATATCATAAAACTTCCACTCTGGAACTGGCATAGACTGTACCATACCTCCTGGTCGTCTATGTTCGAATTTCACTTTCTGACAAGTGAGACATCGAATCACATACTCTGTCACGTCGCCCTTCATACCACTCCACCAGAAATACCTCTTTAGATCTTTGTACATCTTAGAAGCTCCTGGATGGACAGATGTGGTAGAAGTGTGGGACTCTCGAAGAATATGCTCCTTATATCTGTGCTGTCTCTGGGAATACACAATCTCCCTTCAATCTGATGAGTCCATCATCATGTAACTGGAACTCATACTTCCCACCTTCAAATGTACCGTCAGACAACTTCTGACTGATCTCCATCATTCGCTGATCACTCTGCTGTGCTCTGTATGTCGTCCATAAGACTCGAGCTAGCCACAATGGCATTAGGAATGTGCTCGTCGACTCAGTGCGTCTGCTACAACATTAGCTTTCCCTTCCTTGTACTGCAAATCAATGTCATAGTCCTTAAGAAATTCAACCCATCTTCTTTGTCTCATGTTTAACTCCTTTGGGTGAATACATATTCAAACTCTTATGATCCGAATATACGGTCATCTGGACACCATACAGGTAGTGGCGCCAGATCTTCAAGCAAAAACAATAGCTCCAAGCTCCAAGTCATGTGTGGGATAGTTTTCCTCATGTTTCTTCAACTGTCGGGAAGCGTAGGCGACTACCTTCCCATTCTGCATGAGTACACACCCTAATCCCCTACCTGATGCATCACAGTAAACTTCATAACCCTCTGTGCCTTCAGGTATAGTCAAAACTGGTGCTGATGTCAAGGCATTCTTCAGAAGCTCGAATGAGGTCTCACATTCAGTAGTCCATGTGAAAGGTGCATCCTTCTTCATTAAGCTGGTCATAGGTTTGGCTATTTTGGAGAAGTCTCTGACAAACCTTCTGTAGTAACCTGCTAAACCAAGGAAACTCCTGATGTCCGTAACTGTCTTTGGCCTAGGCCAAGTGCGAACTGCTTCTATCTTTGCTGGATCTACTGCGATCCAGCATCTGAGATAACATGTCCTAAAAAGGAAACTCTGTCCAACCAAAACTCACATTTGGAGAACTTAGCATAAAGCTGGTTCTCCCTTAGGATCTCAAGTACATGTCGGAGGTGACTCTCATGCTCTTCCTAGACTTTGAGTAAATTAGGATGTCATCGATGAATACAACCACGGTCTTATCCAACTGCTCTCTGAATAACTGTTCATCAAATCCATGAAGACTGCAGGTGCATTTGACAAGCCAAAAGGCATAACCGTAAACTCGTAGTGGCCATACCGTGTTCTGAATGCTGTCTTTTCTATGTCTTGCTCCCTGATGGTATCTGATGGTAGCCTGATCTCAAATCGATCTTCGAAAATACTTTTGCTCCTCTCAACTGATCAAACAAATCATCAATCCGTGGTAGTGGGTATTTGTTCTTCACCGATACTGCATTAAGCTCTCTGTAATCAATACACAAACGAAGGCTTCCATCCTTCTTCTTCACAAATAGGACTGGTGCTCCCCAAGGAGATACGCTAGGTCGTATGTATCCCTTGTCCAATAAATCTTTCAGCTGCTCCTTCAGCTCAGCCATCTCTGCTGGTGCCATACGGTACGGTGCCTTAGCTATGGGACCGGTACCTGGTAGTAATTCGATGGAGAACTCTACCTCTCTGGATGGCGGTAAGCCTGGAAGTTCCTTTGGAAAAATATCTGGAAAATCCGACACCACTGGCATAGCTGGATCAAAATCAGGGTCATGCTCTACATTCTGAACATAACATAGATATACCTCCTTCTGCTTCCTGACGTGCTTGTACATGGACATAGCAGATATAACTTTTATCGATGGCGCCTAGGGCTCTGACGGTAAGATACTGTCACTCCTGATGGGCTCTTAAGCAACAGTCTGCGCTCTGCACAAAGAATGCGGCCTCTGTGCCGCCCCAGCCAGTCCATCCCGGCTATAACATCGAATCCTAGACCTCTGAACTCAATAAGGTCAATAGGAAATTCCTCCTCCTTAATACTGATAGTGGCTCCTCTATAAAGACGAGTGCAACTGATCTTCTCCTTAGACGGGAGTGCCACCTTAAAATCAGGTAACTCTACTGCGTCTAGCCCCAACTTCCCCGCAAGCGTAGGCGAAACGAAAGTATGTGAGGCTCCGGAGTCGAACAGTACTAATGCATCCACTCCATTAACCGGAAAGGTACCAGTGAGGATCGCGCCGCCCTTGCTGGCCTCCTCCTCAGTAAGTATACTTAAGGCACCTTCCGTCTCCTTAGCACAACCTAATAACAGAATCTGAGTAAGTACTTTGGTATATGATGGGGTCTAAAGACATTCACTTTCATGACAATAATGCTTCACTGATGATATGATCTCCTTTCGGATGTCCAAAACAAATTACAACACTAATACTTTCTAAAAGTCAAACTTAATCTTCCTGGTCTCATGTGAGTGGTGTTTATCACTGTCGAAGGTGCTGTGTTTAGCTTAACCCTCTTAATTCCATGGTATAGCAACCTTGACTTTCCACCCATTATTAAAACATCTCCTGAACTCAATATAATTTTCTTTGCAAGGTCCACACGCTTCTGCTCGCAATAAAGGAACTCTGCGTCATCTCCAATAGACAAAGATAATACTGGTATCCCCTGTTCAAGGGACCCTTTTGTTTCATCATTGTCCTGGTGTAGCCCTAAACGGCCTCCTTCTTCATAGAAGTTGATGATACATAGATCAGCCCTTAAGTTGGGAACTGGATCTTCTTCCATCTGCTGAGCGGTAGTAACTGCTTGTTCCACAATTTGTAAAAATTCTTCTGGGATTTTTGGCACTTGTGCTCCATCTCCATTTCTTGTATCTTGGTAGGTCTTTGAGTAAGGATTCCAATCCTTTCCTAAGCACATCATTTTCAGCTTCATTTTTGATCCTCCTGGAAATTCTGGAGTGTAGAACCCTCCTGGTCCTGCTCCCAATTCTTGACATCTTCTGATGATTGCAATTTGTGTCTCCGGTGTTAGGTATCCTTTGAGTAGTATCAAACCTGGTTGGATAACCTTACATTGTTCGTTTCTGGTTCTTGTATTTTGATAATGTTTTCTTCCAGGGAGGGCGGTGAGGGGATAGGAAAGCATATCTTATAGCTTCCTACGTGGTTTTCAAATTTTTCTAGTGAGTCTTACTAATTCTTTCCTTTTCAATTAGGCAATCAAGGCATGCAAGCACTCATTCACAACATCCATTGTTCAATAACGGTTCACATGGTTTAGAAATACCTGGGTTAGAAGAAGGACCAGCCTCATCTGAGCGGTCCATGACATGTAGGGCGGGTCCCGATGCTGGGCCTTTGCCCTTATACCCCTGAGCCTGGTTTGTTGGTGGAGGGCGAGTATCGCTAGCTCCATTCTTAGGGCCGGTGTTTGGCTTTGCTCCCGGGCGGTAGTTCCTGTTCTCCGGGTTCCGGATACACTCGAAGGCACGATGCCGAGTATCTGACAGTAGCGGCACATGACTTTCTCCCCTTGGCAGTCAACGTCGGGGTGGTCCTTTCCGCATTGCTTACGTTGAAACGGCGGACATACTTCTGGCCCGTGTTTGAGCCATGTCCGGAACCTAACACAATCAAGGTCAATTATACATCCCAAAGGTACTGAAGTAATCACAAAAGTCTCAAATTTAACTTAGAGTTCCTACCCTTAGATGGGTAGGTTTTTCTGTGTAGTTGCTGCTCCGTGGGTTCCTGACTGGGGTTCCCAGTAGTTTGGTTCCCCTTCCCTTGGTAGGACCCCTGTCCTTTCTGATAAGGTTTGTTCCTTCTGTGGAGTTCCCCTGCTTGGCATCTTCGCCACCAGGTCCGTCCTTCCTCTTTTGGGAGCTCAAAGCATCCCTTCTCTTACAAGTGATCTCCACTACGGAAGCAGCATGGTAGCATTCCTGAAATTCAAGATATTAATCTCTAATTCTCCCATGATGGGTATAGTATGTAATAAGATTTCCAACTGATTTATGTCTTTCCTGTTTTACCTGCAAACTGGTGGGGATGATTGGTCCCATCCCAAACTGAAGTCGAGGGCTCAGCCCCCCGTAGAATCGGTCGACCAACACCTGGTCCGAGTATCCTATGCCGGGTAGTAGTCGGAGTAGTGAAGTAAACTTAGCATAATACTCATCAACGGTCATCTTTCCCGTCTGCTCCAGTGCATCAAACTCTCTAGTCTTCACCATCCTGGTGTGGGCCGGGTAGTATTTGCCCCTAAGTAGTGCATGTGTAATGTCCCCAAGTAAAAGCTGGGTCATCCAGGTGGTCGCTTTCACCATGTTCCACCAATCTCTAGCTGCATCCTTCAGATAAAAGGCAGCAAGTCTTACTTTTTCCCTAGCTGGGACTGCAAGCGTCTCGAACGCTGTCTCCATCTCCATGATGTAGGTCTCCAAGTGAGCAGGGTCAGTCTGCCCCTTGAATGCAGTTGGCCTTAGATCAGCCAAACTCTTCACCCAATCTCTCTCTCTGGGTGGTGGTGGTGGAGGTAGCTGCTGCTGCTGTCCAACCCCCGCCTGTGCGAATGCCTGAGCAATTAAGGTGGCAATGTCTGCCAGCCTGACGGATGGCTCCTCATCGGCCGCCTGTCCACGTCGTCCTCCTCTTCCTGACATCTGCAGGATGTTGAGGTATATTAGACACTGAGGTCACTATCTTGGTCTTGGATAGTAGTCTAAGTAAAACTAACTTAAACTCCTTTCAATACTATCTCTCAACCCTTAACCTAAGGTATTAGATATCCTAATCTCGGTGTATCCTTGTATCCAGAGCGTAACTACGCTCTGATACCATTTTTGTAATACCCCAACCCGAAATCCAATAAACTGTACGCGATCACTCCCAAATAACATACAACTGCAGCGGAAATAAATACAACAACCGGGCGGTATTACAATGCCGTTGGCCACCCTTGTGACCAACAAGGCTAAGTCCAAATACAATCCTCAAATGTCACGGTCTGGAATACAGATACAACCCGAGATACTAGGAATCAAACTCAAAGTAAAATACTGAAATAAAACAATTAACTAATAGTAGACTCCCAAAGCTTGGTCTACCCCACCTACACTCAGTGTGGTGATCTCCTCAACTTCAGGTACCTGAAAAATGGGGGTGCCCCAAAGGGGCTCAGCAAACAATGCATTGGTATGGAAAACGGCAGCATCGTCTACCGGGCCACACCACTACTTTGTCGAACACATGCAGATCATTTTTATAAAGCTGTAAACAAGCATAGTCTGATAATAACAAGTACCCATACAAGGACAATAATGTCACATAGAACAAGACACAGAAGGTCGAGTTAGCTGAACTGAAATTCTTTACTGATAGTCGGTCCACACAATGGGACTGACCGTTATAACTGAATATCTGAAATAGTGGAGGTATAGTGACCTCGTTATATAAGAAGGGTTGGGTATAAAAACCCCAGGAGATAACGTAGTTAAACCCTGAACTGAATGGCGTGGGAATAAGAACCCACTAGAGGAATAAAGTCTTCCTCGAACTGAAGGGCATTTGAATCCCGGAAGGAATAAGTCTTCCTGTAACACCCCTCATAACAAATACGTAATAATCACTCACGTGAACAGGAATTAAAGGCGTCTCACAGCGGAAGGAATTACAGTAATATAACTCACATGGGTGTTACTTGCCACCACTCGCCCATACGAGTGGTGTAGCATTACAACATCTTAACAAAATTAAACATAAAAATACAATCCGCAGTGACAACGAGATACCACCTACATTTCTATCTAAGTATCAAGAGCACAACTACTATGAGCATCTAAACATAATCCAAATCAACAATGTCCTAACTACCCAATCCCGCACTTCGGCTTCAACGTGTTCAGCAACCTGCGCAATAAGTGTAGTATCAGCGATAGACGCTGAGTATGCCGGATCTGGACCCTATTGGTCACTTGTCATTTTTAACCGTCTTGATATTAGATTGATTTCATGCTTTGTCATTTTACAGATATGATAAATACTGTAACAACATGCATGATTATATAATCATTCATCTAATCCAAACAGTCATATATGGATATACACATTACCGTCATACATCATACAATACAATGGTATTGAGAACTCATTCATCGTATGTTAATATCATCACATAGTACATCACTCGGCCCTCCGGCCTTCACATATCATGAATTTTAGTTAGCACAGTACAACATTCGGCCCCCGGGCCCTCACATATTATTAGTTTTGGTTAGCACTGTTGGGAGTCAGTTAGGACAACCCGAATTATATTCACTTGGACTGTAGTCCCACGTACACACAAGGTGCTCACTGCCCTGATCATCCGAAGACTCTGGGCTATTCACTTTGCCTTTGTAGAGGCGTCCATTTAGGTGGCCAAGGGCCTGGTGCCAACGGTAGCACACTCCGCCTGACGATCTATCTAGGCTCGATCAGGATTTAACTAGGGAAAACCCGAAACGGGATAACCCAAGAGATCTCTACGCGCGACCAGCAGCCAGTGACTGTCTGGATTAAGGTACATCATCACATTCAATCACACTCCACTGTTAGCTTTGTCAGTTAGGTAGTCAGTTACAGTTTTGTTATGGAGTACATCACTTAATTTGTTGGCTGCCCTAGGGTCTTACGCATGCCTAGAATTATTCTAGGTAACATTCACGTTTGAGTCAAAGCTCTAGAGACCGACAATGTCGTGTCCCGTTCCTAAGTATTTTACTTAGGTTATAAATACATACTTGTAATACTTAGCGCATTAGGTCAGACAACAGTGGTCACAACACACATTTCGCATATGTAGTTTTATATAAGTCGATCTATAGTCGACGTAATATTAGTCCCGTAGGACGTTCGTGCAAATGAATAATGCAATGAACATAACTACACATCATACACATACATCATATACATACATCACATACATACATTCACACAAGTTATTTATCAAACAAATCCGAGCCCGAGGAATTCCTCAGGACAACTCGGATCAAATCCCTTTACATACCGTACACCGTCGTCTAGATTCGTGCAGTGCAGGCCACTAGAGCTTTCGAGCGCGTACGTCGGAAATGCGATCTAGTAATACAAGGAACACTGAGCGTCAATCCACATGACTGCACAATTCGGTATTTCCGAACAACGTTTGAAATCCTAGTACTATGTCCCCAGACTTAGCATTTGTTGCTAGTTAAAGTACCGTTGCCAATATTTTATAAACCCCATTACTCGTTGTGTGAGTTAATTCTCGGTTTACATTAGAGCATGAAACCTTATGTTATACACCTATGATACTTCACTAGGGTTTATTTATCAAACCAAAGTCTTATACTAACTTTGGTTTTATGTCGTTGTAACTATAGTGTATAATTTTATTTCTTGACACGTGCTTATCTATATATGTATGCGTTCAGCACAACAGTTGAATAACTATATCCTTAGCCACATATATTATTTGTGTTATACTAGTTCCATAATGTTATACAGTACGCTATTTATGTGTCATTAACTTTATAACATGTAGTTTTGGTAACTATTTGTATAGTGTAAACACATTATACATTTGTGCTCCTTGTTTATAATATTCTCATCGATCACAATATATCCACATACTTATAATGTGTTGTGGATATTTAAGCTTATAACATCCAAATTTGTATAGGATATAACTCCAGGTTTTATAATCCTTGTTATAATTACCGCTAGTGTATATCTTGACTCCATTTCTCACCAAATCCCATACTCTCAACATTCCTATTTTACCACTCACTTATATTATACTGCATTCATCATACATCATAAAATTTAAAACTACATCATGTCTTAATTTCCCACTGCAGTTCAGCTACTCAGAAGCACCCTATAACGAACTCTGAAACAACAACTACACTCTCCTCTCAATTCCTGTTCCTAGTTAACTCCACTGTTGGTTCCTCTTCTCGAAACGTTTAGCTAACCTAGCTGAAGTTGTTAGCTATGGTTTGAGTTCATTGTTAAACCAGTACCACACTTCTAACCCTCTAGAAGTTGATGACACAGAAGGAACGATTTCAGAAAACCGAAAACACCAAAACTTGCATTCTTTCATTCTAACTTCTCTTCTAGCGCATTGATTGAATTTCTCATTCTCCCATAAGTGTCTACACCCTTAGGTAGGTGTATTATAAGGGTTCTAGGTTCATTTTCAGACCAAGGAAACACTCTTATTCCATCTGCATCACCTTTATACAGGGGCAGCTAATTACAGAAAGAAAACTGAAAGCGAAATCTGTGTGTTCCTTCTTCATCCTTTCTTTTCGTCTGAACATTTCAACTCTACCCTGCCCCGATAGTTCCTAACCTCTCATAAATGTAGCAGCCAGATTTAAATTCATTAACAGGCCATCACAATCTTCTTAACACTTCTGTAGAGTGGTTATACAGAAACATATACGCAAGGTAACCAAACAAAACCTGCACTTTGCATTATCATCTCCCTCCCTCTGTCTGTTGTTGAACAGATATTTAATTTATCCTAAGGGTCGTTGCTTCACTTAAGTGTCTTAGGTGTGGTTAGGTTTGTTCCTCATCCATTTTATCTCTCATAAAACTTCTGAAATAGGCTTACGCAGAACTGATATAAACTACAGTATTGATAGTCATAACTGAAACTTTTCTTCTTCTGTTTCTTTCTGGTTGATATCAATCTATCTTTCATTCTGTCCCACGGTACCCATCTGTTTGGTTAGGTGTTCTAACCAGATTTCAAACTCAAAAACAACCTAACACAACTCTGTTATAATGTTATACAGAAACTCAAACCTCCAGTAATCTATAAAACTGAAACATCAAGGCCTGATATCCTTACTTCCATTCTCTTATGTCATTCGCATAACTGTCTCTCAGTTTATCCCTAAGCATTCATCTACTTAGTTAAGTGTTGTATATGTATATATATACATTTTTAACTCAGAGGACAACCTTAGAACTTTGCTAACCCCACTGATGCGTTCTATACAGAAGCAAAACACTTGCAGAATCTTAAAACTGAATTGGTATTTCCTTTTCTGCTGTTGTTTTGTTCACTGATCTGACTTTCTATATCTTTCCCCTTTCTTCCCAAGTTATTCAGTTTCTAGCCGGTAGCCTTAATATGATTCTATCTCCAAAAGAACTCCCAAAAACGTTGGTTATACCCCCGAATAGTAATTATACAGTAACACCAAACTACAGAAACTGAACTGGTGTCTCTTCTGTTTATTTCACGATTATGCAACAGGTGGGGTTTAGTTTACTCCAGATTCTCTTATCTGTATTTAGGAGTGTTAGAATGTTTTAAATTCATTACCCATCTCACTAGTTAGTTGTACAGAACACAAAACTCAAAACCAATCAGAACTTCAGCCCAACCGAAACCTCAACTTCAAAATTAACAGAACTTCAAAACTGTACTTCAAACCTCAAGATTAACAGAACTTCGAAACTGACAGGAACCTCAAAACCAACAGAAACTCCCAACCAACAGAACTTCAAGGCTGATAAAGATTTCAAAATTGACAGAAGTTTTAAAACTGGTAGAAACTTCAAAATTGACAGAAGTCTTCAAACTGATAGAACTTCAAAGTTGACAGAAGCTTCCACACTGATAGAAACTACAAATCGACAGGAACTTCAAAATCAACAGAACTTCCAAATTGACAGAAACTTCAAATCGATAAACTTCTTCTGTTTTTCTTTTCTGAAAGTCCTTAGTTTTGGTCTCTTTGTTTTCTTTCAGTTTCCCTTTATCACCAATCTAGATTAGTAAAGTGCTTGATTGAGTCTTAAGTTTCTAATCTAGTCTTCCTCCCTCACATTTCCTCTGTAAGGCAGATATCCCAACACGGTCTCATCAGTTGGAACTACAACAGAAACAAAACCCGAACTGCTACATTGGTTTTCTGTTTGTTTTCTTTTCTTTAGTTAGGATCTGTTTTTACTTTTCTTCCTTCAACATCCTCACGTATAGAGACATAGTTAGATGTATTATAGGGTTATAGTGTTTTAGCAACTCAAGACTATCCAAACCAGTAACTTGTGCTACAGAATCTGGTTATACTTGAAAAGGAAGATGGAGCTGCTACAGTTTTTTTTCCTGCTATTTCCTACCAACCGATGGATCAGTCTAGCCTTTTTCTCTTAAAAAAAAAGGTTCCCTTGTATAAATGGCTAGACAAGTGACTCAGCAGGATCAGCCAGTATCTAGTAACTGTAGAACAGAAACTATGCTAAATGCATCTGTTTCTATCCTTTTTAGTTGTTAACCGTGCATGCATTTTCTTTTGATCAAAGTTTCAGTCAAAGATAGCTCACCACTTAAACCTCTTGGTTGTTTCTCTTGGTTGGTTCTTGGCGCATAAGGAACTTACAGCACCGTGGTCACTTTGACTGCAAAGGGGGAGTTTACTCAGAGATCAAAAACTGTGCTAGTTCAGAAAGAAGGACACAGTTGGATTAAGTTGAGATAGCATGGTCTTTACCTTGTTTCCCCTTTTTTTTTGACACGAAACTGACCGATGTTACTGGGACTTTGATACACTCTTCGTGGTTTAATCTCTCAGGCGAGGCTAAACAAGAATGGAGGAGTAAAACGAGTTAGCCTATGAGCAAGGCACTCGGCCAGAAAACAGAAAAGGATGGAGAACTGGAGTAACACAATCACTCTGTACACATGATCTCACCTTAGCAGTCCTTGGGGATGTTTTGGTTTCAGGATCTCCAGGGTTCCTTCCTCGGTTAGCCTATGGCAAACTCGCAAAGCAAATACACAGACCAGAAGAACTGGTTGTGCGGTTTCTGATTAGATCAAGTGAAGACACCAGACAGAGGTGAGAAAGGAAATGTTTAGGCTCACCGTAATGCATTAAGGAGAAAGCTATGCTCTTGGGTCTTCCCTTCCTCTTCAAAACTGGGTATGCTCCCCTGATTTTCCACGTAAAAAGAGTGGGGAATGAAGTTGAGTAATGGCTGAGGTTGTTACCGAGAATGAAAGGGAATCAAATACAGAAAGAAACCATCGATGAACTGGAGTTACCTTCACGTATGAATGACCACAGCGTTCTTGGCTTGCAGTTGGCGCGGGCAAGCAAGCGAGGAAGAGTTTGGCCAGGACAAAGGTTTAAACTAATGGGTTGAGACAGGAGGTATGGCTCTGTGGCTGGTTAAACAACGTTGCTGAGGATTTCCAGAGGCTTGGGAATAGCCACTGTGTACGAGTTACAAGAAGGTCGTGTGTGGAGATGAGTGAATAGAATCTTGTCGCTTGAGTGGGAATAAGGGAATCTGTTTCTGTTTCCCTGCTGCTCTATCTGAATTTTTCTGTATCGTGAGGGATGAGAGGTAACCGACGTCTGTTCCTCTTTTCCTTTCTGTTACCTCAGTAAGTTGTTACTAAAATTAATTCGTGAGCATAAACTACCGAATTCAACAGCAGCTCAATCGGTTAAGGTCTCGGGTTAGGTATGAAAGGTCTCGGTTTTGAATCCCGACTAGAGCGTATTTGCTCTTTTATTTTTTTTTCCAGCCTTATTATGTCTATATATTGCATATAAGTGACTTGTATTAACATGTCACATTATTTGTTGTATGTACGAATATATATACTACTATTTCGTTATGTCCCGTTTTTTTTAATTACATCATTATACGGGTACAACTATTTATAGTAGTGTTCCATTTATATATATAACGTTATAATTTTGGTAACATTGTGTATATGTACGTATATATTCATTTTATACTTTAATGTTGAAAGTTACATATATTTAAATAACGTTTAATTATTTAGGGGTATTTCAGTCTACCCCCTTAAAGAGACTTCGTCCCGAAGTCGTCTTTCTCGAATGATTTATAGTAATTACTCATATGGCCATGGTGCACATCTATTTGATGTGACGGTACCTAAGCGATACAGTACGAACTGACTTCATAAAGGAGTACACATACCTCTATATATATATATAACAATGGTCAACCATTCATATATGTTCACAACATACACGTGTGCGCAATGCGCCAACAATTCCTCCAATCAAGGCAAAACACGTATGCCCCGCATACAAATACACATACAGACACACATGCTAATCAATAGTATACGTATGTCCCGAAGTCGCTTTACTTAAATAGGTGTATTAATAACTACCCATATAATCCCATAATGAATATCTATGTGATAATTCATTTACGCATATCGTGTTGTGCTAATACCGCACCTAGCCCTCAATTGTGGCGTTAATTCACACATATATGGATATAGGTGATCCATCAGCACCATCATTTCCTATCATTTCTACCAACCGTGACAACCTCCCCGAGGTGTCATACCATATCATCATTCCACATTTCGTATCTAATTATTCGTTTCGTATCTAAGCGATACTCTAAGTAAACAATCTACAAGGTACAACAAATATATGTCACAGTATCATAAAGAGAGTGCTACACCTGGGTGTAAACACGCCCTTAAGTATTTCATAAAGTTCATACATACAAATGCACATCTCACACAAACAAATCAACCACGTACGCCCCGCGTACCGTACCAAACAACACCAGCAAAATAAACACACACATCACAAACAACGTCCAACAATCAACATCGTATGCCCCGCATACCCACAAACTATTGCATGACCCGCATACGAAATAACAGAATTTAGTGCAAACATGTGCACAGCCAAGAGGCTCTACCCCCCTTAAAAAGGGTTACGCCCCCGTACCCCACAAGTATTCGACAGCCGCTCCACAAGGAGCGCTGGATACTTGGCTCTCATAGAGTTCTCTAACTCTCATGTGGTGTTTCACCTTTGGAGTAGATTATTATCATATCAGAGAGACGGGTATGACTCTAGCCCCTTCGGGCTCTTAAATATATATAAAGGGTGAGGCACGTATTTGTGCTCTCTTCCAAGTTCGTTCTAATGGGCCCACTCGCTCTGCATGAGGTGCAGACCCATGAACATAGGCTCAATTTCCTCTTTTCATTACTGTGTATCCTCTTATTTGGATCGCTAGTATACATTCGTGTGTCTTCTCCCACTGATATTCAGTTTGAGGTATAGTATGACATTGGCTCTTGTTAGTACTTGGTGCTCTTTGCACTTGTCTTGGCAATACCAAGACGTACCAGCCTTCGTGTCCACGTAGATTATTATTGTCATCCGTGTCTCCTGGTGGTTTTTATTCCAGAGTAATACACTGTTGTAGTTCTTTGATACACACTCTTGTTGATATCCATTGCATCTTTCTGTATTTCCACTAGATTAATAACTGCACAAGTGCAATACCAAAACACTCAGTCATACAGAGTGCAGAGGCGTAAACTCTCAGCAGCTAATATCTAACGAGGTTAAACAGATAAGATGAGCGAAATCATCATGTGAGTGGTATATTCCAAGTCCATTATTCCTTCTTAAGGTATCTGCTAGCATTTAGCTTGTCTTTTATCATTGCGTTGTCACGCGTTTATATTCACATCATTTGGTAGATTCCTCTGGGTTGCAAGAACTTGCATGATCCTTATTCGTCCATATAGTGGTTTCTTGTGTATGTCGTCTGCTTCGTCATCTTTGAAAGGTCTCCTTGTCTCCACTGTGTATCGTCTGCTACTCTGTGTTGTAGGTTCTTGGTTTCTCTAGCCCGTTGGTTAACTGCGGCTCTTCTCGTCCATCTTCGAGGTAATCTGCATCACTGTCCGTAGTACGGAGTTGACTACTTCTCGTGTTCCTAACACTACTTGTCTACATGCATGGGGGGGTACCGTACTGATACATTACTACTTACCTGACTAACCTATAAATAAGTCTGTCAGGCCCACATGCTCCTATCGGAGTGCGGTCGTCCCATGTCTCATTTAGTAAACTGGTAGCGTCCGTCACACGACTATGGTGAAGTATTCTATTGTCAATCTCCCTTTCGATGGATGTCCTTGTCGTAGTTTGATTGATTGGTCCGCAATGTTGGTTATCTTGTCGTAGATTCTAATGTTCTAGCAGTATGGTGGTGGTAAGGTGGTTGGAACATTTTTGTTCCCTGGACTCATGCCCTTAGTA
Source organism: Limonium bicolor (assembly GCA_023374045.1). NCBI lineage: Eukaryota > Viridiplantae > Streptophyta > Magnoliopsida > Caryophyllales > Plumbaginaceae > Limonium > Limonium bicolor. The sequence continues at coordinate 154,791,917 of CM041782.1, forward strand.
ACATATTAGTGGTAGCACTTGGTTGTTAACCAGTTGAACGTTAATCGTTGATTCGTCTGTATGGTTGCAATCGTCTATGTAATATTGGTGCTGAGGAAGCAATGTCGGTTCTCCTATCTTGATCTCCATGAGTACATACATAACTATTTCCTCCAGGTTTAATCATTATCATGTCTCACTATGCTTCCCGGTATGACGTAGGGTAAGTTCTCATACTTGGGTGTTTATGTGCGTTTCCTCTTTCGTTTAATTGGGTGTATTGTAGATTGCATGATTGCTTGAGCAACTTGGCTCTTCATCTTCCCAACTATTTTCTTTGATGGTACTGTATCCTCAAAGGGGTATGCTATTTCTCCTAAGATTAGGTTTGTCCATTAGGACTAAACATTTATCACCATTAGTGATTAGAATTACATGCTGGTTATTCAGCTAGTAAGTAATGTTTTGTAACTGCAGTTTTTTTTTTGTATTTTAAGTGCGCGGTTTGGCGCCTGTTAGTAATTCATCATTGTTATTCACGTTGCTTACGGTATGTACCGTAGCTCCATTGCTTCATTATATTAATTTAGACATTGTTACGTTAGTAATATGCCTTGAAAAGTAATTGGAGTCGGTGTTCCCGGTCTCCTGAGCTTATGCTCCTTATTTGTACATTTGATGTTTGCTTATTTACGCTATTTAGTGTTTGATTTGTGTGTTCTGTGATATCGATTTGGGTGGTTGTCATTGGTTCAATTTACACATTCTTTCATCACTGACAGTCATCACAGTAGTAAACGACATGTTTTTAACATATATTGATACTCACCATTTTCTTTACATGGCGGGACGCCCATGGCGGTAGTCATTCTTCTACTTAGGACTTGTTTCATAATGGTCGGATATTTGATAATACATATAGAAAATCTTGACGTTGATCACTATTAATTGTACATTATCATACATGGCACCTCTTGGTAAAGGTAGTGCCCAGAGGTGGTAATTATTCATGTGTTTCAGCGTTGATTCGCGTTCATTGTTGCGAAGGTATTGGTAATGTCCGTATTACGGTAGAATGTAGAATTGTTCTTTTCTCTTGGTCCATCTGTGGACTTATACGTTTTACCAACTCTCTTGTGTTCATCACAGGTTGGCGTATACGTACTTATAGTTAGTGAACTATAAGTTACATTGATCACAAGGTTAAAATGCTATAACGTATGATGTGTATAACATCTATTAATATGTGGCAATACTGAAATAATGGAAAAGTTTTAGGAGTTGGTGGAAGTATGAATTTTGATGTACATGCCTTTTGGCAATAATACATTTTTTATTAAAAGTATGGGTTATAGTATATGTAATGAGAAAATGGAATTTATAACCTAAGGTTAGTATAAAATGAAACCTTAGGAATTTTAAATTTTTCCCTGAAATGTGACAAGATATTAAGATAAAGTTCTTAATATATATATTGCATAATATAATGCATCAAATCAAATAGTCATCTTACATTAAGGTGATGATGAAAATGTGACATATAATATAGGAGAGTAAATCATGAGATATGAATATAAGTGACTAATATAAATACTGCGCATACGATATAGTTGGAAATTGTATGGCAGCGATCGTTATACGATCGTATTCTCCTCATAGTTTCATTTGTATGATTTAATATATATATAGCGTAGCGATTAATCGCAAGTTTCCTTGCTAGTTGTTTGTAACTAGGATACTGCAGTTTTGTTTATCCGTCCTATAATTAATGTTGGCAACTAGTGAAGAGTTTCAGGAGTCATACGACTCTAGTGTGATCAGCACCAGTGTTGCACTAACCTTTCACCCCAATTTGTGGTTGGTTTCCCTTGATCCCCGGGAATCAGGTTTCACGTCCACTTCCAATTCAGCCATTGAATGCTTTGATGATTAAATTATGTTCTCTTGGCTTTTAGCCTGTGTCATTGCCCCTTTTATTGCGTTAATCGGGCTCGTCGGTCCCTTCAGAGGTTGTAGGCCTCGTATCTTAGTGGTTTATTGTAACAATTGTAGTTATGTAGTTTATACTAAAGGTGTACAATTGTTTGGTGATTATTGGTAGCCATGGTGTCGTACCATAGGTCTACACAGTTATAGTATATTGTTGTAACGATAATAGCAGTGGTAACTGCAGTTGTAATTGTTTGCAGCACTTGCAGTGGCAAGTGCGTGGGGTAGACGAAATCATTAGTAAATAGTTGAAATCAGCGCTTGCAGTGGCAAGCGCACCATGCAGGTAGAGTTGTCAGTTCCTGACTTGTTTGTCTCACTGTTGCATGGGTTGCTTAAGTAACTTTGGAATGATTGTTCGTAAATAAGACGGTATTTGGGTTTGGGAAATTTTCCTGACCACATTATCATTAGAATAATCAAGTCCTTCATCACATTAGATTTATAATAGTGTAAACGTTTGGTCTTTGTCTCCCTACAGGTACCGCCACGACAGGGTTCTAGTGTCATTGTGTTGTGTGCACACAAGTTTAGGATTGAAGTTTGAGGATAACAGGACGGTATTCTCACAAAGTTCCTCCACATTCTCTAGATAATTTCTTTTTACAGTTGGGTGGTTAAGGTCCCATTACGGGCGACGGTCTCGCGGAGTTCATGGTGCTATTGGGTGACCCTTTCTATGACGTTGTATTGTAGTAGTAGTGGCGCTCGCCTCTGGCAGTGCCTAACGATACGGCGCTTGGTCGTCAATGGAGGTATGACATTGAGGTTGTATTAAGGTTACAGGAGTAGGAATTCTTCACTTGCTGCTAGAGTGTTTAGACAGTCTGTTGGGCTTGGTAGCCCTTTTTCTATATTCGGGGATATACTTCTCAGTTGTTTTTATACTAATTGTGTTGTGGGGGAGGGGTACTGTCGGCGGTAGTTCGTATTGAACTTCCACATGATAGTGGACTGTCGTCAATGTACTCATGACGTTTGTGTCTCCTCCTGGCTGAGCTCTCAGCTGGACCTTAACAGGGGTATATTCCCGGGCCTTCATGCCCTTGGTCAGCTTCCTGACTCACACCACCACTAGATGTCGGTATCACCGTTCGTCTCAATAACGCACCATAATACAATCAACTCATTTATGTGCCCCATGGGCTAACACTTGCAGGCCAAAGGCTCTGCTAACACATGATTTCATTAAGACACAGACGTTTCGTACCTCACAAACGTTTCCCAAGTTTCCCAAATCCTAAGCTCACTGTCTTAACCTAGTATCTCGTCATCAGAGCGGTACTCCGCTCTGATACCACTTTTGTAACACCCCTCATAACAAATACGTAATAATCACTCACGTGAACAGGAATTAAAGGCGTCTCACAGCGGAAGGAATTACAGTAATATAACTCACATGGGTGTTACTTGCCACCACTCGCCCATACGAGTGTGTGTAGCATTAACAACATCTTAACAAAATTAAACATAAAAATACAATCCGCAGTGACAACGAGATACCACCTACATTTCTATCTAAGTATCAAGAGCACAACTACTATGAGCATCTAAACATAATCCAAATCAACAATGTCCTAACTACCCAATCCCGCACTTCGGCTTCAACGTGTTCAGCAACCTGCGCAATAGTGTAGTATCAGCGATAGACGCTGAGTATGCCGGATCTGGACCCTATTGGTCACTTGTCATTTTTAACCGTCTTGATATTAGATTGATTTCATGCTTTGTCATTTTACAGATATGATAAATACTGTAACAACATGCATGATTATATAATCATTCATCTAATCCAAACAGTCATATATGGATATACACATTACCGTCATACATCATACAATACAATGGTATTGAGAACTCATTCATCGTATGTTAATATCATCACATAGTACATCACTCGGCCCTCCGGCCTTCACATATCATGAATTTTAGTTAGCACAGTACAACATTCGGCCCCCGGGCCCTCACATATTATTAGTTTTGGTTAGCACTGTTGGGAGTCAGTTAGGACAACCCGAATTATATTCACTTGGACTGTAGTCCCACGTACACACAAGGTGCTCACTGCCCTGATCATCCGAAGACTCTGGGCTATTCACTTTGCCTTTGTAGAGGCGTCCATTTAGGTGGCCAAGGGCCTGGTGCCAACGGTAGCACACTCCGCCTGACGATCTATCTAGGCTCGATCAGGATTTAACTAGGGAAAACCGAAACGGGATAACCCAAGAGATCTCTTACGCGCGACCAGCAGCCAGTGACTGTCTGGATTAAGGTACATCATCACATTCAATCACACTCCACTGTTAGCTTTGTCAGTTAGGTAGTCAGTTACAGTTTTGTTATGGAGTACATCACTTAATTTGTTGGCTGCCCTAGGGGTCTTACGCATGCCTAGAATTATTCTAGGTAACATTCACGTTTGAGTCAAAGCTCTAGAGACCGACAATGTCGTGTCCCGTTCCTAAGTATTTTACTTAGGTTATAAATACATACTTGTAATACTTAGCGCATTAGGTCAGACAACAGTGGTCACAACACACATTTCGCATATGTAGTTTTATATAAGTCGATCTATAGTCGACGTAATATTAGTCCCGTAGGACGTTCGTGCATAAATGAATAATGCAATGAACATAACTACACATCATACACATACATCATATACATACATATACATCACTACATACATTCACACAAGTTATTTATCAAACAAATCCGAGCCCGAGGAATTCCTCAGGACAACTCGGATCAAATCCCTTTACTACCGTACACCGTCGTCTAGATTCGTGCAGTGCAGGCCACTAGAGCTTTCGAGCGCGTACGTCGGAAATGCGATCTAGTAATACAAGGAACACTGAGCGTCAATCCACATGACTGCACAATTCGGTATTTCCGAAACAACGTTTGAAATCCTAGTACTATGTCCCCAGACTTAGTCATTTGTTGCTAGTTAAAGTACCGTTGCCAATATTTTATAAACCCCATTACTCGTTGTGTGAGTTAATTCTCGGTTTACATTAGAGCATGAAACCTTATGTTATACACCTATGATACTTCACTAGGGTTTATTTATCAAACCAAAGTCTTATACTAACTTTGGTATTTTATGTCGTTGTAACTATAGTGTATAATTTTATTTCTTGACACGTGCTTATCTATATATGTATGCGTTCAGCACAACAGTTGAATAACTATATCCTTAGCCACATAATATTATTTGTGTTATACTAGTTCCATAATGTTATACAGTACGCTATTTATGTGTCATTAACTTTATAACATGTAGTTTTGGTAACTATTTGTATAGTGTAAACACATTATACATTTGTGCTCCTTGTTTATAATATTCTCATCGATCACAATATATCCACATACTTATAATGTGTTGTGGATATTTAAGCTTATAACATCCAAATTTGTATAGGATATAACTCCAGGTTTTATAATCCTTGTTATAATTACCGCTAGTGTATATCTTGACTCCATTTCTCACCAAATCCCATACTCTCAACATTCCTATTTTACCACTCACTTATATTATACTGCATTCATCATACATCATAAAATTTAAAACTACATCATGTCTTAATTTCCCACTGCAGTTCAGCTACTCAGAAGCACCCTATAACGAACTCTGAAACAACAACTACACCTCTCCTCTCAATTCCTGTTCCTAGTTAACTCCACTGTTGGTTCCTCTTCTCGAAACGTTTAGCTAACCTAGCTGAAGTTGTTAGCTATGGTTTGAGTTCATTGTTAAACCAGTACCACACTTCTAACCCTCTAGAAGTTGATGACACAGAAGGAACGATTTCAGAAAACCGAAACACCAAAACTTGCATTCTTTCATTCTAACTTCTCTTCTAGCGCATTGATTGAATTTCTCATTCTCCCATAAGTGTCTACACCCTTAGGTAGGTGTATTATAAGGGTTCTAGGTTCATTTTCAGACCAAGGAAACACTCTTATTCCATCTGCATCACCTTTATACAGGGGCAGCTAATTACAGAAAGAAAACTGAAAGCGAAATCTGTGTGTTCCTTCTTCATCCTTTCTTTTCGTCTGAACATTTCAACTCTACCCTGCCCCGATAGTTCCTAACCTCTCATAAATGTAGCAGCCAGATTTAAATTCATTAACAGGCCATCACAATCTTCTTAACACTTCTGTAGAGTGGTTATACAGAAACATATACGCAAGGTAACCAAACAAAACCTGCACTTTGCATTATCATCTCCCTCCCTCTGTCTGTTGTTGAACAGATATTTAATTTATCCTAAGGTGTTCGTTGCTTCACTTAAGTGTCTTAGGTGTGGTTAGGTTTGTTCCTCATCCATTTATCTCTCATAAAACTTCTGAAATAGGCTTACGCAGAACTGATATAAACTACAGTATTGATAGTCATAACTGAAACTTTTCTTCTTCTGTTTCTTTCTGGTTGATATCAATCTATCTTTCATTCTGTCCCACGGTACCCATCTGTTTGGTTAGGTGTTCTAACCAGATTTCAAACTCAAAAACAACCTAACACAACTCTGTTATAATGTTATACAGAAACTCAAACCTCCAGTAATCTGTAAAACTGAAACATCAAGGCCTGATATCCTTACTTCCATTCTCTTATGTCATTCGCATAACTGTCTCTCAGTTTATCCCTAAGCATTCATCTACTTAGTTAAGTGTTGTATATGTATATATATACATTTTTAACTCAGAGGACAACCTTAGAACTTTGCTAACCCCACTGATGCGTTCTATACAGAAGCAAAACACTTGCAGAATCTTAAAACTGAATTGGTATTTCCTTTTCTGCTGTTTTATGTTCACTGATCTGACTTTCTATATCTTTTCCCCTTTCTTCCCAAGTTATTCAGTTTCTAGCCGGTAGCCTTAATATGATTCTATCTCCAAAAGAACTCCCAAAAACGTTGGTTATACCCCCGAATAGTAATTATACAGTAACACCAAACTACAGAAACTGAACTGTGTGTTCTCTTCTGTTTATTCACGATTATGCAACAGGGGGGTTTCTGTTACTCCAGATTCTCTGTATCTGTATCTAGGTAGTGTTAGAATGTTTTAGAATGTTTTAAATTCATTACCCATCTCACTAGTTAGTTGTACAGAACACAAAACTCAAAACCAATCAGAACTTCAGCCCAACCGAAACCTCAACTTCAAAATTAACAGAACTTCAAACTGTACTTCAAACCTCAAGATTAACAGAACTTCGAAACTGACAGGAACCTCAAAACCAACAGAAACTCCCAACCAACAGAACTTCAAGGCTGATAAAGATTTCAAAATTGACAGAAGTTTTAAAACTGGTAGAAACTTCAAAATTGACAGAAGTCTTCAAACTGATAGAACTTCAAAGTTGACAGAAGCTTCCACACTGATAGAAACTACAAATCGACAGGAACTTCAAAATCAACAGAACTTCCAAATTGACAGAAACTTCAAATCGATAAACTTCTTCTGTTTTTCTTTTCTGAAAGTCCTTAGTTTTGGTCTCTTTGTTTTCTTTCAGTTTCCCTTTATCACCAATCTAGATTAGTAAAGTGCTTGATTGAGTCTTAAGTTTCTAATCTAGTCTTCCTCCCTCACATTTCCTCTGTAAGGCAGATATCCCAACACGGTCTCATCAGTTTGGAACTACAACAGAAACAAAACCCGAACTGCTACATTGGTTTTCTGTTTGTTTTCTTTTCTTTAGTTAGGATCTGTTTTTACTTTTCTTCCTTCAACATCCTCACGTATAGAGACATAGTTAGATGTATTATAGGGTTATAGTGTTTTAGCAACTCAAGACTATCCAAACCAGTAACTTGTGCTACAGATCTGGTTATACTTGAAAAGGAAGATGGAGCTGCTACAGTTTTTTTTTCCTGCTATTTCCTACCAACCGATGGATCAGTCTAGCCTTTCTTTCTCTTAAAAAAAAAGGTTCCCTTGTATAAATGGCTAGACAAGTGACTCAGCAGGATTTAGCCATCTAACTGTAACAGAACAGAAACTATGCTAAATGCATCTGTTTCTATCCTTTTTAGTTGTTAACCGTGCATGCATTTTCTTTTGATCAAAGTTTCAGTCAAAGATAGCTCACCACTTAAACCTCTTGGTTGTTTCTCTTGGTGGTTCTTGGCGCATAAGGAACTTACAGCACCGTGGTCACTTTGACTGCAAAGGGGGAGTTTACTCAGAGATCAAAAACTGTGCTAGTTCAGAAAGAAGGACACAGTTGGATTAAGTTGAGATAGCATGGTCTTTACCTTGTTTCCCCTTTTTTTTTGACACGAAACTGACCGATGTTACTGGGACTTTGATACACTCTTCGTGGTTTAATCTCTCAGGCGAGGCTAAACAAGAATGGAGGAGTAAAACGAGTTAGCCTATGAGCAAGGCACTCGGCCCAGAAAACAGAAAAGGATGGAGAACTGGAGTAACACAATCACTCTGTACACATGATCTCACCTTAGCAGTCCTTGGGGATGTTTTGGTTTCAGGATCTCCAGGGTTCCTTCCTCGGTTAGCCTATGGCAAACTCGCAAAGCAAATACACAGACCAGAAGAACTGGTTGTGCGGTTTCTGATTAGATCAAGTGAAGACACCAGACAGAGGTGAGAAAGGAAATGTTTAGGCTCACCGTAATGCATTAAGGAGAAAGCTATGCTCTTGGGTCTTCCCTTCCTCTTCAAAACTGGGTATGCTCCCCTGATTTTCCACGTAAAAAGAGTGGGGAATGAAGTTGAGTAATGGCTGAGGTTGTTACCGAGAATGAAAGGGAATCAAATACAGAAAGAAACCATCGATGAACTGGAGTTACCTTCACGTATGAATGACCACAGCGTTCTTGGCTTGCAGTTGGCGCGGGCAAGCAAGCGAGGAAGAGTTTGGCCAGGACAAAGGTTTAAACTAATGGGTTGAGACAAGGAGGTATGGCTCTGTGGGTTAAACAACGTTGCTGAGGATTTCCAGAGGCTTGGGAATAGCCACTGTGTACGAGTTACAAGAAGGTCGTGTGTGGAGATGAGTGAATAGAATCTTGTCGCTTGAGTGGGAATAAGGGAATCTGTTTCTGTTTCCCTGCTGCTCTATCTGAATTTTTCTGTATCGTGAGGGGGATGAGAGGTAACCGACGTCTGTTCCTCTTTTCCTTTCTGTTACCTCAGTAAGTTGTTACTAAAATTAATTCGTGAGCATAAACTACCGAATTCAACAGCAGCTCAATCGGTTAAGGTCTCGGGTTAGGTATGAAAGGTCTCGGTTTTGAATCCCGACTAGAGCGTATTTGCTCTTTTATTTTTTTTTTCCAGCCTTATTATGTCTATATATTATATAAGTGACTTGTATTAACATGTCACATTATTTGTTGTATGTACGAATATATATACTACTATTTCGTTATGTCCCGTTTTTTTAATTACATCATTATACGGGTACAACTATTTATAGTAGTGTTCCATTTATATATATAACGTTATAATTTTGGTAACATTGTGTATATGTACGTATATATTCATTTTATACTTTAATGTTGAAAGTTACATATATTTAAATAACGTTTAATTATTTAGGGGTATTTCACTTCCTCCCAACTGAATGTTCCGTCGCGACGTAGATAGGAGACGACCTGAGACAGGTACAACTCCCGTAGCATGCATGGCCAGATCCAACTGGGCTCCTCATTCTCGAAGTATATATTTGTTAAGTGTCATATAAAGACATTAAACAAAAACACAATGTGTATTGTCAATTATCACGTTTAGGATAATGACGTTTGTTATAAAGTGAAGTTAGTGAGAGACTTGAGTACAAGTCCTCGGTATACTGAAACGCAGGTATTTAATCCACTGGTATAGTAGTGTTTGTATGCGTGGGACATACACGTTGTAGTCAGCAATAATCACGCACAAAATAATACAACAGTGCACAAGAGTAAAACAACATTTTACATTAATTATCTTGGTCGTTATTTCAAACAACAGATAGCACACAAGCCGGTGTAATCCGTTAGAAAACAGGTTGCAAGAATCCCATACCGTTCACCGTAGACTGTACTTGTTTAATTCCCGGTCAACGTCTGGTCAAACAAAGTCCTAGAATAGGATTAACTGAGAGGGTTAATTTATGTTACCCTTATATAATGATCCTATTGGATCTTTCAACAAATCTCTTATTTGCTATTTCATTTGAGGTTTATTTCTTTTAATTACCTCATGATTTAATGTATAACTTATTTGTTATTCCTTTTTGATTTATTTATAAATCCTTTAATGTACATATATGTATTCATATATTCATGTACTATATGTTGTTGTTTTTATTGTCTAAGTGACATAACAACTTATAATTTTCTTAACTATATTTAAATGTCTTACAATGACATAATATTCTTATAATCTCCTTATTCTCCTTTTAGTCATAAACAATACTTATTGTTTCTTTTTAACTTCCTTATAACTGCATAAGCCATAGTTCTAATTCCATAATTCCTTTAATTAAAATTCTTTCTTCTAATTCCTCAAAATATCCATATAGGACCTATATTTATTTAAATCTAAATCATTACCCTTATATTTCGGTTATTTATAAATCAACCACATTAATTCATAAACTTTATATTTAAATTCTAATCTCATTATATTATAGAGTTTTAACTTCTTATTTAGCTAAATTACATAGTCACACTAATATTTGGTATATAGCTTTTAAGTACTATAACTTTCAAAAATAACAACTTAGCCCCTTAAATTCTCGGCAATGATATTTTATTTCCCATAATTACAATTTAACCACAAAACCTTATAAACTTTGCATAATGCCTTATAAACTTATAGTTTTATTTTAATTCTCCATAAATGCCGAATATATATATAAATTCTTAAATTACCAAACTAACCCCAAAGAATTCGGCTTTGGTCTTGAACTTTCCATTAATTACATTTTCACCCCAAAACTTTATATTAGTATCTTAATAACTTATAATCTAAAGCCTAAATATTTAATCCTTCAAAATTTCGAAAGTGAACTCAATGATTCTCTTAATTATGAATTCGCCCACTAATATATTCTAAACTTTCATAGCAACTTTTATAAATTACATAATAGCCCAAAACTTTATAAAGTGTTACTTAAACACATGTTTAAATTATCTAAAATTCATAAACTTAATTCCTAACCTTATATTTTATAATTACACTAAGTACCCCTTTAGCTCTCGGTTTTATACTAAACCCACTAAACTTTGTAAAAATTATACTTAAGCCACATAACTTAATTAATTAGCCATTTAAGCTCTAATAAAATATTTTTAACTCACAAAACTTTATGATATAAGTTTATATATCTAAGTAGGTCATTAATACCTATTTAACACTTAGGTAATTCGGCCATATTTATTTAGTGACCATATAGTATATAAAAGTGGATTTTTATGTCATAATAAATGTACATAAATTCATATGAGTCATATAACTCATGTATATAAATTATTGTAATGTCTTATATTTATTCTTAGCTCAAAAATAAGCATTTTTGCCCAAGACATTTCGGCCTTAATTAATTTGTAACATAAATAAATTTTGTGACACAAAAATGTGCCTTAAGGTAAATATTTTCTATATATGTTATAGATTATATTTTTGGCATATAAAACCAAGTAGTTTCGGTATTAATTAACCTAGGAGGTGTACATAATTTTTGTACAATTTTTAGAAGCTTAGCAATGCTTATAACATAAAGATTTACTTAGTAAACTTACTTCTTAACAAAGGTGGTTAAGTGCTTGAACTTCTTCTTGAATCTCCAAGCTTTCTCCTAGGTAAACTTGATGCTCCTCTTCGGTTTTATGCAAGAGGTGAAGGTGTTTAGGAGTTAGATCTTCAACAAAGATCTTAAGTAGATTTGTAAGTAGTTTTTCAATACTTTACCTTAGACTTTTTCTCTTATAATTTCGGCTCACCAAAGGTAGATGAAGAGCAAGTTTTCCTTCATCAAAATGAAGAAGAAAAGAGACTTAGAAGAGGTAGAACTTGGTTACACACAAAAATGTGTTTTAAGGATTTCCAAGCTTTAAAACCTACCTTAAGATAACCTTGAGATGCTCCTTGGTTTAATGTTGGTTTGGACAATCCCCTTGGAGAACTAAATGTGGCCGAACCCACCTTGATATGCTAGGAAGAGTTTTGCTTCAAGACTTGCCAAGAAATGCTAGGAAATTACCTTAAGATGAAGATAGAAGTTAAAACTCCATTAATGGACTTAAGAGCTTCAAAGGAAGAAGATGAAGCTAGAAGAGAGAGGAGGGAGCCTTACCAAACCGTGGAGGAAATGTGCAAGGAGGGAAATGAGACCTAGCTCACGTAAATGAAAGAAGCAAATTGGAATTTGATTTTGTTTTGTCAATTTTTAATGTCAAATGACTTTACTTTTCCTTTGTTTATTACATGATTGATTGGCTCAATAAATGACCTCTTTCCAGCAATAAAAACCGGCCATGAGGAGTGTGACAAGGCAAGAGCATGTGGAAGAAATAATGTGAACTAGAAGACAAGGAAATTTAGGTAAGGTATCTTCTTTTGATTTTTCTAAGTTTGTGTTGTCTTCTTCCTCCCTTGTAGAGTCACGAATTCAAGGGTCAAATGGGGTGTCTTAATTGACATTGAAGAGCCAAGGACAAGCATGTTAGGTCACATGGAAAAGAAGGAATCTAGAAAAGTGAATTCTAGATCCACTTTTACTTTTTCTCATTTGTTTTGTTCTAGCTCACATGGCCTTATTCCATGGCCTAATTTCGACAGCTTGCTGGTCAAATGAGACCTAAATACTTAGACATTAAGTAATATAACACATGGGAAGGTGAGTCACCATGTTCTATGCTTTTTATAAACTTTTAATGCAATTTTTATACTAGTTTTTGCTCTCAAAATCGGCCCCTATAGAGAGTCTTGTTGACTAGTCACACCAACATGATTTAGAAGGTCATTTTAACCCCTTTTTAATATTACCAATTCGTGTGTATGTCAAAAACTACAAGGCAATTGCGTAAAACGCTTTTCGTGACACCCGAAGGTGTGTTTTTGTGCTCTAAGGAAATTTTGGGAAACCAATTGTTCTTATGAGTTCCAAGTGTTTGTAAACACTTATTATAGTAAATAAACATATACTAGATGTTACATTGAGTTATATGGGGTTATATCAACCCGTGACATAATTTACGGGCCATCGGGACACTCCCGGCCAAAAAGGAGCGCTAAGAATCCTCCTTTGGTTTTTGCTGAATTTTGAGAAACCACTTCGTGGGTTCTCTTTAGAATGATAAATAATGATGTTAGGAACTCTAGGAATTAATTTTATAGGAGTTCGTGCCACCTCGGCACTCCTCCGGACTTTTCGTGCTTTAAGGAGCGGTGTGAGCACTCCCGAGCATTTTGCGTATTTGACTGAATATAGCTTAGGGAATATATTTGTATATTCATATAATAATTGTATGACCATTTAGTTTGAATATTATAGGGTCATACAAGGTCATGTTTGACCATATGCTTCTAAGGCGTTTTAGCGTTTATGGTGAAACGACTGTTTTTACGTAACGTTTTCATGCATGGGTTTGCATGCGTACGTGAAATGATTTATATTTGGATTATATTCCAATAAATAATGATTAAATAATATTATTTAGATTTGGGGTATTTCAATATATTTCTGGGTGATAGTCCGATTTCATGGAAGACAAAGAAGCAAGGGTCTGTTTCGCTTTCTAGTGCCGAAGCGGAGTATCGGTCTTTGAGGCGTGTCACAGCAGAGTTGACATGGCTGTCCCGACTTTTGTACGAGCTCGGGGTTGATGGTATTACACCAATCCCAGTTAAGTGTGATAATCAGTCTGCTATCCATATAGCTCGTAATCCAGTTTTTCATGAACGAACCAAGCATATTGAGATAGATTGCCATTTTGTTCGTGAGAAGATTCAACACGGTTTGGTTGATATTCTGTATACCCCACTACTGAACAACTTGCAGACATGCTCACCAAGGTACTTCCACGAACGCGGTACAAAGAGCAACTGCAACGCATGGGCATGTCACAAAGTAACAACACCAAGCCTTGGTAAATTTGTTTACCTACGGCTTGCGGGGGTATTAGAGATATTAGAGGTTATTTTATCTATTTCATCTTATTGGCATATTAGTTGGTTAGTTAATATCTTAATATCTTATTAGATAAAGAGAATATCTTCTGGGAGAATATTTTGTAACAAACAAGATATTACTGTTTCATTAGTATAAGTATACAGACGGCTAGGGTTGTAACACAGTTTTCACATATACAATTACATCAGCAGTTTACAAATTCTCTCACGCTAGTTACAACCTAAACACGCTTACAACTCAATGTTACTATCAGTTTCTAACAAGAAATAAAATAAAAAACAACCGAGAGTATCTCACCTTCATATTGCCTTTCCTGCTGTAGAACGAAAATTGCAGTACAACTTTGACTTTCTTCTTCCTCAATTCCTCAGTTTCCTGTTCGAATCGCGGGCGCCAAACTGAAGACTGCAGGCGGTGGACAACAACAACAAGAGTACAATAATGACGGTAATCCTTCTACTTCTCTATTTCCTAATCTCTTTTCGCGTCTGTCTGTTATCTTCCTCTGCTAATGCCAGCCTCTTTGTACCTCTATTCAGATGATAATAATGGAGTCAACGATATCCATGTATGCTGGGCGTGTGTATCTACTTCTCCTCCGGGGCAAACCGTAGAAATCTAGCGTCGGGCTAGAGATGGATAATGACGATATGTGTAGTGGCAGGACGTCAACTGAAGATACAGTTCACAACGTCAGAGCACTTTGGCCATAAGTTTGCAACCGATGCCGACGGACAGTGAACCAGTGAGGACGTTGCAGTAGTAACGGTGCGCCTGTCTTGATTGCTGATGACGACAGTGATCCACAAGGGGTGAACGACGGAAGGGAGCCCGGAAATTGTACGTGAGAACCGCGGTGACAAGTGCTTTGGAGATGTATGTGTACTTTTAAGAGGTGTAATTAGACGGTAAGGAGGAGAATGGCAGAGGTATGTATGATAGATTCTTATTAGACCTACTTAACTATGTAATGGGTCTTGGGCCTTATTCTTTTATCATTTCTCTTGTACATACTAATGAAGGGTATAGTTGTAAATTAGGCTAGTTAGCTTATTCTTTAAGCCACCTTTGCCTATAAATAAGGTTGTAATTTTCCTTGATAGGCTCACATAAATAAAGAAGTATCTTCTCCCTACATGGTATATATCAAGAGCCAATTTTTTTTTCCAAACACGAGCCTCCCTTTCTCAAACCCTAACCCTAGCCTCCTATACTCTAGACTTAAACCCAAACTAGTACCGGGCTGATGCCGCCGCTGACGACGCCGGACTGACGCTGCCGCTGACGTCGCCGCTGACGACGTCGGACTGACGACGCTGGACTGACGACGCTTCTGATGACGCTTCTAACGACACTGCTGATGACGCTTCTGACGACGCTGCTGACGACATCGGACTGATGACATCGCTGACGACGCCGGACTGATGATGCCACTGATGACGCCGATCTGACGATGCCGGTCTGACGGTGCCGGTCTGACGACGTCGATCTGACGACCTTCCTTTCAGTCTTTATCGTTGTGTGAGCCTCTCCACATCGATTTCCTATCATGGAGAAATCTTCTTCAGCTGCTGGTGTTACTAACACCTCCACTACAAATCTCAAGTTTAATCTTCCTGTTGTACACACATCATTCCGCTTTAACGGAACCAACTATCTCACATGGTCAAAAGTTGTACTTACTCTCTTGAAAGGCAAAAGACTGCTGACCATCTTACAGATCTTCCACCGACTGTACCGGCCACGCTAGTTGCTGATTGGGAGTAGAATGATTTCTCAATTAAGGCTTGGCTTTGGGACTCGATGGACTCTAATATTGCTGGCACTTGCATTTTCCTCGACACTTCGAAGGAAGTATGGGAATATATAAAACACTGCTATTCTTCAGCTAAAGATGGAGCCTTTGTTTTTGATCTTTGGCTCAAAACTATGCTCATCAAACAAGAGACCCGTTATGTTACAGAGTATGCTACTGATCTTCAACGACGTTGGGCAGAATTGGATCAGTATCAATCTCCTAAGTGGACTACTGTTGAAGATGCCAAGACTTTTCGGGACTATCTCAATCAACAAAGAGTTTATTGTCTCTTAGCTGGGTTGAATTTTGAGTATGATCAAGTACGCGCTCAGATCTTGAACAACACTTCTCTCCCTGATCTTTGATCAATTGTTGCAACAATAAAAAATGAAGAAGCCGACGTTCTGTTATACTGGAAAAGGCCCCTATTGACAGCACTGCTCTTGCTGCAAAAATAGCTTATACCAGCACACAGGAGTCCAAAGGGAACAAGGAAGGCCGCCGATGTACCCACTGTAAGCGCACTAATCACAACGTTGATCACTGTTGGTAGCTTTATCCCCATCTTCAGCGAGAACGCAAGGGTAAAGACAAGAAAAGTCACGGAACCGGTCAAAGCATTGGTCGTGCAAATTCTGCAAACTCCACTACTACCACTTCTGATGAGTTTACACCAATCACTCCCGCTGAGTTAAATAAATATCGCATGATGTTGCGATCTCTTGAGGCGTCTACTGAATCTGGTAATAGTTCGCTTGCTCTTCAAGGTACAACCTATTATTCTCTTCATACATCTCACAACTCCCCTGCTCCACAATGGATTCTAGATTCCGGAGCTACTACTCATATGACTTCTGTTTCTTCCCTCCTTACTCACTATCATCCTTGCTACACTCCTCAAACCATTACTACTGTAAATGGTGCGTCCACTAATGTCGCAGGACACGGGGATTTGTCTTATCAAAAACTGTTGAACTGAAGGACACCTTGCATGTTCCCGGGCTTGCTATGAATCTTGCTTCCATATACAAACTCACTATTGACCTTGGCTGCTTTGCTATATTTTTTCCATCTTATTGTATCTTGCAGGATCTATGCACAGGGAGGATGATTGGAACTGCTAAGCAGCGGGATGGATTGTATTACCTCGATATACCTGCTGTCTCCGACGTTCCAAAAGCTCTTGCCACTACTTCGGATACCACCAACACCATTTGGCTTTACCATAGGTGTTTCTGCCACCCATCTTTTCATACCCTGAAGACAATGTTTCCCAAACTATTTACTAATGTAGATGTTTCTGTTTTCAATGTGATGTGTGTGAACTTTCTAAGCACTCTCGAACACAATTTTCGCCAAGTAATACAAGAAGTACTATTCCTTTTACACTTATTCATAGTGATATGTGGGGTCCTTCTTCTATTGCTAATATCTCGGGGGCACGATGCTTTGTTACTTTTATTGATGATTGTACTCGATTTATGTGGGTTTTCTTGATGAAAAACAAAAGTGAGGTCAGCACTATTATTCCCATCTTTTGTACCATGGTTCAAACACAATTTTCCACCACCATAAAACGTTTCTGCACTGACAATGCTTCAGATTACTTCAATCAGACCGTTACTTCTTTTTTTTCACTCACAAGGTATCATTCATGAATCTTCTTGTCCCTATACTCCTCAACAAAATGTGTTAGCTGAGAGAAAGAACCGTCATCGTCTTGAAATGAGTAGAGCCATTCTTTTTCAAACTCATATGCCTAAACAGTACTGGGGGGAAGCTACTAAGACCGCAAGTCATCTGATTAACAAACTACCTACTCGGGTTCTTCATAATAAATCTCCTCTGGAATGTCTTCAGACATTTTTTCCACTTCACAAGATTTCTCCTGATCTTGACTAACGGGTGTTTGGGTGCACTGTTTTCACACATGTTCACACACCTCATAGGGGAAAGCTGGATCCTAGATCGACCAAGTGTGTCTTTTTGGGTTATTCTCCTACTCAAAAAGGATACAAATGCTATGACCCCACTACAAGAAAGCATTATGTTACTACTGATGCTACCTTTCATGAACAAACACCTTTCTACTCGTCCTCCTCTACCCCTGATCCTACACCTGCTCCGCATATAGAACCTCTCCACCAAAATCCCACTTATAGTATTACTCTTCCCCATCAGCTCCTCAGAAAATGCCACCACCTCCACAACAAGATCAACCACCCTCATCTGACACAGCCCCCGAAGATCTGCCATTGACTCCTCCAATTGTGCGGGTATATTCGAGGGATCACCAATCCACACCGTGGCTGACACAGGACCAATTGTCCACCTCAAGTAATGATCCTACTCCTAATACTTCCTCTCCTCCTATTGCTCTTCGCAAAGCTGTTCGTCAATGCACAAAGAA